>VXAZ01007422.1:170917-487664 GCA_013399875.1 Gymnorhina tibicen
TGCCGGCCGTGCCCGCCCGCTCCGGCGGCGGCGGCGGGGCGGCAGCCGCGCTCCGAGCGCCGGCAGAGGCGCGGGCGGGAGGCTCCCTGGCAGCCTCCCTGACCGTGTCCCCTCGCTGGATGGAGCCCGGGGCTGCCGGGGATGCGGTGCCCGCCGCGGGGGCTGGCGGAGCGGCTTGAGCCCCCCGCCCGGCGGAGGCGAGCATGTCCAGTGAGCGGCTTAACAAGACAGCGGTGAAGGATGCGCGGTTAAAAGACCTGTTGTTGGAAAGAGGTACCGGCGCGTCAGCAGGGGCAGGAACCGCGGGATGCGGCCCGGGCACCGCACAGCCCGGCCCGCCCGGGAGCGCTCGCCGACGGGGCCGCGGGCAGGTTCCCCCCGGCCTGCGGGGTCTGCGTGCGGGGGGAGGTTCGGGGTGACGGTCTTGTGTCATTGCTGATAGGGTTATTAATTATGTCTCTCTTTTCGAGCTTTTCTGAGAAGGTGATTTAATTCAGTGTGTAGCTAGTTGCCTTTTCCGCGTTGGGCGTTTACCCTGAAACGTTTTGTTTGGTTTTAGGGCTTTTTTTCCTGAAGAGTTTTTATTAGAAATGTTGTTTCTTGCGTGTAACGCGTACTCACACGGGTATGTGTGAGTGTGACAGACTCGGGGTAGTAAAACCATAGCTTTTCTCTTCCTGAAGCTCTCCCCGGTCTCCTTCCCAGTAGATGTAGAGGAAGAGTGGGCAGGAGGAGATGCCTGTCTGGAAGGCGGTGGCCCTTCACGCCTGGCAGGTGTTGGGCGGTGGGGCAGGGGACGTGGTGGGGGGACCGGGGTGATCCAGTGCCTGTCAGCAGCCGCTAGGAACTATTTAAATGGCATTTATCAGTGCCAGCAAAGACAGACTGCTGCTGCAGTCTGTCTTTGCTTTTTACTGCTAATAACCTAATGAGCAGCAGGAATGTCACTCAGAAGGAAGAAGAGATTTAAAATTATCTTTCTTTTCCCTGTGCTTTCCGTTGAGGAAATCCTCTCGAACATCAGTAAGGTGTTTTGTTCCAGTTTGGTGTTCACAATGTAAACTGGACTTGGGAAATCCCATGTCCTCACAGCTGTGTGCTGTGGTTTTTATTTTCTTTATTGTATGGCCATGTTTTAATCAAACATTTTCAAATGATTCCCTCCCATGGGAAGTGCTCACAGACCAAATCACTCATCTCTAAGGGAGAGGTACTGTCCCTTGCCACTGAAATGCAGCGGCCTCGATAAATTTAGAAGACTCTGCCCTTGGCAGATAGAGAAGTAACATGTCATTCTAGTGTTCTGTGCATTCTAGGAAATCCTAAATCAACACTGCTTCTTTTGCATGTTGCCCTTTAGCAACAGTCTCTCAATTTCCAGTCTAAAGTGTGACATGGACCCAAAAAAAGTTTGGATGAAGAAATGCTTTAGTAGTTCAGTAGCCACAGAACATGAATTGCAGAAGTTGTGAACTGTGTAAAGTCTGTATTCTGTGTTTCTGAGCCAAGAAAAACTGACTTTTAACTTAAATGTGCTTTGGGTGGGTTTATTTTTTAATTAATTCTGTGCTTCCTGCTTTTTGATCTTTTGGTGCCGACATTGTTAGCTTCCAGTGACGCTTCAAGAGAGGGGAAAAAGAAAGATTGCTGCCCTGCATGTGGGATTGATAGCAAAAGCAGAGCACAAAGCACTGACTAATCAAATTCTTTGGAAATGCTGCTGATCTTAATGATGAGTGGAAGGTACTTAACAGCAAAGAGTGATAAAGTGATAGACATATTTTTCACTTTACTCTTTCCTTAGCCTTAAGTAGGCTTAGTTACTCCTCAGGAGATGACTGTAACCCTCAGCACTTTGGTGGTGTGGCTGTGCCTGCTGGTAGCTTGTGACAGACAGCTGGACCTTGGCACCAGCCTCCACTGGACACCAGCACACTTGCAGCTCCTGTAGTCTGACGTTTTGTTCGCAAGAGACCTTAGAATAATGAAACAGCCTTGGGTTTCCTTTACTTCCACCGCAGGTTCCTCTTGGATTTTATGTGTGAGCGGTGTTCTTCTAGCTCAGCTTCATAGTTGTGTTGTGTGTGCACAAGTGTACTGCCATCACTGAAGGCTGAGGGTAATTAGAGATGGGGAGGGAAGGGGGCTTGTTTTCTCATATTTTTTCTGTCCTTTCATTTTCATATGCCATCTCTCTTTCCTCGTTAGCTTTTTAAAACAGAAATTTAACATCAGTTCCCCAAAGTTCATGTTTTTCCATCCAAAAAGTAGTGCCCTTTTTGGAAGGTCCTGAAACTGAGCATCTTGAGCTGCTTCTTTGCTTTTTCTACCAGCCTAGCAACCAAAGACCTCCTCCCATTAACTGGAGTTGTCTTTCAAGATGAGAGCATCCCCTGTGAGCAATGCAGTTTCCATAGAAATGTCATCAACTCGGTAACTCCAAAGGGCAATTTTTCCCCTTATATTGCTCATCCTTGCTGCTCCAGTATAGCCAAAAGGGTGCAAGAGTGACTCATTTCTAAATATACTTAATATTTGTGGTATAGGCAGGGCTTCAGATAAGTTGATGGGCTCTGATGGAGTTCATTGTAATTGTATCTGTTGCAACAACCAGGGCCCTGGTTTCATTTTTAATCGTGGTGGAACATACCTTGGTTTAGAGTACCAGATCTCTTTTTAGATTTTTACCTGACTGGGAAAGTCCTAGAAAAGTTAATGTTACACTAGTTGGAGAGAAGGCAGTAATTGAAAAAGACACTACCTGTAGATTCAGTAGGATAAAAGCTTTCCACTCTAGTTAAATAGCTTTCATGCTATTTACTTGATAAAAAATTAAGGGTAGCCTACTAGATAAAGTGTCCTAATTCCTCTCAGGCTTTGAAGCTTATGGAGCCCTCTGGACTGTATTGGTGTTGCAGGTGGCTATTAAAATAGAGTGGGGTTTGTGTGTATGTGGTTCCTTTGGTTTTTTGTTCAGTTTTTTCTTGTGCCCACTCCCCCTTCCCCCTTGAAATTATATTGTCCAAAAGGCTCGTCTGTGGTGTTTATGTTGGAGAGTTTATTACCTGTGAAGGCTGCAAAGAAGCATCACCAAGAAGCTTCTTAGTTTTGACCTGCAGCCACTCACGCTGATCGATTTACTCTGACAAAAATTATTTAATTTTCATACTTTTTAGAACAGTTTTCTTCACGAAACTTTGCAGAATGGAGAGCAGTAGTATCTCATGCCAGATCAATCTCAGTGAAATACTGAGGGCCTTTTCGGGTTGTTGCTTTGATGGTTAACCTTCTGTGTGTTGATGACGTGTTTTCCTCTTTTTTTTTTCTTTGTTTTAGCTGAACTGGAGTTTGTTCAAATCATCATCATAATCGTGGTTATAACTGTTATGGTGGTAGTGATCATCTGCTTGTTGAACCATTACAAACTCTCGACACGCTCCTTTATCAACCGACAGAGCCAAAGCAGAAGACAGGAAGAAACTCTGCAGACGGTGAGTCTGAGCCCCTGGCACCAAACTCCTTTTCTTTGTGCTGTACGGGTCTGCAGCAGAGCCTCCCAAAGAGATCTGGTGCAGGCAACTGCTGGAAAAACTTCTGGTATCACTTTTAATACTCCCCGTAGTTGGGTCTTTTGCCAAAGTCTTATTTGTCAGTAGAAAACAAATTTGGAACACAAATTTAAGGTCCACTGTCTTTGATTGTTTTTAGACTGTGCTATGTTTTATGTAGCCTATACTCATTTTGCATTTGGAGGCTTAGATGTGACACTGTGTTTGCTGCTGCTGTAGTTTGAGAGGGGAGTGGAAGGGGAATGAATGGAGAGTAGCTGGGGTACAAAGATTTGAAATACACGTTGTTATGACTTTCCATATGTTGTGTGATACCCTGGAGTTTTATCTCTATTACTGTTTTGTGAAGCTGCCATGGCTGTTTGCTAGATCAAAACCACTGTCCCATAAGGGTCCAGGAAAATGTAATGTTTGTTTCACTGAAACAGCAAAAAGAGACTAGAAGAAGGATCTCTCTCAGGACCTGGAGTGCTGAAGATATGTTGTTTCAGTGTCAAAGGCTTAAGATGGAATCTCAGTCAGTACTTGCTAAGACTGTGTTTAGTCAACCCAACAGTAAATGGGCACCTAATTTGCCTTGTGAGCCAGGAGTTTGCTGGGTGGGATGCTCTGCTCCCCTGTGAGGGTTAACCACAGCGTGTCCCTGACCTTGGGATATCCCCACAAGCCATGCAGTGTCCTGTGGTGTTGCAGGGAGGTCCCTTCTTCTGATGTGCTTTTCAGTGTCCCAGAGTGGTGCCCTTGCCCTTTTTGCTGACAGGAATGGCCAAGGGGCCATTTGTGAAGTTGCCTTTTGATGCATTGAATTCCTGGTAACAGTGTTGAGTTCACAGCTTCATTTTGCTGTCAAAAAAAGTCTGATTGTAACCGAGAGATGTGATCTCACAATGCTTTACACCAGTTCTAACTCCACAGTCTCACCTTTTTATCCATCCCAGTCTTACGTTTCTTCCCTCCTTGTGCTCCTTAGGGAGCTGCCAAGGTCATGGTGAGAGGCCTCAGGGGACTGCTCTGGCTGAACACTAATTGCTTGCTTCTTGCTTTTGCTTGTTTTTTTTACAGTTAGACTTCAGCAGGGGAGGCAGCACTGACAGGGAAGGAGGCAGAGATTCCACAGTGGCTGCTGTGGAGCTGCATCCCTGGCAATCCTGGCAGTTGGCAGCTCCCTCCTGAAAGTGGGCTGTACAATGTGACAGTGCAGGGTTCCCAAAGCTCTCTCTCAGAACATCACCTGTGCCGTTTTTCTGGGGGTAATTGCTCTTCCCTTGGAGGCTGCAGGGGGAGGAAGGGAGCTGCCTCCTCAAGGAGAGGCTGCCGCGTTGCCTGGCACTTCGGTAGTGTAGGAATGCTTAGCTCTTAACTTGCTTACAGACGAAACTGGAACTTGTCAAACCTTAACCTTGTGGACTTGAGGACTGGAAGAATTGACTAGATTAATTTGAATGTTGCTTTGAAATGGACACTGTAATTCAAGAACCACAATTCTGTCTGAAAAATGTCAGCTATAATTGCTACAAATGCCTAAAATGAAATAGTTTGAGATAAATGAAATGCATTTTCATCTTCACAAATCTTTTAAAGCTGTAGTAAGCTGTCAAATGCATGAAGTAACCAATTATTTCCTTTGTATGGTTCATTACTATTGTCTGTTATCAGAGGCAGTGGTATTTTTTTTCTTCTCTTGGGCACAAGGGAGAAAACTTCACCTTCTTGTGAAGAAGAACATGCAGTTTGGCAGCAGGTGCTTGGGAGCTGCTTTAGTACCCAGAACTGATCTTAAATCATTTTTAAAACACTGACTCAGTTTCAGTTTGATGTCACCATTATAAGTAATGATAATCACAGCCAAGTGAGCACTTCATGGGAATTGATGATGGGATGGCAAGAACTAGTTACTAATTCTTCTGAAAGCCTTTGGTATAGGTTTGTCATCGCTATTACTCATCTGAATTTCTGATAAGCTGCAGCTCTTCTTACAAGAAGGTCGTACTTGCGGGAAATGGGGATTTAGAAGTCTCTGAGTTCAGATGTCAAAAACTTTGTATTTTCCTTTGTCTCAGGTGTTAGAAGGAAATTCTGATAGAAACTGTGCAGTGCAAACCTTAAAAGCAGTGTGCAGAGCATGAGGGTCAGAAAACTAAAGTAAGTGCTCTGTGGTGAGAAGCTGCAAATGAGCAGTCTGTTCTCACTGTCCACAGTGGAGTAAGTTACATGAGACAATAGGTAGTGTGAGTGGTGAGATGCAGGGTATACACTTCTAAAATTCATTTTTTGTACCAGGCAGGCCTTGTTCTGTGTGCACATGCTATCCAAGTGGATTTTCTTGCAAGGGAATATTTTTTTAATGGTATATAGACTCTGAAAACAGATATTAATGTTCATTAACCACTAATGTCTGAAGAAAACATTATTGTGACTCAGGTCTTCTTTTGGTAGAGAACTAGTGAATGGAAATAGAGGAAATTCAGACGTTTCTTGAAAGAAAATGGTAAAGCAAATTATTTGACTGTTGGCTAGTTCTGTAGTGAGCTCTGAAGTGAACACCCTTTCATGTAACTGAGGTAGCAGAGGTATATCAAGATGTAGAATACAGCCTTTCCTGTTCAGATGGGGCTTTTCTTTTTTTTTTTTTTTTGTCCTTTGTTACCTTCAGTTTTCTTTTTCTTCAAGCCTGTCCTATTTCTAGGTAATCATGCCTTCTGCCAGCTAAGTGGTGGTTGAACTGCACAGGTTTCTGGCCTCGTAAAGACCAGCTACTGAACATGTGATCTCTCCTATTCTGGTTCTTCTAGAGAGTGTAATAGGAGTGATCAGGTAAATTATTTACTGCCTTTATTACCAGCCTCACACCTGTAAAACTCATGGGTCAGGCGTCAGATATAATGAAATAAAAGATATTAGTGGATTTCTTTTTCTGGTTGAACTTTTTCATGTTTGGACAAAAAAGAAAACCAACCCAAAACACCCCAAACAAACACCCTCAAATAAAACAAGCAAAAATAAAAGAGGATGTTAATGGGAATTTCAACTTGCAGGCCAAGCTGGAAATCAGAATATTAAAAAGATGAAATCACTGCAATCACAAGTGTTAACATTTGAAGTAGTGTTTGAAGGGCAGAAAAGGGACCAGTCTTAGGAAAAAAAAGGTTGCTCTTTAACAAGTGCACTCTGAAAAGTTGTTGTTACATGCCTGTTCTGTAAATATGCTTTTGTGTGTGACCATCAGTTCATCTTTTATCTTTTTTCTTTATTTTTCTTCTTTTCTTCCCTCTGGAGTATCATCTTCCAGTCTTTTCCCTGCTCTTTGGGATTTTATTACTCTGGTTATTGGGCCAAGGCCTTAAGCAGATCACAGCCAAGGGCAGGACAAACACTGAGTGCTCAGGAGCAGCGGGTGCTTCTGCAGCAGTGCTGAGGATGCTGCCTGCCCTCCCATGGCAAGTCCTGCCCTCTCCTAGTGAGGCTATTGAACATTCCAACCCTGTTTTAACATTAGCAGAAATGAGTTTTGGGGTTATAATTGTGAGAGGTGGAATAATGCTGAGTGACAGCCATGTTGGCATGAGCAGCAGCCTGGAGTGAGCCTGCAAGGTGCTGAACAGTGTCTGTATCACAATGGATAAAATATTGAACGTTTCCTGCTGCTGGCTTATCCATCAGCAGTGTTGGGCTTCACAGCTGGGAGCAAGCCAAGGGTTGCAGAACACCTGAGAGGGATGCAGAAGCCGTAGGGTGTGGAGTACACCAGGAGCGTGCCCAGGGCTGCTTCACTTTGAAACAACAGAACCTCTTGTATGGGAGCAAGTGATGCTACTAGCAGTGCTGGGGGATTTTGGGGCAGAGCCACGTGGCAGCCTTGGAAGAAGGCGCATCTGTGCACAGGGTACGTGTGCCTGATATCCAAGGGGAGATCCGTGTTGCAGCGTTGCAGGCCGTGCCTTTGGAGGATTGACCTTGTATCGGGAGGGCCGTACTGCTGGTAACCAAAAGCATCCTGCTGGAATGTAGGTAGCTGCAGCTGAGCTGCTGCTGTGGTGCTCTGCTGTTTGCTGGGACAAAACAAAGATAAATCTTGCTTCCTGATGATTAACTCTTAATGTCATCACCAGTGATTTCCATGGGGACATTGAGGGGAAAGAGATTAACTAAGTGACTTACAGGGAGGTACTTAATGAGCTTCTGATGTTTCTAATTTCATTCCTTTTCCCCATCCTGGTGTCTTTGCATTGTCTTCTTTTATGAAGTAGATGTTGAAGGAGTGCTGAACACTTGGACTGTCCCAGGCCTACTCCTGGCAGCAAATCCTTGCATCCATCACACAAGATGCTCACACTGACCAGCCCCTGCCTCCCAGCACCGAGGGCAGCATTGCTGCTCGGGCTAGTCAGCTTGCATTATAGAACCTGCATTGGTAATGCCAGTCTTGGATGCCAAGCTCCAGGAGCACAGCTGTAAAAAGTACTCCCCTCTGCCCTGTACCAGCTATTTCAGAATAAAAGGGGAACATCAGGAGGATGACAGAAAATACTCAATAATATTGACAGCTCAGGGATTTGTCAGTAATTTCAAATGTTAGTCTTTCCTGCTGGTCTTTTAAATTATTTCCTACTGGCATTGGCATTATTCTGTGTGTTCCCTGCTGGTGTCCCTGGGCCACTCATTCTCATTTTCTTATTGACATATGCAAAAGAAAGAAAATCCCACTGGGAACAAGAACCCAGTCTACAGCCAGGAGAGAGTGTGAGTGCTGTAGACCACCCTGCTTTGCCAAATCTTTTTGTTCGTACCAGTCATCATTTGGCAGGGGCTGGATGTGCACTGTATTCTCCTGCTGTCTCCTTGAGGGACATGGGCTCGCCTCTCCTCAGGGAATGCTGCCAAGAGGGACAGCGAGCAGGGCTGCTGCTCTTTGAAGTCTACCACAGTAAAGTCATTATATCTTTAATAAGGGCAGGATTGTCCAGGAAATCTGCAGGTAGGGCTATAAGCAAGGAGCGCTGGCTTTGGGTGGCACCTGACTCAGTGTGTCACCTTGGGCAGCTTGCTTCATCTCCAAACAAAGGAGGAAGGATAATAGTACTTACTCCCTTCAGCTGAATGAAATGAAGATTACTTAAAGTGATGAAGTGCTGTGAAGTGGGGGAAATAAAAGTTTTAAAGCATTAAGTAACAGGAATAATTGCAGTAAGTGTAGGGAGGCAGATTACGTGTGAGAGATTTGGCACTCTCCATAATTCTCTAGTACTTCTCCTTGCAACTGTGCACTGCTCTGTTAGACAGCGTCACCTTTCCTGCCCTTGAGGAACAGCTTTTAAAGGAACGAGCAGTCCTGCTGGAATACTCATCATTCTGTTGGGGACAACACAATAGTTTGTTTTGCTTGTGTTTGTTGCTGTCTTCAAAGCTGTGGTGGTCTGTATCACCCAGGAAGAGACGGGGAGGAATGAGCCCCTTGTGCCTTCCTGGAGTATTTTCAGCAAGCCACTGCTTTAATGTGGTGTAATGTACCACCTAGGGCCAAAATCAGAAACTACACTGCTATCTGGAACATTTCACTTGCAAAAGAAGTGCGTGTATTTGTGTGTGTGTGTACATTTTTGTATAAAAATAAAATAAAAATCTGTGTTAAGGGTAAAAGAGGGACCTTCTTAATAATTGCAATGCATTTTAGAAAGTGAAAAACTCGCTTTCATTTCTCAGAAAACATTTCAGGCAGAGTTCTATTTCACAGAAACTTAATAGTGGAGAAAGCCTGTAAGTCTCCTTAACAGTCAGCAAAAAAAGAAAAGTTTGGATTATATGGGATTGTCATGGTTTAACCCCAGCTGGCAACTAAGCACCCCACAGCCACTTGCTCCCAGCAGGCTGGGGAAGAGAATCAGGAGGGTAAAAGTGAGAACTCATGGGCCAAGATCAAGACAGTTTAATAGGGAAAGCAAAACAAGGAATTCATTCACCACTTTCCAGGGCCAGGTAGGTGTCCATCCATTTCCAGGACATCAGTGCTCTGTGGTGTGTAACAGTGACTTGTGAAGACAAATGCTCTTGTTCCCAAAGTCCCCCTTTCCCTCTTCTTCCCTTGGCTCTATATACTGACCGTGATGCCATAGGGTCTGGAATGTCCCTTTGGTCAGTGGGGTCAGCTGTCTTGGCTGTGTCCCCTCCCAGCTCCTCGTGCATCCCCAGCCTCCTTGCTGGTGAGGTGAGGAGCAGAAAAAGCCCCGACTCTGTGTAAGCGTCACTCACTAAAAATTAAAATATCCCTGGGTTATCAACACTCTTTTCCTCACAAATCCAAAACGTGGCCCCATACTTGCTACTATGAAGAGAATTAATTCTATTCCAGCTATAACAAGCACAGGGATCCTTTTGCTTTACAGCAGTTTGAGGAAAATTTTTTACTGAGTGTAAATTTTTGCCTATAGTCTCTCCTGAGTTGAAAATTGTTCTTATGGTAAATGTCTTTCCTGCTGGCTGTCATTGGGCTGATGCTCAGCTGAGGCAGTTGCATGACAGTGTGTGCTCCAGTGTTTAAAAATGTCCTCAAAAAGTCATCTTCCTACACTGTTTAGTTCTACAGGCTCTAAAGCTTTGTAAAATATGAAATAGCAAATTATCCTAGGCTTATGGAGTCTCCTAAGCTCTTAAATATTGAGTTAAATAATCATCACCATGAGATAATTAAGTAATCACTCAGCTGGATTTATTAAATGATGCTGCTATTTCAAAACCTAATCACAAAATTAATTTCTGAATTATGTTGAAACCCAAAAATGGCAGTGGTCAGCAAAAGACATAGGTGGGTCCCTAAGATTTTTCTTGCTTGGTGTTATTGGTAGGTGCTAGGATTTTCATTCCAAAGCCTAACGATGTTAAAAATGAATACACTATAGGGAATGAATGCATAAGCTTTCTCTCTCTGTTACTTTTAAGTATTGAAGCTCATGCCTGAAGTCTCTTGAACAAGGAGCAAGTTGAGGTGGCCTAGCTATTGACAATCTATAGGAAGCAAGTAAATGAGATACTGCCCTCATCAAAATATGGGTAAATTGCATTTGCTCAGGTTTTGCCTTGTTTGCACATACCTGATAACTACTTGTACAAATCCCTAATATAAATACAAATGCTGTCAGTTTTCATCTGATTTTTACTGATATGAGCACAGGGAAAGCATTTTAGCTTTCAAAGGAAGGTCTGTAAGCACAGGGACAAGCAGAGAGCAAGAAACAACACTTTCCCTCAGTGTAAGTCACCCCAGATTGGTCACAGTGGTCCCAGCACGTTATTTCCTAAATCTGCATCTCGGGGTGGAGGGTGTAGTCATGGGGATGTTTTTCTTCTGCAACACTTTCTTCTCCTCTCAACCCCTCGCCATCACCTCAAGAACAGTGGAGTTGGTGGGAACCAACCCTTGGGTTAGGTTGTATCTACTCAGTGCAGCGAAGGGAGAACTTCCCTTAAATAAAGACTCAAGAAAGGTAGGTAATAAGTCTCCTGTGGTAGATGCAGCGATTTCAGGAGGGCAGAAATTCATGTGGTGGGTCAGTTAGTCTGGCCTTGGTGAGGAGAGAATTCTGTGCTGTGTCATTGGACCAGCCATGGTGAGGCTGGTCTGCACATGTGTGAGCCTGGTATTTTCCAAGTGTGGGCATGCTGAGCACATGTTACCCAGCCATCTGCTTGGGGAGATCTTCTGGCTCCTGGGATAGAGATCTTACTGGGGGTTGGCTGCTGCCAAATCATTTATTCAGTCTGCTGCTCTCTCTGGGGGAAACCTCAGGGAAGGGAGGAGCTACAGGTGAACTGTAGGACTTAGTGTCACAGGAACGATATTGTTACATATCCTTGCATCCTAAAGATCTCACAGCCTTGGACTTCGACTGCATCCCAAGCTGTTTACCTCCTCAAGTAGTTATCCCAGAGTGGGGAGAGCCCTGGGCTCCTTTGGCTTCATCTTGGTGTGACTGCCCCAGTGCCCTGGTTACGCTCAGTGGGATCCGTGTAGCAGCTGCAGTACCTCCAGGCAGGGCCTTTTCCTGTTCTGGGATTCAGGCATCAGCAGTAGAAGTAACAGGCAACTCCTCTCTTCTAACATGTTGTTTCTGTTGGGCATGGCTGGTACCAGATCTGGGAGTCTTGGCTCAGTGACCAGGTCCCATTCCATCTCTGTGCAAGGAGTTTTTCTCCGTATGCTGCCCCATTTCCCTCAGCTCATCTTACTCTCTTGCTTTTGGGGACATGGGCCCTAGGATGGGAGTTGTTTCCACTTCCACATCGGCAACTCCTTTTCATAAGGGAGTTTAAGTAATATGAGCGGTGGGGGTAGATTTTATTTCTCTCTGGGGTGGGTTGTTGGTTTTGCCTTTTTTCCTCTCTTCTGAGCCTCTAACTCAGGGGCAGTTAATTGAGGACTTTAGCTTTGACTAATATGTTTTACAAACAGTTGCAATGGGTTTGGAGCCTGTTGGGTCAACTGCTGATAACCTGATTCCCTTTAATTGTGCAAACATACCCTCAGATATTTCAAAATGAGGGCACCTGGGTGCTGAAGGAATGGAAAGGAATGTGTGTACAAGTATGTATGTAAATATATGTGTATAGTTACACAGTTACAATTTTTTCAATTGACAGAACCTTATCTAGGCACTGAAATACATGAATCTGCGTAAGATTTGTCTTTCATGTCTTTGCAAAGGGGAGTACTTGGGGTAGTTGTAAATAATTGCAATTGTCAGCCTCTCTCTGTCTTTGCTCTCTAAAGCTACAGAAGAGAAGTGTACCAGCTTTGCTATTCAAAGCATTTCCCTTAGCAGCTGAATCCTGTGGGAGAGTCCTCTCAGAGCAGCTTTCCTCTGCGGTGGACTCTCCTGACAAGATCACAGACGGCTTTTGGTCTCTGAGTGTCATGATGAACATCTAGTTGGGTCTATTTTTACCTCTGAAATATGTTGAAAGATGCTGTGGTGAGAAGAAGCAGTACAGTAAGATTTCGAAGCAGTCTATACATGGTAATGCTTTTGGGGACAGTATGCATTTTCCTTCCAGTTCCTGAAATTTCTTACGTCTGTAAAACTTGAATTAGCATCAAGAAAATAGTCATGACCGTACAATATTTTGATTTTTTCTTTGTGCACCAAGATTGAAGTTCTGTGCTTTATATCTGCTCTGATATGTCCTTTTCAGCTTCAAAATTTTCCAATAAAATCAATTCATTGTGGGAGTTACTGCTACTCTAATCAATTAATTGAGAAGAAAAATAATGATACACCTCAAGCTATTTTCTCTTACCGACATACTGTTATTCACCCTTTTTTTCTGTCCTGAATGCTGGTACAATGTCAGAACAGCATTTCAGTGGGTGAGAAATATTTCGACCTGAGAAGTTGGTTGAAGAAGTGGCTGAAACCTCGGCTGCTTTAACTACTGTTTATGGTGGGAATTGGGCAACTGACAGTTTTGACCAGATTATCCCTGGGTTTAGCGTGTCTGTCACTTCACTGAGATTACAGACGCCAGGTTTTGTTGTGAACTGTTTTGCCCATGGTGTGTAATCGGGATCCTGGCTGGCAGGTCAGCTTCGTCAGACCTGCCACCCTTGGTGGTTTGGGAGGTGACGGGTACCTGCTCAGCACACAGGTGCTGAGGTGTCTCCTGTCATCTCCGTGCGTTGGCACACTCCCGTAGCCACCACCAGCTTGCTGCATCCTTGTGGCCTGTGGGGCTGGGTGCTGGGGATGACATATTGGCGCTTGCAAAACGGACCAAGCTTGACTTGCTTGGGAGCAGAGCTGCTCTTTGCTCGTGTTTTGGAAAGAAAGGGGTGGGATGTTGCTTGTTTAGCTCCTGGAGACAGCCAGTCCTTAGAAGATGACTGCTAGTAAGAGCTGTGATAATGAGGCAGAATGGTGATGTGATCTATTAATTTTTCCTCTTTTGTTGTTTTCTTCCACATTCAGGAGGGGTGCTTGTGGCCTTCAGAAAGCTCAGTTTCACGCCAGGGTGCTTCAGAGGTACTGACGGATTTCTGACTATCTTCAGCAAGTGTTTTCTTTTTTTTCCTGTAGTGTATATTTGGTTCCTTTCAAAAATATGCATCTGTTTTTTGTAAAGAAAGCTTTCTCAGTATAGTTCACATGGTCATCTAAGCCCGCCTTAATGTGCATTTCATAAATGCCTGAGACCTTTTCATTAAAAGAATGAAATTCTGCCTACCTGACACCTCATCTCCATCAGCAACTCCCTTTGTCATAGTAGGCATTCACAAATAAGTGGTAGAGGTGTGTCTCTTTCGTGCAGTGGTTCAGTAATTAGAGTATTCATTGGAAGCTGGGAGACCAGTTCCTCTTGTCCCTGAATTTTTCTTGGATTTACAACATGTATCCTATCACCAGTGTCTCCCATCTTCCAGCTAGCACAGATCCCTTGTCTATGTAATAATTTGTAGGTGTATTGCTCTGAGTGGTCCAGCTGTGCTGTGACAAACAGCAGAACTTCCTGGTGGTTGACTCTGCATCTGTGAACGTCAGAGGTTGAACACCCTGCAGGGATCCAAAAAAGAGAAGAGCAGTTCGAAAGATCTAGATCTGAGAAGCTGCTGTGTCTGTCCAGATCTGGGATAGACCAAGTGAGGAGCAGTAGCACCTCACAGAGTATCTTGAACCCTTCCTTTTTCAAAGCCTGGCGTTCTCCAGGGTTTAATATACCAGGGACATAGTTTCCATCACAATACAGAAGCTTTGTAGGTTCTCCCCAGAGGCTGAGTTCTGGCTGAGAACTGAGGGGGAGGAGGACACCTGATACACCCTGACAGTGAAGGTGTGAGATATGCCGAGCCCTTACAAAGTGTTCTAAAATGACCATCTGAATTCTTTGGGGATGCATTAGCTCTCAGTAGGAGGGGGAAGCTCAGACTGCAGCTGAAATTCAGTATTGGGACATTGTTGTCAAACTAGTCAATTATCGAGACTAGAGAGAATTAGTTTCCTGGTTTCAGGAACAGAATCATTTGCTTTTGCTCGGAAAGTTTTAATCTCAGAAGGAGCTGTGTGGGGTCTTCCTTTGTGAAGCTGTTCTCAAGTGTGCTGGATCCTTCCTGCACCTCCTGCCTCTTCACATGCAGGCATGTGGCAGCACGTGTGTGCGGTACCTGCTGTGTTTAACCACTGAGACAGGTGGCAAAAAGAAGCATTCTGTGTTTTATGAGTTTGTTGTACATACAGGGCACCCGCAGTGCTTTGTGCAGACGTGGAGTCACGCGTGTCTCTCTTCCCGTTTCAGATCATGTATGCCCCAAGGTCCAGGGACAGATTTACCACCCCGTCTTTTATGCAGCGGGACCGTTTCAGTCGCTTCCAGCCCACTTACCCTTACATGCAGCATGAGATTGACCTTCCTCCCACCATCTCCCTCTCCGACGGGGAAGAGCCACCGCCGTACCAGGGCCCGTGCACCCTGCAGCTCCGGGACCCCGAGCAGCAGATGGAGCTCAACCGGGAATCCGTCAGGGCGCCGCCCAACCGAACCATTTTTGATAGCGACTTGATAGACATCTCGATGTACAATGGGGGTCCCTGCCCACCCAGCAGCAATTCGGGCATAAGTGCAACCAACTATAGCAGTAATGGAAGGATGGAAGGACCGCCCCCGACGTACAGCGAGGTCATGGGGCACTACCCAGGCTCCTCTTTTTTCCATCACCAGCACAGCAACATGCCTCCTTCCTCGCAGAGGGGGAGCAGACTTCAGTTTCAGCAGAACAATTCAGAGAGCACAATAGTCCCCAGCAAAGGCCAAGACCGGAAACCAGGAAACCTGGTCTAAGTTACCTGCCCAGGTGCATTTGGACTGAAGACGGGAGATGCAAGCAGGGCGGTGGAGGAAGACCCCCGTGCTCCGGTGCACAGTGTTGTTACGTTTCATGTGGTACAACTGAGTAAAACCAAACGTGCAAACCAGTTCTTTGTTTCTGATTCCTTTCAGGGGAATTGCATGCAAAGCAGATTGAAAGAAATACAAACTTCATTCAGTTTGTCTACGAGCAGTGTTTCAGGGGAGAGGGGGGGATATATTATTTTTTTTTAATAAACTATTTCAATTATTTAATTCTAAAAGTTAACTTAGCACAGAAATGAGGCTTGTACAGCCTGTTTTATACTCACTGAATGGCAGAAGGAAGAAGGTGGTTTTGCTAGATAAATGGGGGAAGAATTGGCCAGTTTGCTTTTTTTTTTCCTCCCAGGGTGTGAATTTTTTTTTTAATATGAAACAAAATTCCTGTTCTGTGTGCCAAGGTATAAAGTTGAGAACTTAGATGAATGCAAGGAATTAATTTGTGTTGTGATAAATGTGTTTTAAAAAGTTGCACTATCTTAATGTTTTAAAAAAATATATATGAGGGAACTGTTTTATGTGAAGTTCTTCTATATGTTGTCGTTTCACCTGTGGAATAATGATAGAGCTCCAGAAGTAATCTGGAGGAGTTTGCCCCCTCCCCCTGGGTTTGCTAGAAGATTGGGACAGGACTTAGCCTAACATCTCTTGACTTTTACAATTCGAGAAATACAGGGACACTTGTCTTTGCAATAATTTGCGTTCAAATAACAGTGTATCAGTGAAGTGTCTTGGAGACTTTTGGATGGAAGAAGGCAAATACGAAATCCCAGCATTTTCCATCACTTAAGGTTTAGCTATTTTGCAGTGTAGACTATTTCTTTCATAAATGGCAAAACAGAAATTCCCAGATGTGTTGATTTGTATTGATTCTAAGTGCTGCCATTCTTTTCCTTTTCATAATGCAGTATCACCAGTACTTACCATTCTAGAGATTTTTGTCCTCACTGTAGCCTGAAATGTATTTAGTCACATATCATGACATTATGCAATAAATTGTTTGAAAACGCAGGGTGGGATTTTTTTTCCCCTGCACCGCTGTTCAGATACGTGAGACTGTTGTGGTTTTCGCTCTCCATTTCATCCTTTCAGATGCTGAAGTTCAGTCCTGGAGGTCCGTCCTGTTGAAGTGAAGGGAGCCCTTGTGGCTAAACCCGCCCGTGGTGTTTCTGCAGCAGTACCGAGAGCGCTCGTGGCAGTGATGCCGGCTCCTGCTGCATTCCTGGCAGGGACGTGGGAGCACCGGGAATTCTCCCTGCACACCGTTTTGCTCTGGGCCCTGTTGCGGAAACCCTTCTGGGTGCGTGACGTCTGCGTGACGCCAGCAGGACTGCACTCGTGGGTAAAGGTGACTCACGTGTTAACCAAGTGTCTGTAAGCCCTGATTTTTGCTATACTGGCCTGGAGAGTAGTTGGAAAGTGTGACCTGCCTGTGTCGTGGCACGTGGGGTGTTTCTTCAGTGGCTGTTCCCGTGTGGAAGCACGCGCAGCGCCAGAACTCAGTTGACAGAAGGTGATAGTGGCATCACAAGCACATGAAAAAGCACAAATTGCACTTAAAATGCATTTTGGAAAAGGACTTAAAAGTAAGAATCTTTAGAGTCTTAGCTTGGATAGTTTCTGATATGTAGGTGTATGACTGTGTCATAGACCTTTTCACTTTAAGATCTTTCACTTTTTTCTATTTTCCTGAGCCTTGTGCTTGGTTGCGGGCAGCAGCCGCTGAGTGCCCCAAGGGCACTGATGCCCTGGTCCCATGGCTGGAGGCTGGATTTCTGCAGGACTTCTGTACACCGGGGGCTCTGATAACTGAAGTGCATCTTTGATCTATGCAGAGTTTTAATGCCAAAACTGTGTGTGTGTGTGTCTTCGTGTGTGTGTGTCTTTTGGGCCTCAGTGTAGATTTGTTTTCTTCATAAGGTAGTTTGATTTTATTCTAGTTTGGAAAACATTTGTATAACTGTTAGTCTGAATACACAGCCCCATTTGTCTCTGTAATTGTTACTTTGGTCTGAGTCATGCTGGTAATGCAGAGTAAAGCTGCCTTTTATCGTATGTATTAATTGAAGGGAGAGATAGAGATTGTATGGTGGGATTCGCTTATTTTTTTTTTCCTCTCAGACCCACAGGACAGGTGTTTAGAGGATGACTAGGTGGGTTTCAGTCAGCTGAGGCTCTCATCACTGTCTGGTTCTTGGGAATAAAAGCTCTGAAATCAGATTTTTGCCAACAACCTATGAACATAATTCTTAGTTAAAAACAACCAACAAACAAACAAAACGCAACCAGAAGACAAAGCCAGCAAATGTTGGTTTTGGTCTTCAGTGATTTTTGTCTCTTCAGGAGTGAGCCTTTAAGCCAGAGAATGTGTGTGCCTACACAGATACTGTGCTGTTGCCTAATGAGGATTGTTTAGCCGAGAAGCCTTCAGCTTGGCAGAGCACACCTGGACTGGGCCCTGGGCTTGGGCTGGTTGAAGACCAACTTTCCCCATGTGCAGATCTCAGCAAAGTGAGCCTTGAAGTTGCCTTCAAAGTCACCTATTGGGAACGTACTTTAAAACCAGCCCTTTTGCCCTCTCTGCATGCCGGTGGATTTATGCACTTCCCATTAACATTGTCCAGTATGCTGTCTCCTAATTCTTCTTGGCTGAGAAAATTTTTTCTGCGTGGAAAATGTAGCCTTTTCCAGTTCTTTAGAAAAGATTTGTTTAAAAATAACTTAGTATTTGCTCACCTAATAGTTTCATCTCCTCTTGCATCTTTGTCTTGTCATCCCAGAATCATAGAATATGCTGAGTTGGAAGGGACCCATCAGGATCATTGAATCCAACTCCCGGCCCAGCGCAGAACCATCCCCAAGAGTCACACCCTGTGCTTGAGAGTACTGTCCAAATGCTCCTTGAACTCTGTCAAGCTTGGTGCTGTGACCCCTTCCCTGGGGAGCCTGTTCCAGTGCCCAACCTCCCTCTGGGGGAAGAATCTTTTTCTAATACCCAACCTAAACCTCCCCTGACACAGCTTCAGGCCATTCCCTTGGGTCCTGTCACTGGTCACCAGAGCGAGGAGATGGGTAGCTGCCCCTCCTCTTTCCCCCATGAGGAAGCTGTAACTGCAGTGAGGTCTCCCCTAAGTCTCCTCCAGGCTGGACAAACAAAGTAACCTCAGCCACTCTTCATATGGTTTCCCCTCGGGGCCCTTCATCATCCTCACGGCCCTCCTTTGGACACTCTGAGTGGCTTCATGTCATACTCTGCTTTTCCAAATGTGATGTGCAGACAGTACCTCTCAGCTCTGGGAGTGTAGTGGCTAGTTTACTTGCTATAGGTGAGCTTGCAATCTGCTCCTTCTGTTTTGGGCCCTCTTCTAGCAGTAAATAGGCTGTTTTCTGATGGATATTAATGCTCTCCAATGGGAAGGCAGTCAACAGTGTAATGTTGAAACACTGTGTTTTTCTGGTTTTTCTTCTGTTAAAGTGGTAGAGAATCTGCTCTTGATAACAGAACAGAATGGTACAAGAAATACCAGAATGAGATAGCATTGTCAGTCTTTGTAGGCTTAGAAATTGGTGAGCTCTGAAGATAGGTAATTCTATGAAGCATTTATGGAAGACGAGCTTTGAAAATACCCAGAATTGATAGACTCTATTCCAGAGCCACTCAATGAAACTTTGTATAAATTATGAACGATTTCTGCAAACATTGTAGCATTAATTGTGTAGATTTTACCTCCATACTGGTGTTCTGGTTTATGTGTCTCACGCACAAAACCCACATATGTGTGTGGTGTTTTCTATGGGATGGATCATATTTGCCTGAATTCTGGTTGCATCTTCCGACTTTGCCCAGTAACCCATGTTCCCAAAATTCGGTATAGTGATGTCCCTACTTTAGAAATTTTCAGGTTAAAAGATTTTCCTTTTTTTAAATGTACCTTTATGAAATAAAGCTTTGTGACCTCTGTCCTACTGCAAAGAATAATTTTTACCATATGTGGCTTGGCATGGCTCCCTTTCTTGATGCTAAATATGCCCCATCTTTGGTGTTTTCGTATGATCTTTCAGGGCTAGAAAAGGCAGGGGGTTTACCAACAGAAAAAAAAGGTTTCTCTCCCAGTTTGCCAATGGAGCACTTGGCACTTAGCTCTAATTCTGTACCTGCACAGTCTAGCACAGTTGTCGTTGGGCTCCTCTCAGTGCTGGACAAGCAGGCTGAATGTGATGCTGCTTAAAAGATGTGAGTGAGGGGTGTGAAGAGGGGCACCCAGCCAGCAGTGCAATGTTCAGATCCCTTTCCTGGCGTATGTGGCAGAATTCACAGAACTTTGCATAGTAGGATGTTTTCATCAGGGAGGATCTAATTAGGCTACTCCTGGTCTTGTCACTGATGAACTCTGCACTTAGCTCAGTCTCGGGCCGACAGGACTTTATTACAGCATGCTTTTCCCTTGTAAGTATGAAAACTCAAGCACATGCCCCACGTACAAGTTCTTGATGGCTAGTGAGGAAGATGTTTGCATTCCTGCAGTTGCGGAATCTTCAGGAACCATGGGTTAAGCTGTGCTTCATTTGGCTTTTTGTTACTGCTTGCCCACTTCTTCCACCAGTTTGTCCCAGCTGGAAGCTGCTTCTGTTATGCCAAATATCTGAATGTTCTTGTTGCAGATACATTTTTTAAAAAGTGTCATTGAGAGCTCTTTTTTTCTTCTGTGAATGGGGTACAGGGAAGGGTGAGGAGCAAAATTACATTGCTTATTGAAGAATGCACTTCTTTGCAATAGAGAAGAAATCCTTGTGCTGCTGGTGAGCCCTGTATGGAGGCTGTCTGGAACAGTGCTGTCTGAGGCACTTGTTTCTAACCCTGCCAGGTAGTGAGATATTGGACCTTAAAACTGACACTCTGATCTGTAAGGAATGTTAGAATGCTTTAGAGATGATTGATTGCTAACCTTTCTCTGACTCTATCCCTGAACTCTCTTGGTATCTAAGGTAACCTGATTTCGTAGGCAAAGAAAACAAAATAATAGTATGCTGGTGAAAAACAGATATAAGTCAGTATTTTTCTTTGCCTTTTTTGTTTGTTTTTTTTCCAAGGGTAAACAAAAGGCTTGCTGGCACATTTGAAAGCATTTAGGATTATTCACAGGTTCTCTCTGGTCATTACCATTAAGTCATGTCCATGCACATACAGACCTGCATGCAAACTTGTCCCCCTGGTTATCTCTGTACTAGTTGCTATTCCATGATCACCTTCCAGAAGTGCTAAATGGCTGTGTGTTGTGCTCTCAGGAACAATGGCAGGTCATTTGTCAAACAGCTGGAAGCATGAGGAATATTTGCTTCTCAGTCCTGTAAATGTCATGACCTATGTTTTTATCAGTAGGGGGTTTTCTTGCTGCACCAATTCTTGCCTGTCACCTGGTTTGCTCATGCATCCTCCATCCAACAGCTCTCTCTCCTGGGTGAGCTTTGAAAAATCTTTGTGCTTTGGGATAACCCCAATGCAGACCTCATGTATTGATGTAAGGGAAGGAAATATACTTAGTGTACTCTAAATCTCATAAGCATGTTTTTTGAGACCTAGCTGATGTTGAGAACCAAGTGATCCTTCTGTGCCGTGGGTTCAAATGAAGGCTGGCTTTTGATTACATCTTTGCTTTTTAGATAAAGACTGTTGCACATAATTTAATTACACATATCTGGTCTTTCCCTGCACTGTGTTGCCTGCTTGCCAACCAGTGCAGTTGCAACTTTTCTCCTACACTAGCCCCAAATGTGTCAATCACTTCAATCCCTGGAAAGAGGCAGTCTTACCGAGTTGTCTGAGACCTGTTGAGGCCTTTTAGAACATGGAGAAGTCCCTTGTGGGGATGTGTTGAACTTAGAGAGGTTTCCCGTCCAAAAACTGTTCTGTATGTGTCGTTAGAAAATTAAAGTTTAAGGTTTTGAGAGTGTGCTGACTGGAAACGTTGGTAAGATTCTTTTTATAGTTAATACATTGTTTGCCAGCCTGTCCTCGGTAATCAGGGATGTAAATTACCTTTTGACCCACCTCTGATTGCATTGTTGGGCTGGCAAAAGCCCCATTGGGCACACTTGCACCAGCAAAAAAAAAAGAGTAGTTTTCTTGGTACAGCTCTGGGGAATTAACAGGAGCTGCAACACTTAAGTTCATCCTCCAAAACCAACATCAGACCTGCATTGCCTCTTCCCAGCAAACGGAAGCGTAGGTGTTTCAATGAAGTGCTTTGCCGCACTATTCAGTACCACAGACATGCAGTGGAGGAGCCTGCGGATGTTTCCTTGAAATTGTCATTGGCATTAAATGTCTTTCAGGGCTGCTAATGCTGTTTTTGTAACCACCCAGTACAGTTCTCCTGCTTTTGAAAGGGAAGACCAAGGACAATTTTGTATTGAGAAATGTCACAAACTCTCCTGGCTCTTACTTCTGCCTTGCTGGTGTCTCTTCTGTTTTTGGACTGAACACAAGCAATCTGGGTAATGCTAGCGTTGCTTTCTTGCTATAAAAGAGCTTACCTTTTTATGTTGATTAACAATAATAAAACAAAACCGTAACCTAGATATACTTCCCCTTCCCTCTGACAGCTCTGTGATTTACTGCCAGAGATGACAGTGTCATTTCTTTGCTATGTTGCTGCTGCTGCTGCTGCTGCTGCTGTTTTAAGTGGTTTGGTGTGTGAGCTTTCTGAAACAACATGGTGCGTGTAGGATCTTGTGGGTGATGAAGCTGTCTCTTTTCTTCTTTCTTTTTCTCCTTGGTTTGTGCTTGTCTGTCTGCTGTGGTAGGTTTATTAATAAATGAAACACGTCCTTATTAGATCTAATTTTTAGGAGGTTTGCATGTCCGTAGTTTGTAAGCAACTAAGGTGCCTCGTGTTCAGGTCTGAGCAGATAGGAATCCCCTTGCACTCAAGAGGGCCTGATCCAAAGCCTGCTGAAGTTGGTAGGAAAACTCTTGCCACCTTCAGGGGGCTTTGCATCAGGCCTTACACTCCCACCTTTGTTGTGCCTCACTTAAAATGGTGCTTTTTCAGTTGTCTGTCTTTTTTTCTGGTTTGTTTTTTTCTTTGTATGGTGCTGTGTATAACTTGAATATATTATGCACATATCCTACCCAATGGGTAGAGCAAACAAACATACAAAAACAAATAGATGTTGTTAATACTGTAAGATAATGTACAGATGATACCAATTTTAACACAAAAAAATGGCATAGACTTTGTGAATGCCAATCTGTGCTTGGTCCTTTTTTTGTAAGAAAGTTTGCAAATGAATGCATACAAATGACAAAAAGTCTATGTATTTTATTTTCCTATTAAATATCAATATAATATCATAAGGGAAAAAGGTTAAACAAATCCTTTTTGACTAGCCTGTGTATAGCAATTAGTCATTTATGCATCTTTGCTGTGAAGATACCTTTTTTTTTTTAATGTGTCACTTTAAAAAAAAAAGGAAAAAAACCACAAAATAAACAAAACCTCCACAGCTTTAACCTTGCAACTAGATGCTTCTCGTATTGGTTGTTGCCTTGCTATTGCTGAGTTGGACCAGTATTAGTTACTACTTCTCCAGCAGATACGTTACTTATTACTATCCTTGATTACCTTTTTTTTTTTTTAACTTAGAAATGGGCTAAAAGTTTTTGAACCTTTTTAATCACATCCTGGATTTGAAGTGAAGCTCAGACAAGTGGGAACTGACCCAAACCATCCCTGCAAAGTCAAAACTAGGCCAATGAGAGTTCTGTGACAACAGCCAGCCCTTGCTCTGTGCCCACGACGGCTGCGCCATGCTGCCACTACAGACTGTCCTTGGGCTCGGGGTGTGGATGGACTCACTGGTGACCTGTGCTCTTGCAGAGTGGACAAGAACAGCCGCAGCTGGTAGCGAGCTGAATGCAGGGTTTGAGTGGGAGCTTTGAGTTGGCAGCTCTGCTGCTGTGTTGGCCTCTGACAGCAATGGCTTAACCCAGGTTCATATTTAAGATTACAGAGAAGTGCTTAGACCTGTTCAAACGCAACCTGGGAAATGGTGTGGGAAGTAATTTGACACTTCAGCTTCCTGTCAGGCTCCCTTGGCAGTTGGTTCTCCCCCGGCATCTCCCCGCATTTGGCTCTCCATCCCCGTGCCCCCGCACGCTCTTTGGTAAAGCAAATACCTCAGGAAAACTGAACATGAAGTTCTAGTGTAGGGACTTGCAGATGCAGTACTTATTTTTCTAAACTGTTTGTTCTAACTATCCCAGGACAGTAGGTGACATAAAAGTTTATCGGTCCGAGACAGACTCGTCCTCTCACAGATGTACACCGACTGATCTTTCATAGATACTCGTGTCTGTATGTAGCTTTTTTATACTTGCCAGGCTTTAACCACAGATGTAAGGTAGCAAGGCGTTGGGAGACGTTTGAGATGGCGTTTTGGTTTGGTTTTTCAGATGATTTGCAAAGCACTGCGCTAAAACTCAGGGGGCCTTACCCGGGGCCAGTGAAGTCAGTGGTGGGGCTTCCTCTGGTTTGAGTGGGCTTTCAACCTGGTCCGTCACACTGGAGGATGGGTGCCTTGGGGCACAGTCCTTCACTGCTTCTCTGTCAACCTGAAGCATCATCTACACCTTTGTCTGTAAATATCTTTTTAAAAGCCCTCACAGGAGTCCTGTATCTGAATGTTGATCATGGTTGTTTTGGATTTTTTTTTGTTTTAAAGAAGTGTGTTAAGTTTTTTATGGCCAGTTCTGCGTCATCAAGCCCTTACAGGTAGCTTGTATCATCACATCCTTCTATATGTTGAACTGTTCTGTCAGTAAGCGTGTACCATAGGTAAATACGCATATTTCGTGATTGTCACTCGTTAATTCATTTATTGTTTGTCAGGGCGTGGAGTAATTGTTTTGGAAGTGTGCCTTGCCTGGCCACCTTCACGTTTCTGTTTGCACTGCAGTACCACTTCTGTGCATGAAGGAAGAAAAGCAAACAACCCCGGGCCTTGACTAGGAAGACTGTACAGAGCAAACCTCCTGCTGGAGGAATCTAGAGTAGGATTTATCATAACAAAACATGCATATTGAGTGGACCAAACACAAGCATGTCTCCTTTTAGAGGCACTAATTTGCTTTGAAGCTGCAGTGGAAAGAGCAGACTATCTATTAAGTGTATTCACAGCTGTGTTCACGCTTTTCCATTTACCACAAAGCACAGCAGGCAGCCAAGATTTTAAAAGGACTATAAGCAGAAGTTACGAGAGCCTCAGGCATCATAGACCTGGACAGCAAAAATAATAATAATAATTTTTTAAAAATCACTTTAATATTCTTTAACAAAGCTTTTCTACTTATAGTATAAAGACTACATAAGCGTCGATAGGGGTTTTATCTTTGTATAACTCTCAACTGCCCAGTGCTGCTGTGCTCAGAGCATTTCACAATGGTATGTACATCAGTCAGGCTGTTACACTCAAAATTAACCATCAAATGCCTGGTTTTAGAGTGTTACCCTTTCTTTGTTGTTTCTTGCTAGTTAATTTACAGTGTAAAATGCTTTATTGCTGTATGGATTTTTAATTTTTTTTTGTATTTTCAACATTGTGGCTTTCAAGATCACGTTTTCAACACATCTCTTACTTTTGTCCATTTTCTTTCAAGCTATTCTGAAATATGTACAGCACTATCAACAATATTTAATCTTTCTTTTAAAATTTATTGTTGTAAAACAAAGCTATTAAAAACAAGTAAGTCTTTTTACAACTGTATTGGAATTTCTCAATAGCTGTTCATGTGATGCTATGACAAACCTGGCTTGCTTTTTTTTTTTTTTTTTAATTTTATTTTCTGTTTAACACAATTAATTTGTTGCTTGTTTTCCACCGTAACTCCCAGTTATATACAGAAGAAGATTTCAACTGTTGCGTATCTGACTCTTTTAATTGAGCAAATGGTGATGTCCTAGTTTTTAGACCTAAGGTCTGTTTATTGCAATACTTTTAAAGGAAGATGTTGCTCTAAGTGCTGTTGTTAGTTTTAAATACAGATTTTATGCTTGTTCTTAATATGCTGTGGTTAAACCATGGCACAAAATTATTAAAAATTATTAAATGCATTTGTCTCCTGTTGGATTTATTTTCCCTTTGAAGTGGAAAAAAAAAAAAAGCTTGAAACACTAGAGTGGCCTTGGTAAAATAAGTACTTGTCTTTTTCCCTTGGTGGTTTGCTGCTGGCAACTGGGTAGCAGATCATTAGGGAATCAGAGAGGACCCAATCCTTGAAACATTACCTGAGGGCCCCAGGAAGTGGGTGTCTGATGAGGGTTTAAGATCACTGTTCTGACCCTCACACTCTGGTGATTAACGCTGGGATGGTTTCCGGCGGTCTGCCCTGCCTCTGCCATAGGATGGGCGGCAGCAGGAGACAGCCTGTCACCCGCTGGAGTTAAGTCTAGGCACTTAACCTAAGCCAGCTCATGATTTCAGTTCCTTTAAGATAACAGCCCCACCTCAATCTCATTTAAAGCACTGGCTGTTGGTGACAGGCTCTGGCACGGCAGTGCTGCCTGACCAGCTGGGAGATAAGCAGCGGCGCCAAAGTGTTGAGTAGCAAAAATTCATTAAAAAATGAAGATGCAAAATATGGCTTGTGGGAGGGAAGATTCACAACCTGGTTTAAGAAAGCTGGGACATGCTTTGGCCAGTGCTTAAGACAAGAGCCGTTGTGGTCCAGTAATGGGGTGAAGAGAGGGATGACACTGTTAGTAAGAAACCAGATGGACAGGGTCGCGTGACACACTCAAAGACTTGTCCTTGGTAAGACAGATCTTTGCAATGTAGATCAACTTATCCCTGGCTGGTACCTGCCGCTTTGCCATAATAAAGCTTAAAAAAACTGGGAAAGAGCAGGTAATTTCTGTTCATAAGTGTATAAAGTGATGCTTTATTTGGCATGACTATTAATAACATAGTTAGCGTGGTTTATATTTTATACCTGTGCTTGCTGGAGTTTGATGTCTGTGTTGCTGCGATGGGATGCTGAGCAGGAGTACTTCAAACCTGGGGCTTTCTTGCAGGTCTTTTCCAGGAAGAGGTCTGCTGTAGGAGCTATGGTCCAGCCCACTTCTGACACCCTGCTATGGAGCTGCCTTTATATTCCACGAAGAGAGCAACCACGGGGGTTCCCCTTGCTGCTGTTCTTTTCAAACATCTTAGTTCTTTAAATGTTACAGTACTTATTTTTGGGTCAAAAGTAACCATATTTTTTTCCTATAACCACCCTGAGTTTGCTCTCCTCCATCTATAGCATTTTAATTTTTCTTTAGTGTTTAGAAAATTGCTAGTTCCTTAGTCCTTAGAAGCGCTCTAAATCTCCAAGCTTCTGCTCCTCCTCTACTGTCTGAACCCTGAACTCCCTGGAAACTGCATTTTTGAGCCTGCTTTGATCTTTTACTTAATCTGGTTTTAATTGTATTTATATTTGGTTTATAATATGCCATTCTGTTTGATTGTGTTTTAATATCAATGCCAATGGTTGCAACTCAGAGCTCAGCTATAAATGAGATGTCTCATCTCAGTAGGGTTACTTTTTTTCTGCTAAAAGATTAATATAGTGGCTGCTGCAGTCCTGTGAAACCTCTAGGTCTGGCTTCCAGGCTCCCAGCAGTATTGTGTCTCATTACAAACACCCTGTTTTTAACATCCCAAACCCTTTTCTTCCAAAGACCCCTCTGTAATGAGACTTCGTTACTTAGACAAAAATTAATTAGGCTTCTCTCATTATCACTGTTTTGATCGGTTGTGCTTTAAATGAGTTCTAATTAAAATGCACATTTTAAAACCCTAACTGCTGAATCCTCTTCTGATAGCTTGCTTCTACTGCAGTGATGCCCTGCTTTTTGTGCAGTTTGCATTGTGCTGCTTTTGCAGAACTCTAGCATTGACTAAGAAAACTAAAAACTTGCTTTTTTTTTTTTTTTTTTTTTGCTTGCTTTCTACATTTTTTTCCAGACTGGCTGCCAAATGATTGCTCCTGAGAGCCTGAGAATGGGGATTAGAGCTGAAACACTGAATTCTTTACATGGGGTGAAATTGATGAGCTGAGTTTCTCAGTGTCCTGTATAGTCAGTAACCCTACTTGTCCCCAGAATGGGGACATAAGGGGGAAGCTATACGCTGTAGTTGTGACTATTTAACTGCAAATTTCTGCTTGCCTTAGGTGTTCCAAGTTGCCTTAAATACATGATTTATTTTGGCAGGACTGCATGATCCATCCCAGGGATACCCTGCACATACTAAGCCAGTGGGTGCTCTGCTATGGCTAGAGGGGGACATTTAAAGGCTGGCTCTCCTTAATAAAGGGGCTAATTTGTAAACCAGATGAAATATTTTGTATCCTTTAATGGTTTCCACTATGAAGTGTGTTGCAGAACAGCAGCAGAAAGGTGCTAGAAGTATTTTAAAGATGAGGAAACACACATGAAGAAGTATGTGCCAGGTTTCAGCATAGCCTATGGCAATGCTGGGAATAACCTTTCCCTCGCCACCATTCCCAGTCCCTCCACTTGCGAGGTATAGTTTCCCTCTGCTCTAGCACATCCCACTGTCTTGCACAGAGCTATTTTTTGTGTTTGCCAGGGCTTTGAGCAAGCAGCCAGGACATAGCCACCCCTTGTTCAGAGAAAGAGGGCATCTTTTTCATGACGGCCAAAATGCCACCCTTGAGCCCCAGAAACCCCCGTCAATGCCAACACGAGATCATTCCAGCTTAATTTAACATTTGCAGACATTACAGTGATTGACAGTGGAGTTGAGTGGAAAATTCCAGTTTAATCCTGCTCTATGTGCCACAGACATGGGCTCAGACAGCTTGACCTACATTTAACCCTGGGCAGCAAGAAACTCTTAGGGGAAAAGAAAAAAGTAGTTTTCATCTCAAAGCAGTGAGAACATTCCCACTTATTACATGTCCCTGTGTATATGTATACACATGTAATTGTGTTACAGTGCTGTGAATATTTCATGAGCTGAGCCAAGTTTGCCCTGGTTGGCTTTACTTGGTGAAGAAGACGTAAGTCAAATATAAAAGCACAAATGTGCTTGCATAGCCGTTCAGCAGGGTTTATGGCAACAGCAAAAGGGATAGGAGCTAGTTCTTTCCTGACAATGGGGTTAAGATTGTAAGTGCTATAAAATTTGCTTATGCTGCAAACTTTATAGCTCTTGGGGAAAAAGCTGATGAGCTGGTAACTTCAACTAATGTACTGTCAGGAAAAGCCTAACAGGTAAGGCTTGACCGAGGGACTGCAGAGTCAGTCTGGTTTCTTTGACCCCCCTCCTCCTGCAGATCAAAGGTGCTGATAGTGACTGACTGTATTTGTTTTGGGAAGTTACTGGTGCGTTACTGGTGCAGTACTGGGTGTCACAGCTTTTCAGCGAGAGGTGCATTGGCAAACATGAAAAGGCCTGTGGCTGAATGATAACTGCATTAACTACTCAGCATGCAAGCCCTCTCACCTTCTACAGTCATGCTGTATATTATACCTCTAGATAAGGTAATAGGCATGCTATCTCCAGCCATATGCTAGGGCAAACAGGCACTTTACCATAAAATTGTGCTTTGTCAGGGAAATGGCATCAGGTACACTAAAATCACCGTCTGACAGTGACACAGAAGTAAAATGCCTGTCTGCAGTAAAACTGTACTTGAGAGTAAACCGTGCAGCTGTAGCTTGAGTGCTGCTTGTGCACTGGCACTTTGACTTCTTTTATTTGAAGGAGACTGGCTGTATGTGGGTACATGCTGTGCAGAGGTGTGTGAACCGCTTAAACAGAGGGCTAGTGCACAGCAACTGAGCAATAGGAAATACGCCGTTAGTACACTAGGCAGAACTTTGAGTACTCCTTGTATAAAATGACACTGTGTTATCTTTAGTTTCATAGCTTTTCTAATCCAGGATAAAAACTAAATTCAGGTATTTGGCTGACCATATCATTAGTCATCAGTCAGCCAAGGCTGAGAAATTTCCCTTCCTCCGTTAAAATTCGTCCAAAGGTCTCCTTCCACATTAAAACGCAGCTGCCACATCTGGGAGGTAGCCAGAGGCCACAGCTGTGTGCAGGCACCTGTTTTTGGGAGAAAGGTGCTCCAAGGCAGCTCTCAGGCAGTGCCTGGATAAAGAGTTGGTGCAAATGCGCTGGTGGAAGTCCTTGTCAGTGCCAGCTGAAGGTACTTGGCACCACTTACCACAGTCTATTCAGCTGAAGGGCAAGTACAGCACCACTTCTCGTCTCTAACTTCTCTCATGTTCTCTCAGATCCACATCCTTACAAGGTCTGGCAACTCTTTGCACCTATGAACAAATCCATATGAAATGATAACAAAAAAAAGATGTGTGGTAAACTTGCAGCTTGTGTATTTAGAACCTAATGATGGAGCTGGATTTTGTCTCCACCTGCTTTGTGACCCCAGATGAGAGGTCATCAGTAAGCACAAAGGCCAGGTCAAGGCAGTGTTCACAAGGAGCCTGTGCTGTCCCTCTGTGCCTGCTTTAGGTCACCAAGGCAGCCCACTGAAATTACCAGTGCTGGATTGTGGAGGGCTGCGAGCCCTTGGCACAGGAGCCCTTTGCACTCCCTTGGAGGAAAGAGGCCTGAGGCCCAAAAGAATCTCCCCAGAGATAAGCAACTTTCCTCCAGTTAGGGGGACAAAGTGAACCACCCCCAGCATGCCTTGTTTCTTTATGGTAATACCTGGTACCCTGTTGGCTATTGGTTTCTACCCCACCCCCTACCTTTCCCATAAAAAGAATCCACCTCTGCTAGTGATCAGGGGAGCTTTGTCACTGACCTTCCCTTTGCAGGGTGGCTGGACAATAAAGGCTGCCTCTGCGGAACGGCCATACAAGGCTCCTGTCTCTCTGTCCCCGAGTTTGCCTTGGGTGATTTCACAAAGAGCTGAATCACAAGAGCTGGAATCACTTGTAGCTGAGGAATCGCTACCCCTGCTGCAATCCCCTGTTGCCCAGGGAGGCCTGCCAGCGCCCTTGGAAGAGCTGTTCTTTGCAGGATGCTCTCTCTGCAGGAAGGTCGCGGCACACCGGTGCTGACCAGCATCGGACTCCCCGCGATACTGGATCTGTTCCACTACCAGCCCCCCAGCAAAACAGTTTTGATTCGTATTGTATGTAGGATCCCAAGTAAATTTCTGATGGATTCAGCACAGCATCTCAAGTGGAAATTACATCATTTTTATGACTTTATTCTGATTGCAAAAGTACGTAAGATTCTTCTTGATTCAGCATGAGCTTGGGAGGAGGACACAGACTATTTGATACTGTAATGAATCAGACTGGCAATGGAGTTGACTCAGGAACTGTAGCATGTTTGGGCATTATGAGGCCATACTGCATCGTCCATGTTAGGAAGCCATGGCATGAGTAATCTGGTACTAAGTATGCTAAACCTGGATTTATCCATTGGAGAACCAACATTATCAAGACAGTTTTTGGCAGCAGTCTAGCCCTTCGGCTCCTCCAGCCACCCAACACAGCAGTACCACTGCACATTTCTGAGTTATTCCTAGAATTGTGGAATCCTTTACTTTGGAAAAGACCTCTAGGGTCATAAAGTCCAGCTACTAACCTAACACTGCCAAGTCCACCACTAAACCAAGTCCCTAAGTGCCACATCTACACATCATTTAAATACCTCCAGAGATGGTGACTCCACCACTTCTCTGGGCAGCCTGATCCATCCTAGGGAATGCTTAAGCCCTGAAGTTGCAAATGAGATCTTGCCAGCATCACCCATATCTCCCTGACCACTTCAGCACCATTTTCTCAGAGCTCTGGGACACAGAATGACCTGACCTTTATTTTCCTATATTGGACTCTTCTTTAATGGTAATGGACAAGGTTCAGAGGAGTGGGGCTTCACTTTCAGAGGTGGCCATTGTCACAACCACCACTGTCCTTGGGCAGTGAGAGCTGCACTTGCTGCCATGTCTGTAGGGAGCAGCTGCTCTCTGTGCATCACAAAGCTCAGAGGAGCTCATGACGTTACAAGGATGTCTCCCTCTTCTATCTGGCAGCTGCAAAGAAGACAGAGAAGTTTCAGTTATAGCAATTCTGCACAGAAAAAGTAGCAGAGAAAAAGTAGCAGATTTTCAGACTTTTTTTTTTAAACAGTACCTTAAAACCCACAAAACAAACAAACTTTAAAAAACTTTCTTAAACAGTGCTGGAGAATTGAACTGAGGTAGGGTCTCCTCTGCTTGAAGTTTAGTCTCTGGCCACTTGGTCAGACCCAGAAGCAGCTAGAAATCTTCCTTTATTACATCTCTTTACGAAACTGTGCCCCTGTTGTATTAAGTCTGGGTTGGTTTTTTTTCTCTTTTTTTTTTTTCTTTTTATTCCTAAACAAGTCTGAATATCCTCCCCTGTGTTCCCTCCTCTGTGATTGTCCAATCAATTCATCAAACTCAAGCCCAAACGTAACACTACATGTTACCCTGCGGGCTTTTGAAATCAAGATGTATTCTTTCCACTTAAGATCATAAAAATAGGCAGCTAATTGCCAGGGGATAATTACAATTCTCTAATTATTATTGTTGCTGATGGTAAGTGATGAACAAGGATGAATATGGTGCAATGCCCTAAGCTGACACCCTGAAGGAGACACAATCAGAGGAATTTGTTTCAGCTTTGGCTCCAGCCCCATCTTGGGTCACTATTTTCGCTCTGGCCTGTTACCGGGTCACAGCTTTGGCTCCAGCCCTGCTCAGAAGGCTCGGCTGCACCTTCAGTGTGGGCACTAATTTCAACTGTGACTGGCTCTGGTCCTTGTTCAGGCCATTATTTTGACTGGCCCCATTTTCACTATTGCTTCACCTCCAGTCATTGCTCAGGCCAAGATTTCAGCTCCTCTTGGGCTGAGACTTCAGCCGTTCCCCTGTCAGGCTTTGACTTTGGTTCTGGGCCCATCTTGGGCCATAATTTTGACTCTGGGTCCTGCTCAGGTTGTAAATTCAGCTTTGGCCCAGTATTGAGCTGATGTTTCCGTTCAGCTCCATCTTGGTCTGCAACTTTGGCTCCTGCCTGTTTCTGGCCAATACTTGGGTGCCAGCCCAGCGTTGGTCACAGGTTTGGCTCTGGCTGTGTATCACTCTTTGAGCTGGGCTCCATCCCCTGCTCCTTGGCTCTTCAGCTCCAACTTGGTATCAGGCTGTCACTTCAGCTCTGGCTTCTGGCTGGGCTGTAATTTTGGTTCTGGTCCCATCTCAGGCTGTGACTGCAGGTCTGACCTCTGTTCAGGCTGTGAGTAGAGATCAGGAGCCATCTTGGGCCTCTGTCATGTCTCCAGCCCCATCTTTGGCAATGATCGCATCTCCAGGACCCATCCTGAGCCACAACTTTGATTCTGGCCCCATCTTGGGTCATGAACTTGTCCCCAGCCTGATATAGGGCTCTAACTCCAGCTCAGGCTCCCGTATCTACCCTACTCCTGCTTGGTCTTTGACTCTGCTCTGCCCTTCTCCATCTGTGACTTTGGGTCCTGTCTGATGTTGGGCAGCAACTTTGGCTCTGGTCCCTGCTTGGGCTGTGACTTCAGCAAGGTGCCAAATTGAGCTGTTAACCTCAGCTTTGTAGAGATATTGGAGTGAGACTTTATCTCCTGCCCCATCTATGGCAGCAATTTGAGCTCTGGCTCAACTCAGGCTGCTACTACAAATCAGGCTCAATATTGGGCCGAGATTTTTGCTTGGCCCCATCTTGGACTGAAACTTGGCTTCAGCCCCATCTCTGGCCATAACTTTTGCTCTGGCCACTGTTCAGGTGGCTTCTTTGGGTCTGCCCAGGCTTTGGGTCTGACCCCTCCTCAGAAGACTGCTGTGACTTGGCCACAGTTTGGGCCATGGCTTTGGCTCTGGCCCTGTCTTGGCTTGTGACTTTGTCTCCAGCCACATCTTCATCTGCAGCTTTGGCTCTAGCTATTGCTCAGGCCACAAATTTGGCTTCATTTCCATCTTGGGCTCCTGCTTTGGCTCCAGCCTGATCTCTGATTGCAGTTTTGGTTCTGGATTGGTATCAGGCTATGACTTAATCAGGTCAAGCCCCATTGCAGGTTGTGAGTTGGTCAATTCTCAGGCTGTAACTTTGGTTCCAGGTCCTGCTTGGGTACTACTTCAGCTTCTACTTGGACTGTGCCTTTGTTTTCAGCTTCTGCTCTGGCAGACAGTCGGTGCCTTTGTGCCTGTGCCTAGAGCAGAGGCAGCCAAGGTGATGCTGTGCAGCGGTGTTTTGTGTGAGGCAGGGAGCAGACAGCAGTGGGGGAAGTTGCCGAAGCAGCAATTGCCCTGCTGTACACATAGTGATGGATGTCTTAGTCCTGGTTTCACCAGACTGCTGAAGCTCTGCCAAGCTTCAGCTTGTGGAGTGACCCACACCCCCAGCCACTTTCTAAGGCCTCAAGGGACAACCCTTTCCCACAAGGATGCTGAGCTGCCAGGGTAAAAAGGCAAGCCCTGTTAGCACTGGCTGAATGGTCCTGCGGGCAATGGAAGGTGCTGCCGGGCTTCTGTCTGGGCTTTTCATCTCACCCAGGACTCCTGGCACTCACTGGGCACTCCCTTGCTTGGGTCACTTGTGGGCTGCCTCAGGGCCGGCTCTTGGTGCTGCGGCCAAACTGTCCGCTTTCCCAGGCCAGGGCACCTGCTCCCCTGTTCCTTCTCTGCTGCTGAAGGCACTCACTGATGCTGCTCCACCTTAAGGGACACTGCTGCCACACGAGTGTGCCAACTGTGCTGGCTTGGGCACCAGAAGGAGACCCTGTGCTGTCCCCAGGTGCCCCTTGTTTGCCCCAGCCTGCCAGCACAGTGCGGGCACACTGCCTCTCCAAAGGGTGGTGGCCCCTGGCTTCCAGCCGTGCAGACTCAGGCTGACTGTCACTTGTGGGAATCCCGAAGACAGAAAGAACATCCTCTGTCTGTTTTAAATAATTTTACCCCCCTGGAAGGTGCTGTATTTGACCTTTGTCCATGGAGAAAACTGCTAACCTTTTCGGTAGAATTAGATAATAGAATATTATGTAAAGTTATCACAGGGTGAAAATCTAAAGGTTTTGGGTTTATTAATGCAGCAAATAGATAAAGAGCAAAAACTCCAAAATGGAGGATTGTTGTAGTTTCTAAGTTTCTTCTTCTTCTCTACGCCATGTTCTGCAGTAAAATGTTTAGTGTGATTGGATAAAAAATTCCGCAGTTCTTGTAAGCATATGTACATTGGTAGAAAAGTGAAAATATCTTTAGTTTTAAGTGCCTATTGGATGCTTCACCTTTAAGAAGGCCGTGTTATCTTGATTCTGCGGACATTCAGTGGACATTTTAAGAACATTCAGAACTCTCCAGACTCTCTGCTGTATTCCTTGCTCTATTCTTAACTTCTCTGATAAGACTTAATAAACTATCTGTAAGCACAGAGAGCGCTGGATGTCTCATTAGTACTTGGGATTCCTGGCAAGGATCTCAAATCCTCCCTCATCAGGGGAGGTCTGGTTTAAGGCACAGCAAAGTAACAGGTGAGAAATCAACAACAGATTCTCACAGTCACTAACAAGAACTGCACCTCATATAAGTGAGATACCGGATGAAAGTCAACTTCAGCCTAATTGGAATAGCAGCGCAGCTGGGTACCTGCTGGGCACCCAGTGGACTTACATTCATTCCCTGGACAGCCCAGAAAACTCCCCAGGTGGTCTCTGCATGAATGAGGCAATGCCCCGATTCTGTATGAGGCCAGTTTGAGACAAGGTCACCAGTACAACCAAGCATGTAACCAATTGCATGTAACCAATGTCACAAAAGCTCTCCAGGTCAGACTTCCAAAGTCTTGAGGATTGCCCCCCTTGCTTTGTACAGACAGATCCAGGTAACTGTGCTAACTGACATGCTGGGTGGAGGGTATGGCTGTCCCAGAAACTCCTCAAGCTTCTCCATGCTGCAAAATTGACCAGCTACACAGAGGAGGCACTTGCCAAGAGTCACTATGAGCTGTTCCTGCACCTGCAGAAATGATCACACAGGACAGTCAACAACAAGTCAAACAGCTTTTGTACTTAGCAGTAGTAGAGATGGATCATATAAACACTGGAGTGGTCACAGGCCAGCTGGACAAGGGGAAGAGCAAAAAGACGTGGTGTAACGAACAAGTTCTAACATGTCTAAGGGCTAAAAACTCATCCTAGGGCACCAAGGTGCTCCTGTGCAATCCCTGCCACATGTAAAGAAGAGATGGATCCTGTGAGTTGCACTGAAAGGGTCCCACATGTGGCCACAGACTGAGAGTGACCATGCAATATTACTGGGGCACACTTTGGGCTTTGCAAAGTGCTCCAGGACATAGGTAACACTGCCCCCAAAAGAACAAATGCCAGCATCAGAAGAATGTGTGCATGGGGACACTAAGGAAAAGCACACTAAAACAGAAAAACAAAATAGCATCTATTAACTCCAGTCCTACAGTAGCACTTAGCAGTATAAGAGTTCACAGAAATATTTTTTTTAATAATATTTATCAGAAACATGGCACTTTGCGTCTCCAGGTCACTGAATATACAATGATTATTCCTCACAACATCCCTGTGAGGTAGGCATTAGATTGCAGTTACTATTTTACATGTGGACAGAGGCAGAGACGTATGCAATCAATCCTGCACAATTAAGTTAATGAAGTTCAACTCACTTAAACACAGAGAGGCCCTCAGTGACTTGAATGAAAACAGGACACTGGGGCAGAGCTGATACTTCATCAGCTATATTTTTTCACTCCAGTCAATTGCAATGCTCAGGGTCCAACTCTGTTGCTTCCCCATATCCCCCTGCAAAAAAGCACTGTTGTTAAACAACTTACACATGCTGAGTTGTTACAAGTGAGATCTGTAGTAGAAATAGGAAGAACACTCTTCAATTCAGCCTACATTTGAATAAGACTGAGAGAAGTTTGCCTGCCCAGTCAAATAGAACAGTTTCAACTTTAGTCCTTTATGACATCTGAGACAGCATTTCAGCTTTCAGGTATGAATAGGTGTTTGCTTGACTTAAGAAAATCTAGGGGAAAAAAAGTTTGGTAGACTGTGATCACTGTCTCAGAAATCATGCTTATTTTAGTCAAATTGTTCTCCTGAAGTCTAAGGGATTTCTGAATAGCAGGAGGAACTCTGGGGTTTAACTCTAACTTTCCAAGTGTTTAAAAAGCCCCTCAGCATAGCTATTTCTGAAATAGGCTTCTCTTTCAAGTTTTTTTTGTTTCAAACATGAAATAGAGCAGGTTTGTAAACTTTAACACAATAAACAAATCCTAGTGTTTAATATACAATTATTGATTAATTTCATTTAATGACATTCTACTGTAAATCAACTTCAGGAAACAAAGTATAGTTGACAGTATGGCTACTGTGATTAACTCATCTCCCTATAGCTTTCAGTTGAGATTTCTGAAGAGATATACTGTTCAAGAAAGATTCATAGTCTCAACCTGTAAACCACTGCAGCCTGGCTGAAGCCAAAGAAGCCATTGTAATTAATTCCTGCTGAGTAGCTGATCCATCAATTCCTTCATGTGCAGTATCAGTGACAATGGTCTGCTCCAAGTTGAGAGATGATCACAATTGAAGAGGCTTGGGTCCACATACTCTAAAAACCTACACATGTTGCCCTTCCCAACAGAGAAATCTTCATTCTTATTTAATGAAGGCTCAGTCTAGTGGAACAATGGCTGTGCACTATGATGGAAGAGTAGTGGCTTTTGGCAGAAATCACCTTCATTTTCAGGAGGACGGTGTGGGGAAAAAAAGAGGGACGAGTAATTGTTAACATTATTACCAAGGGACTTCTAATGTTAACTTCTAATCTGAGATTCACTTTTCCTTCTGTAAATTGTAACTTTGTCACAACCTCTACCCCAGGGAACTTTAACCTTCAGATCCACACAGCAATTGTAGTCTCCAAACAAGGGGCAAAAAAAAAAAAAAAAGGACAGAAAAAAAGAAAAGAAGCTCAGAAGTGCACTTTGCATATCCTGCCTCACAAAGGGTTAAAGTGCTAAGTTTGATATATCCAAAAATTAAGCATCTCTCCTACTCCTTTATTTTTTTAAATGAAACTTTATCTTTGGTTTCTTGTATCTTCCCTGTAATTTTATCCTTTGTTTCCTCCATCTTCTCTGTAATTTTATCCTTTGTTTCCTCCATCTTCTCCGTAATTTTATCCTTTGTTTCCTCCATCCTGTCTTGTAGGTATTCCTTTACTGGTGGTGGTGTGGACATGTAGCCATGCTTACGAAGATACTTAACACTGACGGATGTTCCTCCCAAAGTCACAGTGTATCTGGCAGGAGTTGCAATCTTAAAGAAACCAGAGAACACACCACATAAATAAAACAGGACAATAACATCCAGCAAAAGGTATTTTTAATGTTAAAGTTTATTTTGACCACTGTCAGATTCTAAAGGTATCTTCAATTTATAAGGAAATAAGCCAGTTTACAGTGTGTCCCCTAGAAATATGTACCTTTAACTTAAAGTATCATTTTGTCAGAGCCAGCAAGGGCCTTAGCCTTCCCTTAAAAAAATGATCATCACACAAACCCTCCCTGTGCAGCTTGTAGGACAAGCATTCGGCATTTCAATACAATTCAGAACAGACTGCATGTGAAAACTGAATTTCTTCCAACCCTGCCAGATCTCTCAGCTTTAACAACATCTTTATGTTTAAACACATTTATTTATTGGTCTTTTAGGCACAGGAGAAATTGGAAAGAGGGGTACTTTCACATTTTGTTTGGGAAAATAACCCCTTTGAATAACAGGCAAGAAGCACATCCCATTTGGAAACAAAACAAATGAATGGCATGTACAGCAAATACTGTACCTTGTTTTTGCATGGTCTGACATGTTTCAAGTTTCCCAAACACAGACTTTGCCCATATAAAGCAATAAAAGGAAACCCAAATCTGAATGTAAGTAATTGATTCAAATGGACAATGAAAATACTTGAGAGTGATGGAAAACTAAGGGGAAAACAAAAAAATCATCTAGGATAAAAATAACAGTACTTTAATCTGGAATTCAGTGCGGTGTTTAGACTTTACCTCTTTGTCCCTGCTAAGTATGTCAGGGATACAGAAGAACAACTTAGTAACTTAAGTGTCATTAAGTCTCAGAGGGCTGCAATAGTTCTGCAGCAAAGAAGTTATTTTAGAAATACAGATAGACTCCTTGAAGGAACATAGAACACATCAACTTGCATGGGACTATTTTTACCACAAAAATGAATGCTCAAGTACATGTAACTATCGAAGAAAGCTAATTAATTCTTTCTGCTGTAAACAAGTAAACCCTGTTTAGTTCACCAGGCAAGACTTAGAGCTTATTTACAAACTATAATTATACTTACTTTATACAATGCATATGCAGTTAGTGCATTTCCACTCTGGGAATTTTTCAGGATGTCTACTACGCTGTCTGGTAAGCCAATCAACTCTAGGAATGGAACAACATTTACTCCACTATAAAAGAGAAAAACACTGGTAACTTGAATTGGAATTTGAAACTTGAACAGTAATTTAGAGTACTATTTTTATTCTTTATTACACAAACTTTGCAATTTGAGAACAAAACAGTTTTTTATGTAAGCAATATACTTACAGGATTTATGTTGCTGACCACAGGAAAATTAACGTTCTTTTCAGCATTTCAAAAGGTGACCCATTTATATTATCCCTGTTGGGTGGAATAGCTTCTAACTTACCTGTGTCCCAGTTTATGTTTGAAGGTAAGTAGATGTAACAGTGGTAAAACAGCTACTCAGGCTCCAGCTGTGCACATTTAATTTCATGTTCTGTTTTGCCTAAAATTACCTTTTTTTTTTCTTTTTAAAATTTCAGACAATGTTCTCCATTCACTTCTAAATATATCAAACAAATGGAATGTGGCAAAAGAAAAGGAAGCAACATGTAACATGGACAAGACTTCAGGGGCTTTGTGCTCAGTTGTTCTACTGTGTCAATATAAGGTGTCAAGATGGGTGGAGGGAGCTCCTATCAAAATTTCTTTCTATTTGAAATGCAGGGAAGCACCAAAGGAGAAAAGAAAGCTCATCTTTATATTACAGAAGAAAGCTACACACAGTTACAGAAGACCTGAGTTTCCAATATTAAGAGATTTTGTATTATTAGTACCATTATCCATTTCTAATATTTTAAGCATTCTTCCGAGCATGTAATCACTTCAGCATCAGGAACAGTAAGAGGCAGTAATTCACCAACAGTTACTAGAACCTACAGTCTGAAGGCCTGTTCCCAGAGTAGGAAATGGAGACCTAGTAAGAGCTGAAAGACAGCACTAACTGTGCTGTTTCATAAACCACCACTATTTAGTCTCGTATGAGCAGTCATTCTAAAAGTTATTTGCTATTATCAAGAGGGTGCTGCTCCTGTGGCATAACAAACTGAAGCTTTGTTATAATTAGTTTCTAGTTGAATATTTCAGTTGTTTTCATCTGCCAAATACCTACTTTAGAAGCAGGCTTTAGAGTTTCAAGTAAAGTAATCTTCATTTAATCTGAAATGTCTGGATGTAAGCATCAACCTGAATTCATCCAAAGCAAAATATTTTTATAGCACAAGACCTTTATTCCTCTGACATGAGCTAAATTTAGAATGACATTTGGATCTATAGCTCCCAGAAAGGGCAATTATGCCAGCTGGTTAGAGTAACTAAAACAAACACTTGTGCAGTAAGGCATTCTGATGTCAGAGTTCCATCCTTGCCACCACAAACCATCGTTGTTTCATGCTTTCTATTATTAAATATACAACACCAGCAGTCCAGAGATAAACATTTGCTCACATTTATCAAACTATTTCCAGATAAATAAAACCTCTTTCATCTGAACTAGCAAACTAGCAGCTCATAATTGATGTCATAGTTTTTTTCTAATAAATGCCATTTTCCAGAATGGTATCTAGCACATGCTGTAACTAAAAGAAACTAAAATTAGAATACTTAGTTTATCTCTTTTTTTTAATCACACAAATATTTAATTTCCAATTAAAAAGTATGGTCTACAGTAGCAATTTTTTCAGTGGATGGCAGGAAAGACAGGAAACAGAAACAAAAAAGGAAAGGATACACATAGGTTGTGAACTATGTGAGGTAAATCCATGAAAGTGGATTTAAGTGGTAAGTGAGGTAAATCCATGAAATGAAAATTCAGTTATGAGGGAGGACTGGGGATGAAGCGGAAAGGAAGTGGTAAAATATCCTGAAGTCCAAGGGCAAAAAAAAAGAAAAGGTCTATAAAGATCTCATTCATAATCAGGATTCCAAATCCCTTTCTTCACCTTTTGAGAAGTTACTAATAATTTCAATGCTGTTTACATCCATGCATCATTTTGGGGAGATGAGCATTCCTTTAAATGTTAGCAACATACTTGGTACACAGCAATAACTGTATGGTAATAGTATGTACATGACACTCTCATGAATCCTATATACTTTCAATATTCATCTTATGCTTTAGTCAAAAATGTAGCTACATTTCTCTTTTACATATAAAGACACTTTTTAACATGAAATAATAATTTATATGTCCTTTCATTAGTGAAAGTAGGTCTCAATTCAACCACGGTATTGGGCACTGCAACAAAATATCAACTTACTTCATGGCTGCATAGTAAAAGGATCCAAACCATACAGTGGAAGTCAGAAGGTGCACTGGAATCATGACTTTTCCATACTGCTTAAAAGTTTTCTTGAACCTCTGAACGAGACTAATTGATTTGTCTTGTAATGGATCGGGTTCTGAAGAATCTGACTCTGCAGGGCTCTGCTTGGGCACATCAGTGGCCGAAGGCAAAGGATTTCTCTCTTCTGGTACTTTGTGAGAAGAGTCTGCTGGCTGTGATGAAAAAGCAGTTTTCTTTGAGGCAAAGTGAGCTGCGCCTGCATGAAGACATCGTTTAGGAGGGTCCACTGGCAGAATCACTTTGCATCCCACATTAGACAACACAGACTGTCCTTTTAAGCACTGAAAGACACCAGTGCGAGGGAAGAACCAACACGTCCCGTGCGCCAGCTGAGATGCAGAATGTAACAGACTCCGCTGCATTCTGATAATGTGTGAATGAAGTTTCTACAGAGAAGAAACAAGAGTAAACAAACTGCATTTCAATGATGTGATTTCTATTTGCTCCAATGCCACTTGAAATTCTCAAATTTTAAATGGCTTTCTATTCTACTTTAAAAAGGTTTTCCTTACCTTTCTTTGCAGAAATTGTTACCTTCTAGAATTAAGGAAGTAATTTTCTATCTAATTTCTTCAGCATTCTGAACTAAAATAGCCCCTTCACTTAACATACTCTGCTCCTCACTGCTAAAATGATCACTCTACTCCCTAAAAACATTCTTAGGAGTTTAGTACTATCTACCGCTTTTATCTACATAATCTCGCACAGCCATTGAAAAGTTACCCTTAAACTGCACTTACAGTAGCAACTGATAGCTTGAGTGATACTTTGATTCACTGAAATAATTGCAATAGAAATTTATTTTTGGTGTCAGTGCATTCTTAGTTTTGGTAAAATTTTTCATGTTCTGTACTATTTTCAGTAAAAGTTCATACAGTTGAAAACCCCCAGCAGAAATAATTATTAATAAGCAAGCAATAGCCTAAATAGTAACAAACCTAACTGCAGCAGTCTGCCGGTAACATCTGTCAGGAAGGGGGAAGGTACTGTTGAATGTCATATATTAACATGAGCAAAACTGAACTGCAATTTTCCAAATACTGCAATGCAAATAATATTTTAAAATGGTGGAATAACCCAGTTAACTTTCTGATTTTGAATACTTACCAGTTACTCCTGAAAGTTTGAAATAACTATTGAGAGCTTCCCCACAAAGAAGAAAGGAATTTTGTTTTGCATGCATAGACATCAAGAAATAATTCCCCCCCCGCCAAATGCATGCTTTGAAATTGTGAATGAAATACTCTCTCGTTTCCTTTATTCAATGGCTGCAAGTTACAGAACTAACATTCCTTCCCTCCAGAAAGAAAAAAAAAAGGTGATGCAAATTGATGTAGCGAATGCCACTTAAGTTAGTTACATTACAAGTTTTGTATATTCCTAATGCTTTTCCATTTTTAATTGTCATAACAATTCTTTATCCAAACCAGAAATCATTCAAATTTAATTGAAACTTCATTTCTGCTTTCCCTTCACCTGCAGCCTTAGATATATTTCAGTGAGGTGCTTCAGTAGTGAATTTATCTAGGCTGCAGAAAATGATCAATACTTCCTAACATAGGCAGAAGTTAAAAAAAAAGAGTTAAACCATACATACCCTTTATTACTTTCTAGGTACGGTAAGGTTTGTATCTTCAAAAAGTTGCAACTCCTCCACTAGTTCCCCACCTTTCAAATATATGTCTTGAACACACTGACGACTCTGCTGAAGTGAAAAAAAGGCACATTTAGAGAAATAGTGAGAAATAGCAAGAAATAGCAAACTCATCCCATGAAGAGTTTTGGGCAGCCTGAAACCTTGCTACTGAAGAAGTTATTGGTGTAAATTCCCTTTTGATCACGCTAATGGGAGATTTTTTCTGTGTAATTTTCCAAGTTCCTCAACTGAGAATTATTGTTTGCTTCCAAGAGATGAAAGTTTCATAATCCAAATGCATCTGTGGGAACATTCCTGCCTGTATGTTTTCTAGGTAGTTTTATGCTACTGTTGTGCTTGAATTAATGGCAATTACTAGAATTACAATGTTTGATGTGGGGAGAAGAGGAATGGTTTCAAACTCCCCAGGAAACTCTACGTTGTTTGTGAAGCACAGACATACACTTTTGTTCAACTCCTACTAACAGGAGGTATGTACTGCATCAGCAGGGAAAAAAGGAACTTGTGTCTATATAAGGAAGCAGTTACTCCATCCTGTTGAGTTATGAACACAGAGGGAGTCAAGAAGTGCTGCTGCTGCTCATGGAGCAGTAAATCAGGTACTGGCTCTCCACGACTCAGTTTTCTGTAAGACTTCACTGGAAGCAGCAACTGCTTGTGGTATCTCTAGTTTTACAAGAAGCAGAGATTCTTGCTGACTTCTGAAATCCAAATGCAATTGCTTCTCAGAACAAGAAGTAGTGAAAACACTCAGCAAAACTCAAGTGTTCAGATGGCACTCTGTCATATGCCAACTACTTAACTGATTTATAGAAATTGTAACAACAAACTTGGAACATGACAACTGCATTCCTTGCCTATTGCCAATTACGGTTCTTTCCTGAGGGATAACACTCTCCACAAAGAACTGTTTTCCCCTTTTACTAACAGTACACAAGACTGAGCATCTGCCCTAAGTACATTTTCTCAATATCCAGCCAGCAAACGCAGTAAAATACATCCATCTATGGGAATCTGGGAGCTCTTGCGTCAGACTTCTACTGTTCACCGGTACTCTATTGAAAAATACCTGTTCTAAACAAGCTTTGCAAATTGCCACCATATAGCATGGGGGAAACCATGCTGAGCACTCTGATTTCGAGTCATTAATGTTATGAACAGGACACTGCATTCCAGAAGCCTTGAAAGCGATCATTCTTCAGTACAGCACTAAGAAGCTGAACAAGCATTTCTGAATTTTTCCATTTCTTGTAGTGTATACACAGTAGCACTTCTCAGAGCACCATTTCTAGGTTTTGCATTCCAGCACTGTCCAAACACCTCTGACCCATTGCAGCGGCTGCAGAACTCTGGGGTAGGAAATGGCTCCATTCTCCTGAGCGTGGGTCACCACTGTGTCCAATGCTCATCGGGCTGCACAGTAACACTGCTGTGATCAGTAAATGAGTTTCAAGGCCTTTGCTAACTGAGTTACATGCACCGTGTAAGACTTAAAAATAAAATGTCACCAATGGCTTTAAAGCAGAGAAATTTCTGGGGGCTATTACAAGACTTGCCATGCCACTTTTTGTTCCTATATTCTCAGATGGACTTGAAAGTCATTAATTAAAGGCTTTTTTCTCCATGATGCATGACCTGGCAGGTCAAAAGGAATGTTCTCTAAACATCTACAGTACATCCTGAAAAGGTTTTGCACTTTGTAAGCAGATAGTATGGTTCTAGCTAATATTCTGCACAACTGCTTACTTTTTGTTTCTCCAGTTTAAAATGTGGAGAAACACAACATCTTGATATATAAGGAAAGACTAAGATGTGATAGTGCTTATGTTTGAGAGAATAAAAGAAAACATGTTTTTTGAAACAAGGTTTTCAAATTTTCCCAATGACCTTTCTGTTTTTCACAGGTACGTGCTTTGCTTATCTAAATGAACAAAGGAGAGACGTTTTGAAGCATTGGTACATTGAGGATTACACTGCTATCCAGAAGCACTGGGATGAGGGAAGTGTAATGGTTACAGCATGATGTAGGAAAAGCACATGATTAAAGTAACATATTAATACAGCATATACTTTGTAAATTCATTTTAAAGAAACAAATATTTTTAAAGGGATGATGGGTGCAGCCACCCAATTGTAATACTTTAGTTACTTGGCTCAACAATGCAAACAAATCTTTAACAGGACAGATAAAGTGCACAATAATTATGGTTGGAGGTCCAAATAAATACGAAACTAGCTGTTTCATCCCTCTAAAACATAAGATGAATACAGAGAAACTTGTCCTTTATTTCACAATTAGTGAAAGGAAGTTCCTAGTACTCTATGCACTCAACAGGCAGCAGGAAGTGTGTCAGCCTATGGATTTGAGACACAATTTTCTTCTCTAAGCATAATACTTCTCAAAGAAATTACTGGAGCTATACAAGCTATACAATTGTCCCTGTAACTTTAGGTTGTTAAAACCACTCAGATTCCAAGGAAGTCGGGACAGTAACCTGAATGTTACCCACAATTGCACCTAGTGACTTTTGAAAAGTTGCTTCTTCATTTTAGTGAGTTTCACTTTCTTCCTGCTGTTGCATCATGCTGCAAAGGTACAGAAAAGGACAAGAAGGTACAAGCTCCAGATACCAAGGTGGGAAAGCTTGTCTGTGGAGTGGGGGCAGGGGAAAAAGTGTTTTAAAGAATCTTCGATTTCTATATTAGTTTTCTCTTAAAAATGCCACTAAGAAAATAAAATTATGTCTAAGGACAAATATAGCTCCAAGTTCTCTGCTCCAAGAATCCCATGTGGTCAGTGACTGAATAGATTCTAGCTACACAAACCATGAAATGCTATACAAACACTTGTGATAAGGTCTCTTCAGCACTGCCACATCCCAGATAACTAGTAGTATCTCCAGCTGACTGTAAACTGAGCTGTAGAGATCTTGGCTGTTCAGGACAAACTCCTGGTTGGGATTCTTGGACATCCATTTAATTCCTGAAGGCACCTCTGTCTCGTGGTGAGCTGTTAACAAGGCCTCTGACATAAAGGGAGTGCTCTAGGGGCCTCTTCAGGAAAAGTATAGATCAGCTTCTCATTACAGTGCTGGAGGTTTTGTTCAGGAAACTTCTGTACTTGTGTTATAATTCAGATCAGCTTTGGCATAAATCTGATATATTGCAGGAGCATCCTAGCTCTTGCATTCACTCTACTTTCCAGAGATAATTAGGAAGTACATATTAGATTTGGTTTTTGTTCCTGAGGACAGCAAAAGTTCAGGAATTTTTAATGTCACAGAGCTGGTTTATGTGACTACCACAAAGTCATTGGCTTTGGATGTGTGCTAACATTCTATGCCAAGATATCCCAGAGGATCTTTGGAAAACACAGAAGTAACAAGCCTGGCCAATATAGGTATGGCAAAGGCTGCTGTGGATATTTGCTGTTGGAAAGAGAAAACATGCCAGAAACACTGTCAGATAAAACTTTCACCAGGATAACTTCTATAAAAATGGTTACCCTGTTAGAATTAATGTTTTTTGAGTTACCAGAGAAATCAAAATATGAGAAGGGGAGTGGATATAAGATGGCAAAAACTTTACTGTTAAGTTCTTTTGTAAAAGAGGTCAAAAAGCATCTGAGGGAATTGAGGGTATAGTATATGTAGAGAACACTGGTTTATTTTCTCAGTTATACCAGAAACACTCTGGACATAATATGTAAATATGGATGACTTTAAAGCATTTTCACTTGTTCTGTTACTGTTTAAAAAAAGAACATTAATTATACCACAGGAGAGTTCCCAATGAAAATCCATGAGCTTTTTCCACTCCCAAGGCACCTTTCTATGAAAAAAGAGAATTAATTTACATTCTTGTCATATTTAGTGTAAAATCAAGAAAACTTTGAGGGTTATGTGTGGCAGACAGAGAATAATTTTGAAAGGTTTCTGAAACCAAGTTTTCAGAAATCCTTTTCAACTTATTTTTCAGATTGCATAAAAAGCAAATGCAGAGATCTCATCCAAGCAGCTCAATTTAATAAATAACACCACCATATTGCTTACATTTTTACTAAATATAATAAAAAAACCCCAAAGCTTGTTTTCAGATTTAAATTGTTCTTTTAAAGAACTAATTGACAGTATCAAAAAAGGAAAAAAAAGAAGGAAAAAAAAAAGATTTTGCCAGGCTTATAAACCAAAATAAGAAAATAAGAAAAACACAACTGAACTGAAAACACATATGGGTTGCTTAAAAATCTGGGAACACATTTTAAAATCATTGTTAAGACTAGTGCAATACATGCAAAGCATTGTTTTTCTTAAATTCAATGTAAAATAAAACTCTAAACCTCTTGGTAACTGCAAAGGGTCGGCACAGCATGGAGTCACTAACCACAGATGGGAAAGTGGCAGTGCATAGGGACTTTTTATGCTTTGTATTAATACTTTGAGTGCATGAATGAATTTAGAATTTCTATTTTGACCTTTACTACATTTGCAGTGTCACTCAAATTCATTCTAAACTAAGAAACTTGCTTATAATTTGAAGTTTGGGCATCATTAGCTGTGTAGTTTTGTCTACCATTCAGAACTGTCTAAAAATAGAACACTACAATTTAGGTTAAAGGGAGTAGTGCAAAATAAATCATAGTGGAATTTATTTAAAACTTGGTAAAATCATGTTAAAACAAATGAAAGACTAAACCCTTGCAGACAAATGACCCTAAAGCATTAGCCCCATCCTACCTCTATCACATCTAACCTCTACACTATCTTCACTTAGTAAATGCTATGCCATAATTTTTTAAATTGATCATATTACTACAATTCAATACTGCTAAGTGGAGATAAGCCAGTAACTTTGTTACCCTTATTTTATCTAAACTACTCTTGTTCTAGCTAAAACACCCTGAGCAAAATCAAGAAAGTAAAATAAACTTTCCCAGGATCCTTACACACTGAGCACTCTTCACTACTGCAATCTTCTGATACTCAAATATTAAAAAGGACAAGAAGTAGCTTTAGGAAGACTAAAAGATCTTGTAGACATGTATAAAGTCTCCACACTGGATTCAGAAGACAAATAAAGCAGGAGAACGTAATGCAATACCTGTGTGCTGAATTATACATCTGGAATGCTAAACAGGAGCCGTAACAGCTGATCTGCACAGAGTCAATATGCCCACGGTAACTCTGTTTTCCTCTGTGCTGAAATGTACTGGATCTTAAGATTGCATGTAGCTGACCATTATATGAAAATGTGAATGTTGTTTCTCAAATGCTTCTAAAAGAAAGGATCACAATCAGTTGTAGCGCTTTCTGCTCTTCAGAACTGTTTTTAATAACTGGTGCTATTCCATCTGTTAGCGCTGGTTCCTTCTTTCACCGGTTTCGCTCTGCCCTCTACTGAATTTTTACGGAAGTACAACTCCTACTAGTACTACAAAAGGTTTCTGCTCTCTCTGATTCCTTCCCACAAGTGCTGCTGGATCATCCTCTATATTAGTTCCAGAGCCTCTCAGATTATAGGCACGTCTCAAGGAAAAATTTGGCTTTTAAAGTGCTATCGGGTTTTTCTTTTGTCCCTTTGTCACTCTATAGACATGTCTTCAATAAGCAAGGTAGAGAAGTTATGCTGATAGATTTTAACTAAGTTTAAAAATAGGCATATTATACATCTATATTAAAAAAAGGTCAAAAAAGCCTTATGTTAGTTCAAAGCAGAGACTGTATTCATCTGCTTCTTTACACTACCTTCCACTTTAGGCTAATGACCAAAATAAGATCCATATCTCTTTCTATTCCACTTAGAAATAGAATAGTATTTCTGAATACTAACAGCTTCACTTGCCCTTGTATCTCCCAAGGTATCATTAGTTCATTCCTCCCAAAACACTCGTGTTTTTCTGTCAGAGGGTTTTCAACCACAGGGCCCTTGACATGCAGGTGTGGGGGCTGTGGGAGCACATGTGTAGTGGTGTGGTTTACAAAGCAGTGGAAAGCTTCTACTGAAAAACTAAAGGGAGCTGCAAAAGGACTTCAAATAAGCAAGCCTCAGGTCTGCAGTTTCCTGCGTATGACTCTGAACTCTCTCAGAAAAAAAAAAACAACTCACAACTGAACTGATGATGGGTTACATGCTAAAACATGAACAAACAAATACACAGATCAGTTTTCTACACTTCACCAAAACATTGCTTGAGAATCTCTTAGGATTTTCCCTCTCAGTAGTACACTGTATTTTATTTGACAAATTCCTCACCTCTTTCAACTTTCACTGAGCTTCTCCAGCGTTCTGGCTCTATACTTTAACACACACTGAAACACATTAGAAATATGGTTATTAATTCTGTGTTCAGAGTTCAGGTATTTCTTTCATGATGAAATTCAGAGCTGCAGTGAACATCTTTTTTCACTAATAGAGCCATCAATAAAAGTCAAAAGGTTGCTGCCAAAAAACTGAACTCTTGCTCAATACTTCCTGCTACTTGCAACTTGGATTCTAGAGGCCAAGCTCATTTTTTAACTCATCATTTTTTTGGTCACTCAGCACTTAACTGATATATACAATGTGGATTATAATAATTAATTTTTAAAGTTTCTGGAATTATAATAAAATATTTATTAATGAAAAATGTAATGAAACAATTAGACACACGCTGCAGATACAGTGACTTTTACTTAAATGGGTGGTGCTAACCCAAATAAAGTTCAGCCTTCACTGGGTTTGTGCAGCAAGGTTCTGGTGGCGGGTGGGCTATAAGGGTGGTTTCTTTGAGAAGCTGCCAGAAGCTTCCCCTATATTTAACAGAGCCAGTGCCAGCTGGCTCCAAGAGAAACTCACTACTGGCCAAGGCCAAGACCATCAGTGATGGTGGTAGTGCCTCTGGGACAACATGGCTGAGAAGGAAAAAAAATTGTTGCACAGATGCAATGGAGGCCAGGGAAGAGCATGTGAGAGGAATGGCCCTGCAGACACCAAGGTCACTGAAGGAGGGGCAGGAGCTGCTCCAGGCACAGGAGCTGAGACAACCCAGCAGCCCATGCTGTAGACTATGGTGAGGCAGCTGTGTCCCTGCAGCCCATGGAGGTCCAGAGAGGAACAGAAGTCCGCCTGCAGCCTGTGGAGGACCCCACGCCAGAGGAGGTGGATGCCAGGAGGAGGCTGTGACCCTGTAGGAAGCCCACACTGGAGAAGGTCTTGTAAGGACCTGGAGCAAGAGGAGTCCATGCTAAAGCAGGTTTGCTGGGAGGACTTGTGATTCCATGGGGGATCCATGCTGGAGCAGGCTGTTCCTGAAGGACTGCACCCATGCTGGAGCAGTTCATGAAGAACTGCAGCTCATGGGAAGGATTCATGTTGGAGAACTTTGTGGAAGACTGTCTGCCATGGGAGGGACTCCATGCTGCAGCAGGGGAAGGAGTCCTCCCCCTGTGGAGGAAGCAGTGGCAGAGACAATGTGTGATGAACTGATTGTAACCCCCACTCCCTGTCCTCCTGTGCCACTGACAGGAAGAGTAGGGAGAGAATTGGGAGTACAGTTAAGCCTGGTAAGGAGGAAGGAGTGTCAGGAAGATATTTCTAAGATTTGTTTTACCTCTCATTTCCGTACTCTGATTTGATTGGTAATAAATTCAATTAATTTCCCCACACTGAGTCTGTTTTGCCCATGACAGCAATCGGTGACTGATCTCTCCCTGCCCTTACTTCAACTCAAGAGCCTTTCATTGTACTTTCTCTTCCCTGCCCAGCTGAGGAGGGGAGAGATAGAGCAACTTTTGTGGGCACCTGACATCCAGCCAGAGTCAAACCACCACACCAAACCACAGAGTAAGAGCTTAGGTATTCAAATACTTTATCGTGACTAATTATAAAAGGCATTTATTAGGAATACGCTTAAACGTAGATCTTAGAATCAGCTTTGCACAGCCTTCTGCCTCACCTTGCACAGTGACTACCAAACCTGTTTCCTTTCTAGCCTTGATAAATGCCATTTTTGCCACCTTTTATCTTTACAGGTCTTGTCTCATTGCTGTGTTTTTCCTCTCCATAACCCAACAGCAATCAACAGCACTGTCTGTAATAATATATTAAGGGCAAAATATATTATGTAATAATTTTATAAAACACTTAAAACAACCTCGAAGTATCAAGCCTTTTACTCATCAAATTCACCCAAAATGCTTCTAAGATGTCCAAAAAACATTCTCAAGGAAGAAGTCTGAAGCCTTACAATTACAAACAAAGTAGGAATAAAAGTAAAGCAGCATGAAACTGGAAAAAAACATCCCAGCTTCCGTAAGAACAGAAATCACAGTGGAAGTATTGGGTTCAAGACTTTTTCTTTTATTCTCTCACCACATTTATTTCACATTTTCAAACACTGAAAAGCTGTCATTTTTCCCAGCAAAAAATACAGAACGTTCATCTTTCAGCAGAATTACTGTTGGCAGACATTCACTTCCAGTATAAATCTTTTCTAAATATTCAAAGTAAGTGTTGAATTCTCTGTTGTGAATTCAAATTTCTCCATATGGGGAAATATGTGCAGTATCAATCAGAATATCTTGAAAAATTATGTGTGAAGAAGCTAATCATAACATTTACAGAACACACACACACTCAAAACCACAGTCTTCATCTAATTTTCAGTAAATGCTATTCCCAACATCTCTGCAAATGAATGTGAGCAGTTCTTATGAAAGAAGTATTATTTTTATGAAAGTCTTGATACCTGAGTGGCTAAACCTTCTTGCCCTTGAAAAAATTCAATTTAGTGCCTTACACAGCATCTTTTGCACAGAGGACGTGCAAACAACAAAATGACACCATCTACAAGTGTCTGAAAGTGCACTGGATTCAGAAAGCCGTCTTTACACCAGAAGGAGCTCTGATGAGACTTCAGTATTAGAACCCTAATAACATTCCTATTCACAGTCTGAAGCAGCAATGTTACAACACTGCTGTATTCAGATTGAGAAAGGGATCCTGTGACTGCAACACTGCAGCCTTTGGAAGCACACTGCCTTCTGCCAGATGTCATCAACAAGGCCCAAGGCTTGTGGTTCAGCACAGAAACATCCCTCATCAGAAAGTACTATCCTATGGCCTGAGACAGCAGGAAGCAAAAGATGCCATCTAATTTTAACATCAGCAAAGACAGTTTTTAAAACTACAAAATATTAAGAGTGAATAGTTAACTGCCTGGTACGCACTGGGGCTAAGCACTACCACTGCAGTTAAAGCTAAGTGCTGTCACACCTTACTAAAATCTTTCACCAACCACTTTTGGAAGAAACTCACTGAACTCTCGGGAAGCCACTTGTTTATTTTTATTTACAACCAACAAAATTCATCCATTGGAAAAAAAGCTACTGATTCGTTTTATAATTTGTTCGTGAGCACCTGACTGTATTAGCCACCATTCCCTTCCCCCAGCCCCCTCCTCAAGGACAAACTAGGCAAGTCCTAAAGAGCTGCAGGGGATCATCTGCTTCAACATTCTCCAAAGCCACAATCACAGCCACACAACTTCTTGTTTTGTTTACATAAGAACTGTTACACAGAGTCAAGGTCAGTTCTTAGGACAAGATAAAATAGCAGATCCAGCGAATTAAAATTTATAGCCCAGCTAAGTGTCACTTTCATTTTCTGATGTGCACAAACAGAGCTTTACCATTCAGATGAATTTGTTTAGAAGGGGCAGTGTCATGTCTGGAAACATAACAAAATATGTGGCTAATTTGAAGAGGATGAGAGAAAAACTGAGTGATGGAAGGCACTGGGCTACAAAGGGTTGGAGATTTTTAGAGGAAGCACGGAGTTCCAACCAGAGTAAACCCTATTGTATAATGCCAATGCCTAAAACAAGACGTGGCTTTTGTCCTTACCAGACAAAAAGTCCTAAGTAGGCACACCACTCTGGCCTGCCAGCACCTGTTTAAATAATAATATTCTGGACAAAATTTTTAATATGGACAAAATACGTTGGACTTAACACACCTCTACTGGTACCTTCAAGACTCAACTAAATTTAGGAAAGTAGACTCACAACAGATCATAAGGATTTTTTAATTGAATAACATTTTACTCTTACTGAAATTTTATTATAGCAACAAGGACATAAAGAATAATCTGTGTTTTTTAGAGGTGTCATGATTCAAGACTTAAAAATTAAGAAAAAGTCCTGTAACTTGAGCAGTGCTCTTTTTTGTTGTTGTTATTGACATACTGCACAATCCATTCATCTCAAGTCAAAAAATATACTACGGGTCTTTAATGGTCATTAAGAATCTCTGACCGTGCATTTGAGCCTTGATCTAAAGTGATGGAACTAGGTAGTTACCCATCAGAATATCAAGGTAAAATCCTTATGATCTACTCTGATGACACCTGGCTGTCCAGGAGGATTTCAATCAGGTTTTGGGTCCAGGTCTCAGTCCTTTCAGTGATTTTATTCCATTCCTAATACTCAAATATCGATGATGGTGATGAATTTGCTTCAGCATCTAATTTTCGAAATAAGTTCATCTTCTACTATCTGGATTCAATACCAAAAAGAACTATGTTGGATTGTCTTTCCAACTGCCAGGACTAAACTGATCTACAAGGAATTTTTTGGGATTCAATTAGCAGTTTTACATTTTAAAAAAATCGGTGTTCTTCTTTCTCCTGTTGTTGAATTTCTCAAGCCCTTGTCTTCAAGACTAGACAAGACTCCCTACAGATCCAGATATGTGCCAAGATGCAAACTGAGGGCTCTTGTCTGAGATTAGGGGACATCAAGAACTCCCCGTCTTGCAAAAACAGACTTCAGTTTCTAAGTGATACCTATGAGCATACACACAGAGCTGGGCCAGTTTACCTGGAGAAAAGTCCTGAATCTACAGCAGGAGAATTACACAGAATCTTTTAAAAACCAAACCAGATCAAAACGTTTCTTAGAGTTGCTATAGCCTGTGAAGCAGACCTGCAGACAGTCACACTAGACAAATCTTTAACTTCTTACATTCCTTACATACTCCTTAACAGTCTGAACTTACCTACTCAGTTTTTGCCATGTGCAAGCCACCTGAAATCCACCTACCCAAATCATCAAATTATTTTTTTTTTTCATTCTCTGATGGAAGTGCCTCTTAGGCAGTGAGTGCAATTCAGTAACACTGCCACAGAGGTCAGTCATACCCTTTTTACCTCAAACAGCCACTGAACAGAAAAGGAGATAAACACCTGCTGTCACCCCCATAGGAGATGGATGGTGGGGACATACTATCCTCTGTGCATGCAATCCCCACACTGAAGCAGCTGCAAGTCATATAAGCCAGGCAGCAAAACACATTCCAAATGAGGAACCTGCTCCCTATCTCTTCCCAAAGCAGCAAAACTTTGGCAAGCCATTTTATGTTTATACTTGTAACAGCAATGACATCTTGGGATTAGGTAAACTGAGGAACACTTTCAGTTTAAGGACTGGCTCTGGTAAGGAATTCTAGGATACTTCATGTACTACTGTCCAAAGTAGTGTTTTCTCTTTCAGGACAGTTTGTAGAGGACGGTTTCAGAAATAGACATTAGTGAGGCTGAACTATAGTTTGTAATACCCGACACAGACCCATGTTTCACTTAACAGCCTTAACAAAAATTCTGATGACTTCTCTGTCTGACTCCCTGGATATACTTAATTAACAGGAGCAGATTACTAATGAGAAACATAACATTAGACAATAAAACACCTGTACAACGACTTCAAGCATTCTAAAAAGACAAGACACAGGCAGGTCTTGGGAGAGAACCCTCTTAAGGGCCATAAGCCACCCGCGGTCCTTCAGTGGTAATATAGAACTATGGAATATGCTGACTTGGAAGGGATCCATCAGGGATCATCGAGTCCAACTCCTGGCTCTGCACAGGACACCCCAGGAATCACACCTTGTGATTGAGAGTATTGCCAAACGCTTCTTGAACTCTGTCAGGCTTGGTGCTGTGACCACTTCCCTGGGGAGCCTGTTCCAGTGCCCAAACACCCTCTGGGTAAAGCCTTTTCCTAATATCCAGACTAAACTTCCTCTGACGTGCCGTTCCCTTGGGTCCTGTCACTGGGCTCCAGGGAGCCGGAATCGGCACTTCTCCTCGCGAGGAAGTCACAGCCTGAGATCCCATCCCCAAATCCCTTCCTTTCCACCCAGATGCTGCAGCAGCAACGCACCACGGAATACCCAGGCCCACCCAGCTTCATCTTCCCACCAAGTAACAAGTCTCCCACCCCACTTTCTTGTGTCGCGGCCGACATCCCTCAACGACGGACAAGGCGGACTCGTCACAGGGAAGGCAGCCGGGAGGAAGGCGCGGGCAGCCGAATTCCCCCACAAGCCGGGGCGGNCGTCCCCACCATCACCTTCAGGCCCGGCGGCGCCCTCCGACTGCGCAGGCGCGAACCCCGCCCCTTCTCGCACAGCTCCCTGGGACTCGTAGTCCCTTCTGCCCCGGCGCGAGCCCCGCCACCTTCCACAGAACCAAAGTTGGAAGTGACCTTTATGACCTCCCTGTCCAATCATCAATCCGGCACTACCACTGTGACCCCTAAACCAGATCACCCAGCGCCAGATCCTGACGCCTCTTAAATACCTCTAGGGAGGGAGATTCCACCATCTCCCTAGGCAACCTATTTCAACGCCTGACCATCCTAACAGTGAAAAAGTTGTTCTAGCATCTAATCTGAATCTCCCCTCTCTCAGGTTAAGGCCATTTCCTCCGGTCCTCTCAGTGCAGGCACGGTGGAAGAAACTGGTCCCAGCTCACTACAACCTCCTGTCAGGCAGTTGCAGAGAGCGATGCGGTCCCCCCGAGCGTCCTCTTCTCCAGGCTAAACAACCCCACCTCCCTCAGCCATTCCTCACAAGACTTGTGTCCCTCACAACATACTACTCGCTCGCGCTGCCGTGTTTTCCCGCCTCCCTCTTTCCCTCCGCTCCGTCCCCCGGACGTGACGCCCGCCGCGGTGTTCGTCACTTCCGCAAACAGGGATGGCGGAGCGCTGAGCCGGGTGAGTGCCGGCCGGGTGAGTGCTGGGCCGCACTCCCTGCCGCTCTCCGTGCCCCCGGCCGGACCGGCGGCGGCGGGGGGGCCCGCGGCCCTCGGCCTCGCTGGACGACGGGGCCGGGGGAGCCGCAGAGAAGCGACGGGCGCCGCCGCCCCGTTAACGGGAGAGGAGGCCCTGAGGCCTTCGCATCGCGGGGGGAGGGAAGGAAGGCGGAGCGCGGGCGCATCCCGAGGCCGGCGGGCTCATTCCCCCATCACTCCAGGCGCTTTGAGCTCTCCGGCTGAAGGAGCTGCAGCTTCCTCTGGGCACTTGGTTGCCATCGCTAGTTGAGAAAGTCGTATCGTTTCACAATTTAGGCCTTCAAAACATCTGCTTGGAATAGCCGGGTAAGGATAAGGAAGAGTCTGCTGCTGCTGCTTCGCAAACCGTCAGGTGCTGCGCCGTAGTGGGAGAATTATTTTTATAAGTCGTACTTTGAGGCCATTTGTTTTGAGGAAAGCTGCTCCGGTGTCTCTGTGTAGGGGCCCACTCAGTGGATGTGTTCTGGCCCTCATTAGGAGGTGAGCCTGGATACGGTGGACTTGAATATGATTTTTGAGTATGGGGTTTTTTTGGCTGATTTATGCCACTGTTTCAGAAAAGGAGTTGCCAAATTGCCCTCTCCTATGCCTTATTAGAAAGTATGTGCCTTGCTTCCCAGTGGTGGTGTAAAGAAGGGTGGGTTGTGCTGGAGACCAAATGAGCTTTGTGGCAGTAGTTTGCAGTCCTGCAGCCTGTGTAGATATTTGTGAAGTGGAGATGTGGAAATGCAGGTGCAGCTGAATATTCCACGTATTAGTTAAACTCGGAGCGTAGTGGATATTCTTGGCAAACTGGAAAATCCACAACTGATAAGAAAATTTGCTCATAAAAACCCATCTTGCTCTTGTATTTGAAGACATAAATTTCAAAGCATATCAGTTTAAGTAACAAATTTACTAATTTGAGAGAATATGTGTTTCTAAACAAAGTGATTTGTAGGTTACCTTTTATGGGGAGGGAAAGAGGGAGATTACAGTCTAAAAAACACTAACATATTGTAATTTAATGACTAAAGATACATAGGAAAGACTAAAATGAAAAGTAACAATTTGTGTTAATTTGATCTTATTTAATGAGTACTTTTAAGTTCCACATATTTTATTGTGCTGTCTTTATTAAATAGCTGGTCAAATTTGAAGTCTGTATGTTCCCTAGGGTGAAATGCCAGTGTTATGTTTGAAAGTCATGATTGTAACCATGAGTAAGTGAAATTTAGCACTGAAAATCATTGGTGGTTTGTTTCTTTTCCCTCTATAGATTTCCGTTCTGATCAGTGGACCAGTCAAAATGGCTGATGTAACCAAGACAGAAGAACAGGAAGTAGAGAAGAGTCTGGATGAAGAAGTGAAGAAAACACCTCATGCTTTAGAGTCAGCTTCAGGTCTCGGGTGTGAAGGCAATAGTTCTGCTTCAGGTACGGAGCAGTCCACCAAAAATGAAAAAGAAGTTGATAGTGGTGATCAGGATGGCAGAGCAGAGAGGAAGAATTTAGATTCTGAAGACGAACCTCCTAAGAAAGTAGTGAGTATCATTTATTTTGAGCCATTTTCAAATCCTTGTGTCGAAGCCTTAGCTCAAGGAAAGATTGAAAATATTTATGCTAGACATGTATGAGCCAGCACGAAACACCAAATATCAAAATATTTCCTAGGGAAATAACACATGCAGAAGTGATGTTGGGCTTCACAGGAGAAAGAGGACTGGTAATTAGAATGATAATCTCAGCATATACTTAGTCTAATTCTAAGACTGTTGTTCCATCATCCATGTGGTAGCAATCTGGTCCTGTAGTGTAAGGTTTACTGGCATTAGTCCAAGTCCCTTATCTTGAACTCAGATCTCATGTATGTTGTTTATCTCTGTGTTAGTATAGTTACCTGTGCTTGAGAAGTTCTTCCATAAGGTAGTTTTGTCCTTTCATTTCCTTGGTAAGGTGTTGTATAGTTTACAAAACTCTACAGGCTGCACCCTCTGTGATATAATTTCAGTATGATTTGTTGGCAAAGTGAAGTAATGAAAGACTTACAAGTGCCTTTTTTTTTTAAGACTACAAAAGTAGCAGGGAATATATGTCCTTTTATACGTCCACCTGGGAGGGTGAAAAGGCTAATGTTGTACATGATGCTGTCCTTTATTATATATGAGCTTGTAGAAACTGATGCTTTAATATCCAGTTTAGTTCATCCTTTTGGGGATGTGTAAGTATAATTTGAAAATGTCTGTGACCTAATGTTTTGTTTCTCTGCCCAGAATTTCCCCAGGATGTTAATATATGGCTTAGCAGTCTGGCAAAATAAAGGGTGTTCTTTGTTGTGGTAGAAACACTTTTTAACCCTTTCATCTTTTTAATAAGGTGGGATAAGGCTTAGATGAACAACAACCACATTGGGTTTGTGTAGCTTAAGGGTGTAGAGAGGTGACTGAACATAGCTGCCAGCATCTAGATGTTGTTGCTTGATGGCTTTTTGCAGCTGAGATGTGTTAATGGTTTGTATGAGTATGTCCCCCATACTTTTCTGAGTCAGCTGTTCTAGCTTCTGTCACCTTCAGTGGCCATTCAGGGAGCCATCTGTGCTTACCATGAAAAAGAATAGAAGTGGTCAAAATATTTGTTAGTATCAGTCAGCCCAGGGTGGTAATAAACAGATGATGAGGTTATAGAGATTTCAGACAAGTGAGTCTGTGTTCATTCTGAATGTTACCAAAATTATATGAAACACTGAAGAATTCACATATTTACTTATATCAGCCAAACCTTCTTTTCCCTTGAGGAACTGCTATTTGAATAGTAAGATGCAGGGGTATTGACTTCTGTAGTGAACTGCTGGGAATGCTTTTAATGGCTTCATTCTGGTTAGTACTGTTATTTCAAGTGCTTTTGTATCTCAGAGAATTCATGTTGGTTGTCTGTGTTCTGTTACTTTGGATTTTATTTATAGTTTATTTTCACTTCATGTATATAGTTGAAGATTATTTTCAAGGTGAAGAAATGTTGGGAGCATAATATCTGGATATAGACTGCTTCTCTGTGTAATAGGGGACAGAAATGTCTGGTAGTACTTAAAGCTAAGGCTGGACAGAAATCTCTTGGAGTATTTTGAGTTAAGGCTAAATCAAAGACATTTCTACAGCTAACTCTTAAGCATTAGATGGAATATATTGTCAAATTATTCCTCTAATTCCTTTACTATGATCTGTGTAAAGCTCTGGCAGTGGGGTCGTCCACTTGGGCCTTTATGTGACATCAGCCAGTTGGCATTTTGGTGAAATTGGCAGTTTATACACTCCTGTCAGATGAAAACACAGCATTTCTGAAACAGGCTCTTTGAAGAGGCTGAAAGTTCCTTGAGAAGGAACATCCTCTTCTTCTGTCCCAGGCTTAAGATGAATGAAACGTGTTCTTTGAGAGTGGTGAGAGTATTAGAGAACTGAAAGTTAAGTATTTCTCTGAAGGAAAGATGCTGGGCAATTTCTATCATCCAAAAATTGCTTGAGTCAACTGAAAAGGGGATTAAATTTGTGAGTGTTGATGTGATAATTGAAGTACTGACATCAGTATCAGGATAGATATGCGTAATCTCATGATGGTGCTCTTCATAGTATTGCTTGTTTGCTTTCCTAAATCCTTGAAATGAACATGTGTCTTTTGATGAAATGAACAACTAATAAAAAGAATTAATTGCTCTAGTCTGTTTCTTTTGTGGTGTGATTTCCTTTCTGCAGCGTGTGATCGGCCACGGGCAAGCTGTAGCTGCACATTATAATGAACTTCAAGAAGTTGGATTGGACAAACGTAGCCAGTCTCGCATATTCTACCTCCGAAACTTTAATAATTGGACAAAGAGTGTCCTCATTGGTAAGCTCCCTTAACTGATAGCTCAGACATGATTAAAATGTAACTAGTTTTTGTATCAAAATGTAACTTTTTCTGTTTTTGATGTTGAGTATGACACTTTGTCTCATAATACTTAGTAAGTTTTTCAGCTGTGATAAAATGTCTATATTTATACTTAATTCAAATCTCTATGCCAGTGTTTTGTATTGTTGGAGTGCCAAGCATATGCTTAAGTTTTAAAGATCAACTGACTTAAAAAGTTCATACTGGAAACTGTTCTTCTCCATGACATTTTTAAAGAGAAAAATACAGCTTTAAATCATAAAGAATCTAAGTGTTTTTAGATTCAAACAAGAACAGCTCAGTCTATCTCGAATAATTTCTTAGGCATTTTCCCAAAGCAGTCTGTGCTCGGATCCTGGTTAAGCAATTCTGCAGGAAGCTTGAACACATAAATATTTTCTATATTACCCATAGTCAACGGTTTAAAAGATGGAAAGCTAAAGGATGTAGTTCTTTAAGCATCAGCAGGTTTTTATTAAAAGGCAAAGTCTGCTGTTCCACAAATGAATTCCAAATTGAGGAAACAAAACCATCAGATAACTGCCAACAAAGAAAAGAATCATCAGCACAGCACCACAGGTTCATGAAGAGGGATCTGTGCCAGGAGACGTTGGCACCATTTGTCTTAGCATGCTGCTTTTTGTTGTGTTGTATCAGAGTAGTTAGAAGCAATATTTAGATTTCTATAAAGCTGTTCCTGAAGCCTGTGTTGAAGCCTTTCTGTCATAAAGAATTTCAGCAGTGTGGCTTTATAGCAGTTGTATCAAAACATATTTCATGTCTCCTACTGTGAAGAAAGTTGCTAGCATGCTGATATGTTTTACATAATATGCCAACATCAGTCAGAGCAGAGAGAATCTAGACAGGGTGGAGAGAGAAGAAAAAATTTAACTGGTGTATGTAGGGTAGAAAGACAGCAAAGGAGTAGCTACTGTTATTGCAAGGCCTGGGAGAGTGAGTGGAAAACATTATGAGTTTTTGTAAGGTGACTGGGAGGAGATGTTGTGGCTGATGCATTTAATTGGCTCTTACTTTCTGCAAAAGACTTTCCCTTACTTTCAAATAACATCTGCCTTCATTATAATGCTAATGAAAGGGAACCCTGTTTCCCTCCTCGTGTACAGGGTGGTTGTTTAGCCATGTGCAGTTTTGCCTTAGCCAGGGAAACAGTTCAGAGCTTCAATCAAGTTGCATGCAGACCACATTAAGCACAGAAAATAATTCATCTTCTCCACAGTTTTAAAAGTTTGTGGTTCCTTTCATCCTTCTAGAAAAAAAAAAAGAGATTTAAGTTTGTAATATTAAGAAAACTTATGGGCAAAGTAAGGTCTGAGGTGTTTTAAAATTTCCAAACCCTTTTGGTTCGTTAGGCTTTTATTTGCAATACAAGTGAAATGCAGAGATGTGTATATATACTCCCTGTTTTTATTTTTCTAGGTGAATTTATAGACCGGGTACGACAGAAGAAGAGTGATATAACTGTTTTGGATCTAGGATGTGGAAAAGGTGGAGACTTACTGAAATGGAAAAAAGGCAGAATTAGAAAACTCGTCTGTACTGGTAAGAAGACATGATAACTTTCTAGGGAAAGTACATCAGTTTTTATGGGAAACCAAGCACATCTCCAATATTTTATTATTTCTTTTTTCCCAGTAAATCAAAGAATGTAATGAACACCTTTTGTGCGAAAAGTTGTATTTTGTCTTTTAACCTGAAAATAAAACTTGATTGCCAGCAGAAATATAAGAATCACTGGTTTTCTGTGTATTTATTTTTTAGTTCAACTCCTAAATAAAAACTGGTATCAGTAAAGAAAACCACCATTGCCACAGGTTGCCTTAGACGAAATGGCCCTGGGGAAAAGACCGACATTTTGTATTTTATGTCTTTTCTCCCACATCTGGTCTCTTGTAGTATTTTTAATTGTTCTGAAACACATACAGAAGAGTTGCATTTAAAATACCAAATAAACCCCCCAATGTTGTGACAAAAAAGTGGTCTTGGGTGTTACAATCAACTAAAGATTTTCATATTCAGAAAGGGGGAAGAGCTGAAAGCTGGTTTAAAAAATCTCTTGTTTGAATAATTGGCTTAGATGTTGGGAAGAAGATACATCTTCCCTTTTCCCAAAAAGTATCCCAAGGATAATCAGAGGAAGTATTACTTAACTCCAAATTTAATTAAATACTAAAATTCTTTCAGTAGGAATTATTTTGGGTACTTCACATTTTACAGTTCTTTCTTGCATTTTTAGTGGGCAATATTCAAATACACTTAATTCATTTACTTACAAAGTTCTCAGGTAAATTTATTGCATATTGTCAGAAACTCGATGACTGAGAAAGAAGCAGTCTTAGAATTTAAAAAAAATTCCCACAATGTGACATAACAGAAATAATTGCATTTCAACATCTTTTATATTTTTAAGAATATTAAGAATCCCAGGGAGCTGAGTTGTTTTAATGGAACTGGAGATCAGTTTTTTTATCCTGCCATATTGTACCCTCTGTGTTCCAGTAATCGTTTCAGTTTTCTTGTCTGGAGAGCAGTTTACACACTTTAAAAAATTTTATTTATTCTTTTTATCATCTTTTCATATATAGACATTGCAGACATTTCTGTGCAACAGTGCAAGCACCGCTATGAAGAAATGAAATCCCGATGTCGGTATAATGAACATATTTTTGATGCAGAATTCATACAAGCAGATAGTAGCAAGGTACAGTTCCTATGCTTTGTAATATTTTGGAGATTTAACGTCCTTTATGGTAGTGCTGTAACATTTGGGGTATATGTATTTTTAAGGTCAGATTATTGTACTACCAGGAGAATCAGCCATAGGGATTAGCAGAAGGTTGCTTAAGATGTACTTAGGTGCATTTTGCTGCTGTTGTGTCGTGTAACATTCCTGAAGCCTGAATGGCTTTTCCAGATAATAAATCTGGTGCTTTCACTGTCTTTGACTTGATAAGGGGAATGGAATGACTGTTTAACCTTGTAGTTCTGTGAGACAACATGAGTTGTTGAAAACTGTCTTGGTGGAATGCTGGAATAAATAAGGGACGTTTTCTGGTTTGACTTGTACACTTTGCTTACAAAAGTGTAACACTTTTTTTCTTTCTAGTGGCATTTTGGTTACTATAATATGTACGTTTAAAACTTGTGTGGTAGAGCAGGTTTCTTAGACTGTCTGGAAGCAGTGGTGAATGCATGGCTGAGGCTTAAGAGACAGTCTTGTAACCAGAACTGCTTTTACTTCCTAGAAGGGCAGGCTGAGAGTGCCCTGCTGATCGAGCCTGAGAGACAGAACCTACCTGGTTCCAGCATATCTGTGGATAAGCTGAACCTGTTCTCAGCCTTGCATAAAGGGTTGTTTGCTTGAATTCTTGATTGCCTTTCCTTCTTCTGAGAAATAGTCGGTTCAGGTCCGTGTAATCTCTTTCAGCTCAAACTTACAGTTGGGGGAGAGAGAAGAAAAACTTGGCCAGGAAAGAAAGGGATATTTTCATGTTGCTATTACAGCTCAGTCTTAGATGCATATGTGTTTTCTGTTGCATGCTTTGTTCTGTCTGTCCTTGCACACAGAAGTTAATTTCCCTGACTTTGGATCTCTACCATGAACGTTGTATATCCTGCAAAATCTGATTCTCACAGCTTGTCTAATTCTGCCCACCTCTGTTTTTCATTTTCCTGTTTCTTTCTCTATGTCTGCTGAGGGTCAAAGCAAGCTTTAACTTGAGAAATTTCAAGGGCTCCCAGTTTTTCAGATTTAGTTATTTGGTCTGGGATGGGGAGGAGTACATTGGTGCTGAACACGGGTGAGAATACAGACAAATACAACTCGTTGGGCAGGGAAAACTACCATATTTAAAACAAACCCTTCTTCTCTCAAGTGCATGTTTAATGGGTCAGTTCTCATTACAGAGACTTAGTAAACTGAAATTCATTTTACTGCAGTATTTTTTTCTAGCTAAATGGTGGCCAGTTACAAAACCCCAGCAATAAAGTACTTCTGGAAACTGTAAGTTAACTAACCTTAGGCTTCGGTCTTTCAGGTGTATCAGTGTTACTGAAAAGAATTTGAGGACATTATAACTTTGAAATGTTATAATGTGTATTCTTGTTGTTTCTAAATGTTGTGTATGGTTTTCTGTGTAGGAGACAGCTTTTTCATACTCTTACCTTTTTCATCTTGTCTTTACTGAACTTGTAAAGGAATGGGGGCTGAAAGGAGAAACTTCAGAGAATTCATCGAATTATGGAAGTAGTGCATTTGTTAGAAGATTTAAGTTAGTCATGCTTGTTTCTGTAGTTTTTATTTCTTTTTATCTGTTGCAGGATCTCTTGTCTTCCAAGTACAGTGATCCAGATATGCGCTTTGACATTTGCAGTTGTCAATTTGTTTACCATTATTCATTTGAGACATATGAGCAGGCTGACATGATGCTTAAAAATGCTTGTGGGAACCTCTCTCCTGGAGGTTATTTCATTGGCACAACTCCAAATAGCTTTGAACTTGTGTGAGTACTTTTATGTCCTATTAGTTTTTCAAAAGTCTGTGAAGCATTGTTAAGTCATAGATGTTCTTTCAGTGCTCCAATATGTTTGTGCAAACAAAAGCAAACTTTTTGCAACAGTTTTGGATTCTAGTAAAAAAAAATCTCACTCATGAACTTGACTCAAATAGGTAAATCAATACTAACCCTTGTCTCTTGTCCTCATGGCTCTTCTGGTATAGAGTATAAGTCTTCATACACTTCAGCCCTCTGTCGTGACTTAAATAGTGGCAAAATGGCCACAGCCTGGGGAAAAACTGTCAGGGTTTTGAGGCTGTTTCAAAAAGCCTGTTTTGTCCACGTAGATCGTCCATGTGTCTGGGCTAAAGGTTCATCTTCTAGGTCCATTCAGTCTTTGGTATGTTGTATAGGAGTGATAAACTGTTAAAACCCAGTATGCTGCTTCATTTCATTGTTTCATTGCCTTATTAGATAAGGGAAGTGGGAAAACTAGAGGAGATCATTGAGTATTACTGGGAGAAACACTTTCAGGCCTCTTATGTGTAGTTTTCTCTGCCTGTTAAATACTGGTCAATAAATGTTTGTTTATATCTCATTTTATAGAAAGAGACTTGAAGCTTCAGAAACAAATTCATTTGGGAATGATGTGTACAACGTAAAATTTGAAAAGAAGGGAGACTATCCCTTATTTGGCTGCAAGTATGATTTCCACTTGGAAGAAGTGGTTGATGTCCCTGAATTTTTGGTTTACTTTCCATTACTTGAAGAGTAAGTTAAGTTCTAAATTCATGATACAATAAAAGCTGTGGAACATAATAAACATTTGTTTAGTTTGTGTGTCACTGCATAATGCTTGCAGAAAATTATGTTTTGGCTTTCTTACTATATTTTTCAGTTCTTAATTTTTGTTTTTGCTTCAAATACAGAGGTTTCTTGCATTTCCATCCACAACTGTAATCTGTCCATTGAACTCTGTTGAAGGTACTCTGGTCAGAAGCTGTGAGGACTTAAACCATGTCTCATGAGAGAACATTTGTATCTAATATGTTGGTTCTGTCAGCAGACCTTTAGAACTGCCAGCTTTTTCTTCTTTAATTGTTACTTTATGAGGGGTTTCTTCCTACCACTTTTTTAGTCTTTCAGCAAGCTTTCTTGTGTATCGTCTTCATCAAAGTGCCTCTTTCTTGTCTTCTCCACCTTTCTTTAGATGTTTGTAGGATTTTTGCTATGTCTAATTTTTTTCTTCCTCTAAATGGTCTGCATCTGTAAGCATACATTTTGCTGTTGTCTCTGTGTGACCTCAGATTTGCTTTTCCCAGCTGTATCCTGAGGTACAGACAAATGTTTCCATACTGGGTTTTTTCCTGCCATTCAAGCTCAGTATGATTAAACAGTATTAAGCTTTCCCATCAAGCCTGTTCAAGAACTTCATTTGTAGTTGTCTGTGAAAAATAACAGCATCTGTCACTGACAGCTGTAACTTCAGTGTTGCATGTCCACATATAATTGTCTACATATAATTGAGATGTAAAGCACTAAATACAATAGAAAGAAATTCTCTAAATATATTTATAATATCTAACATGATGGATACTGCAGGGAAAACTGTAGTCTGTCTGGAAGTTCACATGGAACTTCTATGTTTTTGGAGAAGAGACTTTTTCTATTAAAATGTATGTAAATTACTTCTGTGTAGATTTTTGTTGTCTTAATTTTTTTAAAAAGTGCAGTTTGTGGTGGTACTGCAGTTTTTTTCATCTAAATATCTGTACTAAGAAAAAAAATTCTAAAAAAGTGTAATCCTAGTGAATACCATAAGATGTCAGTGTGGCTTAAAATTGTTCCTTTGAAAATAAAGCTACAATAATTTTGCAGCTTCTGTAATTAAGCTTATTATTTTGACAGAATGGCAAAGAAGCATGGTATGAAATTAGTCTACAAAATGACATTTCGGGAGTTCTATGAAGAAAAAATCAAGAACGAGGAGCATAAAATGCTGTTAAGGAGAATGCAGGCCTTGGAGGTAACTTTGGAGTTGACTTGTTTGATTTTAATAGCATTTTACATCTTGTTAATTTTTGTGCAATAACTGAAATTCCCTTTGTGAACATTTTGCAATTAATTAAGGGCTACCAGTAGAAATTATTTAATTCCTGGGGCTGAAAGTGTGACTCTGGTTTGTTGACCTTGACTGGCTGCCAGACACCCACTGACCTGCTCTCTTGTTCCCTCTTCCCAAAGAGATGGGGGGAGAAAATAGGAAAAAAAACTTGTGGATCAAGATAAATTCAAAGAGATTTCTTAGCAATTACTATCACAGGCAAAACAGACTGAACCTGAAGAAGGTTAATTTAATTTGTTGCAAAAAAAAAAAAAATAGCAGAAAGGTGAGAAACACATGCAAACCTAAAAACATCGTTGTCCCAACCCCTGCTTGTTCCCAGGCTCAGCTTCACTTGTTCACTCCTGACCTCCTCTCCCTTCCTCTGCAGCGGAATGGGGATTGTGGTCAGTCTGTAACACTTTGTCTCTGCCTCTGCTTCCTCCTCACACTCTTCCCTTGGTCCAGCACAGGTCCCACCCAATACATGACTCAAGTTTTGAAGATAATATTTCAATTTTGAGAAAAGTTTTCATTCTTGTGAAGTAGGAAACAGGAGCTCAAGAACCATGCCAAGTGTTAGATAGTGGTGACTGTAATCCATTTCTTCCTCAGCAGAGACACTGAAAGCTGGATCTTTGTGCAAGGAATAAAAGGACAGGCTGTGTTTGTAGAAGAAAATGGTACTTAACTGTAACTGAGCTTATGTTTTTGCCCAATGTTTTTACATTTTTTTTTATCCTCAGGGTCTTACCCTGGATAACTTTAGCAGCTTCAGAGAAGCTTTTCCATGCCACCTCTGAGGCTTTGGTTTTACTCGCAGTTCTCTGTGCTTCCCTCCTCCCTCAAACAGTAGAATTCTTCAGCACATATCAAGTCAAGTGTCCTTGACTTACTCAGCTGAGTCACTTGGGCTGCAACTTGACTGCCCTTGTTGACTCTAAAAGTGATGGTGCTGTATGGGCTCACACTGGCAGTAGCACAGACACACAGCCTTTGACTTACCATCTTCCTTCTTAGGAAAGTGAGAGTTGTCCTAAGGTAGTGGCCACTTAAAACTGAGGACTGAATTGTTACATACAGATCATTAGTAATTGGGATCCTTAATAAGTGTATCTTAGTTTTGAAGAGTCTGTTGTACACTTGTGTTACAGCTCGCGTTTTATTGAAGCATTTTAATTGTTCTGTTTGAAATTGTAGTTGCCCATTTTTTAGTACTCCTGCTGAAAAGATACTGGTTTGTTCGGTTGCTGTTCTAAAAGAAAGTGTATCTGTAATGCTTGTAATTAACTGTATGTGAAGGAGAGTGTTTATAGTTCTTCTGTTTCCCCTGCTTTAGCGACATAAGGATAAAAATTTATAAATCTTGTGTGTCAGATTTTCTGATACATAGGGAACATCAGACCCGTTCCTGAGGGTGCTATAAAGGAGAGACCTAAATTTAAAATGCTCTTAAGAATTACTGACCTCTGTCCTGGACTGTGTTGTGACAAACCCTTTACTTGATGTGATTAATGTATCTCACTACTCAATGTTTTTTTCCTATGTTCTCCAGCCATATTCTACACTTGGTGATTCCAGGCTTGTTTCTGATAAACCTGATGATTATGAGCATGCAGAAGAGTTTATCAAAGATGGCAAGGCAAAGTTACCACTGGTAAGTTCTTTCATACTTCACTAGAGCAAATGGTGTCTTAAAATTGAGGTTCTGATATTTCGAACTGTGGTGCCTTCTTCATTTCATGCAGTGAACTTGGTCTGAGTCTCTCTTTGCATATGAAAAGTTGTAGAGCTGCAGGGCTGAGAAGTTAATCTAATCTATATCCCATATAAAGAATCAAATTCACTTAATTTGGGAGCTATTAAGAAATGTGTAATAATGCAGAAGCGAAAGGATATTCTTTCCATCTTACTTGACAGCTGTTCTTTCTACCTATTATTAATTTGAGGAATCTTATGTTTCTGAATCTTCACACTGTTGATTTAAAGTGTTACTTCCAGTCCTCTGATGGAAGAGTTCAAAGCTTTCTTCATAACACTGAATATATTATTTTCATTTTCATCAATACAGCATGAGGGTGGTCAGCTTGAAGTTTTTCAACTTGGTTTTGTTGTTTGGGTTTTTCTTTTAATCATTGATTCATCTACTGTTTACATTCTGAATTCTTGAGGGTGTAGTCCTTTTACTGTATATATACTGTATATACTGTATATATACTGTATATATAAAAATCCTACATCAAGAGGGAAAAGAAACCTGCTCTTCACATTTGAAATCTAAAAGTTTAAAAAGAAAGATGCTTGTTTTAAGAAATAGACATAAGAACATGAGAATGGCCAAGTCAGATCAAAGACTTCTGTTGCCAAGTGCTGTTTTAAAAGGTAAACCATTTGGTCAGGTTTGGTCAGTGGGTAGCATATGGACTAAATCATGACCCCAAGTGAAGGCTCCTTGGATGGGGATGGAGTGGGCATAGCAGAAAATCAGCTTGTTGTTGTTGCCTTATGTTTCTTAATTGGTGGGGTAAATGGCAGCAGCTTTTTACTTGTGAGCTTGCCCTGCTTTCTTCTGATCTGCTGAGTTGGGAGTTTCCTAGGCTGGAAGGCAGGCTGTTTTTCCAGAATATGTGAGTGAGGCTGAGAATTAGTCTCTTGCAAATAGAGTTTCTCTGGGCTGTGGGGTGTTGTTGGGTGGAGGCGGGCAGCGTTCCTGAGGGAGGTGGCAGCACAATGGTGTAGGGCCTTTTCTTTACTATGGCGCCTTTTCTTAACTTCTGCCCAAGCACTGGGCATCTCGATCTGAACAGCAGCTGGAGCCAGGTCAGGTCACACTGGGGTGTGCTGGTGGACCCAGGCATGCTCTGCATTGCAGAGGCATCCAGACCAACAGAATGTTGGCCCATTCTCCTATACGTGTTTAATTTAGGTGGGTTCCATTATCTGGGTCTTCCAATTCCCTACCGTCATAGCTAGTTGAGTTATAAGTATCTGTGGTCTAAAATAATGCACTTCTTGCCTCTAAATAGCCAGTTGGTGTGGGTGGTTAGATGTTGGTCGGTGAAAGATGGAGTTAAATCAGTGTTCTACTGTTTCCTTATTTTTGTTGAAACTGTGGGTTTTTTTGTCCCCTTCTAGGGAACCTTAAGTAAATCTGAATGGGAAGCAACAAGTAAGTAATGGTTTTGAAAACATATTGACTGAATGACTGCTTTGGGAAGTGTATAAAGTAGCCTGTTAGTCATGGAAAAAAAAATCCAAATTTTGAATATAATAAGATGTTGTTATTTGTGTAATTCAAATGTCTGTGTATAGATTATGTAGTGTGCACATCTCAAGAAATTGGGAGAGAAATGCCTAAGTGCAGCCAAATGCAGGATTTGCATTTTTGCAGGCCATTTTACTGGTTGTGTTAGTAGTTTAAAAACAAAAATGCTGTTTACTTCACAGGTGAGAAACATCTTCACTCTGCTTTCTTAAATTATTATCTAATTTTTGAATGTAGGAATTAAAAGGTAGACATCAATTCCAGCAATCCAGAAATATTATCTCAATTATCTATTTGAGAGGGGCTTTTTATACCATTTTATACCATTTTATACCTAAAAAAAGCTTTATGCCGTTAAAAGTTCAGTGGTTACTGTGTTTCCTAAATACTCTATTTTTCCAGAAACACTTGGAGTATTGAGCTTCTGGTAAGAGTATAAGCACAGCTTGTCCCTTACACAGAACTTTGCATTGTTGCTGAGGAATGTCTGATAAGCTTGTCTTGAAAGATTTGCAAGTATCTATGGCACCTCATTCATTAAAATAAATGTTGAATTCAAGTGGAGATCCATAAATGTTTAATTAGACCCGTGGTCTCAAGTAACTGGTTTAACATATCTGCCTGGTATGGAGCACAGGAACATCTGGCAAAGCTGGCATTGATTGTATGCCAACTAAGAGTTTTCCAAGGGTGCTGGTGTGGACTGTACGAGTATCCATTAATAGAATCATACTGTTCTGGACTGAAAAATGCTATAATTTCTTCTTTGTGCATCAGAATTTCAAAGAGCAAAATTGATAATATGTATCATGAGTTCATTCACTTTTCAATTAAAAATGAAGTTAATAATTTCAACCCTGATTGTCCATTACTGCATGTATCAATGAGTCTTTAAACTTAACTTGCATATGGCTTTTTATGTACTGGTGAATGTTCATTATGTGTAGAATGGCACAGTAATTTATGAATTTCATTCACATTTCTGAAAGCATGTAAAACTATGTGGGAGTGGAATGCTAGAGTTACTCACTGGAAAATCATAAGATCTTTTGTAATTTCAGTAATCTGCTAACAGGTTGTTTGGGCATAATATCAACCTGGTTACATTTTGAAAACTTAATTGAGTCACCAAGAAAGCTGAAACTTTAAATACTCCCATTTTTTTTTTTTTTTTTAGGTATTTACTTGGTATTTGCATTTGAGAAGCAACCGTGAAACTTCACATACTGGATGCAGCAAGAAGAGATCATATCCATGTGCAAGTTGGAATGATCAGAAATCCATTGTGGCAACTATTTTTTTATTTTTTATTTTTTAATTATCAGACGTGTGCAGGACACTACCAAAAACTAGAGCAAGCTCATGATTCAGAGTTACATTGCCTGTCTGTGACAGATGGACTTGTGTGTGTATATATAAGAAAGATTCTGAACCAGTCTTTTTAAGCATTTGTAAGCAATCTGCATGCTCTCAAAACCTGTGTTTGAACTGACACAACTTTATGTTAGAAACAAATGTTTTGTTAGTAGAAGTATGTTTGTGATTACGAGCCTGACCCTGCACTTTCTGAAGTTGATGGAAGAATGACTGTTGACTTCGCTAATGCAGAATGAGGGCCTAAATACTGTTCTGCAGAGCTCAGTTAATTCATAATGAGATCGATTCAGACATAGAGGGTATGTCTACATTGCATGCAGAGCAAAAAATAGCTGAGTCAGTTTGAGAACCTCTGTGCTGTGCTCAAGCCTGCAGTGTAAATCTACCTTAGTGGTATTCATGGTGTAGTTTACATGGTAAAATTCCACGATGTTCTTGTTTTTCCTGCTTGCTGATATGTAGTTGTCTCTTCATGGTGCTGTCAAGATTAAATGAGTTTGTTCTGTACAAAACTGCTCTGAAAGTACTCAATTTCTGATGTTTTAAATCTCTACTTTGTTTTCCGAATATGGCTATGCGGTAATCAGTAGCAGCTGCTTAACTTAGATTGCTGAACATTTTTTATTGTATTAAAGACTCTCCTGACTTTTCAATAGTTTTAGTGTTTCTTGAAACTTACTAGACAGATCTGAGGATGCTTTTCTTTCTTGTTTCATAAAATTCCAAATGGGCTTGGCAATAGGATGAGCTGTCGGTGGTGATGGGGACCTCATTGCAGTCTTAAGGCATTAAAAATAAGTCATGTCATGGATCATGAACCAAAAGGGGAGCGTGGGTAACACTTGAGGATACCAGCAGTTCCCTCTGGAAGGGAGGGCTGTGTATGTGCATACACACTCTGGTACCTATGGGTAACAATCTCCAAATTAGAGCCAAATATTGTTTGGGAATGTAATCAAATGATACCAGTAGGCAGAACTGTGCCTAACTACCATCATAACTGCTTGTTAGTCTCTTAGAGCTGGCTTAGGGATTTCTGGGACGGTGTTTGCTCAACTTTCCACGTGCTTGTAGCCACCCATCACTGAGAAGGCCTGAATATTTCATGTTTTTTTTCTCCATTCTTGGGCTAACAGTAGCTGATGGCTGCTGTTGGCTAATAGATTTTACATAGAGATGAAATGATGATGGTACATGAGTATTTTGAAAAGATATAGTAAACCTAGAAGAGACCATTTCTGTTAAGACTTAAATGTTCAAATTATATGAGTTTGTAGTTGTATTGCTTTCCCCATGTAATTAGGTCATACTCTTTCCTCCATGACTCCTATTTCTTTAATTGTCTAGAAGAACACCTGTAACCTTCACTGAAGCAGTAGAATCTGTCAGTTCTGCTGCTGAAATTAGGAAAACAAGATGTTCTTGTCTGCTAGAATTAGTACTCATGAAACTAGCTAAAAATGATGACACTTTAGAAGTGCTGAAGTGTTTCTTTGAAATTTGTGTGTGTCAAAGCTAGTTTTGTTAGATTTCTTGTATCAAATTTCACTCGAAAATACGTTGTTATGCTATTTTTGGAAGAAATAAGAATAATAAAAAGAGGGAATACAGTGGAGTGTCTTTCCTCTTTCAAGCGAATCTTAACATATCAGTCACATAATCACATAATGGTTGAGTTTGGATGGGACCTCTGGAGGTCATTTGGTCCAACCCCCACCCCTGCCCAAGCCTGTTCACCCAGAACTGGTTGCCCAGGACCTTTTCCAGGCAGCTTTTGGACTGCTCCAACGGTGGGGACTCCACAACCTCATTGGGGCAACCTGTGCCAGTGCTTGGTCACTCACAGTAAAAGCTTCCTGATGTTCAGAGGGAACTTCTGTGTTTCAGTGTGCCCATTGCCTCTTGCCCTGTCACTGGGCACACAGAAAAGACCCTGGCCCCATCTTTACAAGCTCCCTTTGGGTATTTGTACGCATTGATAGGATTACTGCCCTGAGTCTTCTCCAGGCTCCAGATCTCCCAGCCTTTCCTTGTATGAGAGATCTTCCAGGATTTTGAATGCAATTGGACCCAGTATCACCTCGTGGCATACACTGTTGGTGACCTCCAGCTAGACTTTGCTTCACTGATCACCACTCTCCAGGACTGGCTACTCAGCCAGTTTGCAATCCCCCCTCACTGTGCATCCAAGATGGTGTTAAAAACCCTTCCTGACATCAAAATGGACTAACCTACTGCTTTTCCCTCATCTATCAAGCCAGACATTTATTTTCTCATAGAAGTTTGTACTGTTGGTTAAGCATGGCTTCCCTGTGATGAATCCAATCTCTTCATTGCAGTGCTCCGGTCATGCAGGTCATCTCACCATTTCTCCATGATCCCACCAAGATCGTAGCCCTGCAACAGTTCCTGATAAATACATGTCTTCCCAGTAAGACTGGATGACTTTAGAGAAGCGATTAAAGGTGAACAGAGCATTCAGGTTCTCAGGACTGCTGATGAGAATTTGAAGATGGGGGAGTGCTAAGGTCATCTGAGCTGGATGATTTTTTCGCAATGGAAGGAGTTTTGGTAATCCCCTGAATTAAGAAAGGATGGAGGAGTGATACCTGCTGCACCAATTAAGCAGCTTCATTTTCAAATTCACTTTACACAATAAGGGAAATCAGAAATGGCAACTGAACTTTGTAGGTCATTTTGTCCTCCCTCAATTAGGTGGTGAGATGTATGATTTGGGAACAGGAGGTAGAAAACATGTAACCTTTCTTCTAGTTTCTTCCATGATGGCAAACAGTTGAGAACTGTGGCGGAACCGAGTGATTCAGCATGTAGCTGCTGGGGGGGGCCAGCAGAGCTGAAAAACTGTTTCGTGCTTAGGTTAAGTAGATCCCTTGCTGAGGGAAACACCTCAGTTTGCTATGAAAGTGTGTGTATGAAAATCCTGTATTAAAGAAGAGGTAATTGTTCCTTGTTAGGTGTTCTCCAGCCTTACAGCAAAGCCAATGAAATGAGGTATTGTATTTGTGGAGGAAATGTGTCATGCTTTTGTATGTTACTGCTATATCAGTGCTATATTGTATAATTTTGCTTTTGTGAGTTACACACCAGAGAAGTAGAAATTACTGCAAAGCACTTAAGCATGTGTTGTGTTTCACGCTTAAGTTTCAAGTAAATGCCTAAGGAAGTGTGTTGCCTGGTGAAAGGTATTTGATTGACTTAAGAAGCTAGACTTAGAGAATGGTTTGGATTGGAAGGGACCTTAAAAATCATCTAGTTCTAACCCCCCTGCTGTGGGTAGGGACATCTTTCACTAGAACAGGTTGTTCAGACCTCCATCCAACCTGGCCTTGAGCACTTCCAGGGATGAGGTATCCACAAATGCTTTGGGCAGCCTGTTCCAGTGTCTCATCTGCCTCAAAGTAAAAAATATCTTCCTAATATCTATTTCAAATCTACTCTCAGTTTGGAGGCATTTCCCCCTGTTCTGTCACTATATGCCCTTGTAAAAAGTCTCTCTCCATCTTTCTTGTAGGCTCCTTTTGGGTACTGGAAGGCTGCTCTGAGGTCACACCAAAGCCTCTTTTCCAGGCTGAACAAGCCCAGTTCTCTCAGCCTTTCCTCATACGAGAGGTGCTCCATCCCTGTGGTCAACTTGGTGGCCCTCCCCTGGGCTCACTCCAACAAGTCAATGTCCTTCCTGTGCTGGGGACCCCAGAGCTGGATGCAGCACTGCAGGTGGGGTCTCACCAGAGCTGAGCAGAGGGACAGAATCCCCTCCCTCGCCCTGCTGGCCACGCTGGTTTGGATGCAGTCCAGGACACAACTGGCTTTCTGGGCCACAAGCACACATTGCTGCCTCATGCCCAGCCTCTCATCCAACAGAATCCTTAAGTCCTTCTTGGCAGGGCTGCCCTCGATTTTTTCATCTGGCAGTCTGTATTGATACTGGGGCTTATCCTGACCCAGGTGCAAGACCTTGCACTGGGTCTTGAACTTCATGAGATTCTCATGGGCCCACTTCTTAAGCTTGTCCAAATTCCTCTGGATGCATCCCATCCTTCAGGTGTGCTGCAAATCTCACACGTTCTCCTGTTACAACACTTGAATAGTTTAATTTACATAATGAACATCTCAGTCCTTTGACTACGAGTGTTTTCCTTTTGAGTCATAGTCTATTTAATAAAGCACTCTCTTGTATAATATCTATTTTTATGAAAAAGAGTAATTATATGCTGTGTTCTAATTGCTAAACTGTGTTTTTAAAGACTTTGGAAAATGTTAATTTCAGGAACATTAATCTGGAGAGCAACAAGTTTAAAACATCTGCAGGGTAATCAAGAGGCTAATAATAAATCCACTTTTGCAATCCACTTATTGCCAAAGTAATAATGCTTCTGGAGGAAGCAGGATCTAATATCAAGCAGGATTAACAGTAATCTTGTGATCTCAGTCCCTGGTGTTCCTTGTATGCCACAAATTAGAACCTCTGTCTATATGGAAGTGAGGAAATGGATATCTATATTGTTACTTGTGAATGCAAATAAGCGTCCTGATTTTTCAGAAGCTTCAAGCACAAAAATCAGGTTATTTAGGTGCCAAAAGACGTGGAGACAAGTGTTTGAGTGGTTTTTTAACAAGAAACCTCACTTGAGATTTAAAGAAAAATGTCTGAAATCCTTGTGCTGATGACATTATGAATGCTGTGTACTGAACTAACGACTGTTGCTATAGTTTAGTTTTTTGCAGCTTCTACATGGATGTACTAGTCCTGGTAAATGGCTTTCCCTAGCTTCCCTTACAGCATACCCCATCGTAAATTTATGTACTGCCTTGAATGTTTCTCTTACTTAGAGAACAGATGTTAAGGCAGAACAAAATTAACTTGATCAATTAGGTTTTTCTAAGTTAAAGGTTTTCCAATGCCATTTTAATGGAAGCTATCATCCTGTCTTCATTTTATTAAAGCTGCTTCTCAGCATTGCTGTCTTTTCACTTGGGTTAATGTGTCTCTCAGCAAATGAGGTCCTTCTGCAGGATAAGGTGTTTGAATGTTTAAGGTCTGACTGATCTGTGCTGTTATTGGTTTAAGCCTGAGGAAAGGATATTATTTTAGTTCATAGGCCATATTGTTTCAATGGGCAGCTTCATAAGGGTTGGTCTCTCCTTCTGTGTCTCACAGTACTATATGAATTCACTGAAGCTGTGTTTCTGACAGTCTGACTTAATCACTAATTGTGATTAAACTAGAAATTTACTGCTCTTAGCAGTGGCATGAACATCACCATGGGATTTAGTGTAACAATGTTGACATTACTGGAGTCCTTTCTCACTTAGCTCTTAATTTTCATGGTTCTTTCACAGTCTTGGAATAACACTGCTCAGCTGGTGACTTACTAGCTCCCAACTAGTAACAGCTTCCTTCTCAGTTTGCAGTCACTTCTAACTGGACAGTGATGGAATTGTTCTGACTTTAGACACACGGCTAGTCTTTGTAGGTTTTAAACTACAAAAAACTACATGAAATAATAAGCACAAAGAAAGCCTTCGTTTATATATAAAATGCAGCTTTTAAGCCTCTAATTTTTATAGTCCAAGGAAACTTCTCTGTGGAGCAGTAATTTTCTGGTAGCAGAATTATTCTGAATTCTTTGGTTCAAGTAGTCCTTTTCTTTCTTTAGTTCACTTTGACACCTGCAGTGTACATCTCTGCAACAGACAGCTGGAACTGAAGCCTGCTTCCTTATAAAAGAGCTGTGTGCTGAACAAATAACAATAATTACAGGGTTGGAAATTGTTTGCTTCCTTGTATAATTTATAACAGATTTAATTAAGTATTTCTTCAGCTAGAAGCAAATCACTACTTCCTCTTAACAACAGCCTCAAGGAAGAAATGGGCTGCTGTATGAGTGTCTAGGGCTCCCTGCACCTTCAGTATAATGGTGTACTGTTGAATCTCTTAGAAGCTGGGGGATCTGGGCTGGCTACTGAGAGTCTGAGCCCACAGGAGGCTTGTAGGCAAAACCAGGGAACCCCAACTGTGGTAATCAAGGGGCTGATTACATAGTTTGTCTAATGCCTGTGTAAGGTAAAGTTTATACAAAATGTAGCACAAATTGAGAAGACAGTCCTAAGCGGCCCCAAATACCTCTCAATGATTAAATTAAATATGTTTTTTTGCTTTTGAGTTGTATCACTAGCTTGTGGTGTGATAGCACTTGCATGTTTGATGCTGTACAGACAGGTGGAAGAATGGATTATCCTCTGAAGACCAGTCCTGAAATCAGAAGACAATGGTTTTCTATGTTGCCCTTCCTGGATGGACATTACCTTCACTAGTATTATGGTTTTGTGCCTGAATAAAGATGAATTGATGTTTTATTTTAATTCTGTGGGAATATTTTGGCTATTTCATAGATACATAGTTCACGTTAGAAGGGACCAATAAAGATCACCTAGTCCAACCTCCCTGCTGTGGGCAGGGACACCTTCCACTTGACCAGGTTGCTCAAAGCCCCATCCAGCCAGGTCTTGAATACTCCCAGAAATGTGACATCCACAACTTCTCATCCACAACCTTTTCCAGTGCCTCACCACCCCCACGGTAAAAAATTTCTTCCTTATAGCTAATTCAAATCTATCCTCTTTTAGTTTAAAACTGTTACACCTTGTCCTTTCACTACAAGCCCTGAAAAAAACTCATTCCACCTATTTTATAAGCCCCCTTTAAGTATTGAAAGACCTAATAATGTCTCCCTGAAGCCTTCTCTTCTCCAGGCTAAAGGATTTCAAGCAAAGCAGCAATATTTTATTGTATGTTTGTGGTGAGCTGATCCTGACTGGATGCTGGGTGCCCACCAAAGCCTCTCTATCACTCCCGTCCTCAGCTGGGCAGGGAGAAAAAATACAGTGAAAGGCTCATGGGTCAAGATAAGAGCAGGGAGAGATCAGTCACCAGTTACTGTCATGAGCAAACCAGACTTGACTTGAGGAACTTAACTGAATTTATTATCAATGAAATCAGAGTCAGATAATGAGAAAAACTAAATCTTTAAATAACTTCCCCCCACGCCTTCCTTCTTCCTGGGGTTAACTTCACTCCTGAATTCTCTACTTCCTCCCCTCCAGCCAGTACAGGGGGAAAGGGGATAGGGATATATGTAAATACATATTATAAAGTTACTGTTGCTTTATGAAATTATTCTGCTGATGAAGATGGGGTTGCTGTTTAACTAGTCACTAGCAACATATTAGGAAAAAAAGGCAAAAAAGCAAGTTTTATGTTTTTCCTTTTCAGAGGTCTCTGTTGACTCCTGAGATAAATGGGAATGAAATGTGCAGTTTGGCCACTGCCTCCAGTATTTTCATATGCCAAGTAAAACTGTGCCCCTCTTTTCTAAGGAGAGGGAAGACAAGAGAGGGAAGAATGTCCTGCTGGTAGAAGTCCACCAGTTCTGTAGCATTATAGCTTGTCATTCTTGTGGTATTATTTAGGAATCTCAAGACAAAAGAATGGAGTTTTATAGCGATGCCTCTTTTAAAAGACTGTCTAAAATGTTGGTTTCTTAGCTGACTTTCATCTACAGCCAGCCTGGCAGAAGAAGTCAGTGTCTTAAATTATTTTCTTCTATTCTAACATTACTTTTGTAGTACAATATTTAATTTTAGTCATCATTGCTGTTGTCAATTTCAGCTAACTTCAAAGATGACTTAGGTGCACTGATGAAGAACATCCTCAGTGTCTGTGCACCTGTGCATGAGTCACAGCTGGAGCCTGCTGTAGAATTATTTGTCTCAGCAACTAATTTCATTAGGTTTTGCCTTAAAAATGGTTTGTGCAGGGTAGGACAGTACACCTTACAATAAACGGATGAGCAGAAAAAAAGAACCTTTTAAATAATTTTTTTATGTTTCTTGTCGGTGAATCCAAACAGGACAGGGAGCCAGGACAGACAATCCAGGAGCCTTTTTATTATTTTATCAGTCTCACATACAGAGCTGAGACACAGGAGATGATACAGGCTCGCTCTGTCGCAGGCATCCAGAGACTTCCTGGTTACAGAGCATTCTTAAAAGCTTTTCAGCCAATAGCATACTTTTAAAAGTTACAGACAACTGTCTTAACCAATCTTCACTAGCTCACGTACACCTGTTATACACAATACTTGCTTGTTTATACCTTATATAACAATGCACAGTACTCCATTATTAAGCTTAACCTTATTTATCTTGTTAAACATATTTTTTTGCAACTCTGAAAGCTATCTCAGCCAAACCTAGAAACTCTAACCATTGTTTTAATGTCCTTGCTTGATGTATAATTGTATTTTCCTGAAGTTTTCACAGCCAAAGCTAATTCCTAAACTCTTCTGCTTTATTTCTGAAACTTGCTTTTATTTCTCACACTTAAGAGCCTTTCTACATTTTTTTGTTTCCCACAGTTTCATTTTCCCCATTGTTCCCTATTCTTCTATCAAATGCTATGCTGAAAGAATGTTTTTCAAGTTTCCTTTGTGAGTTGATCAGTTCAATTATTGTAACTAAGATTTTTATAGTGAGAATATTTTGGGGAGAAGAACATTTATTATTAAAATGCATTTTCCAGCTTTTCAGGAATTCCTTCAAATTGTAGTGCACAATAACTAGTGCCCATTTCTCTGTTTTACTTGAAATGAGTTTCAGTCTTTGCTGGCCACTGCCTTAAATAATCAATCACTACTGTGTGAAATGGATCCACTTCATGTGGGAAAATACCATGGATCCTCCAGTACAAATAAGATTTTGATGGGAAATATGCATTACAAAACAATGTATGCATTCCTGATCTAGCAGGCAAGGAATTTTCCTACAGTGGGAAAAATATGACATTCTGCTTGTAGATTCAAGTCCAGAGGCAGTTAATGGCACAAAGAACATTACCTCATTGTGCTTTGAGTAGCAATTTCCCCTTTAAATTAATGTCTTAAATCAGGTGAATATTATCTTTCCTCCCTTCTTGAAGATGCATTTCTCTCCAGACAGTATCTATGGTTTTGCTTATCATCTTTTTTCTTCTAACAGCTGCCCTTTCTAGATGCAATCTAGCAGTTATACACTAGAGTATGGCTTACAAACAAAAAAAGAATCTTTCACAAGGTCACCTTTCAGCCATTTGGTGTTCTGAACTTCCTACGTGGGCATGGAAACAAATCCTGATTGATTGAGGGTGTTAATATTGCCCCCTTTTTCCAGTATAAAGATGGCTATACTCACTGTGGTGGAGAAAAACTAATTCCTAGTCTGGATTTCTGTATTCAGCTAGTGGGGCTAACCACATTTCTCTTCAGCCTAAATGGAAAATGCCATTTATTCCCTGGAGGACGTAGTCATTTTTCTTTCTTTCAGTAACAAACCAACCTGGCTAATCTTGACTTTGCACTTACACAGTAAAATATTTGTTTTATTTCTGTCCCATTGAAACTCTTTTTAGACCTAAGCATGTTAGATCTAGAAACATAATTTGCTTTGATAAACTAAGGTGATGACATTTATGTAGACACCAGTGACAGGGTTGCTTGTAGATCAGTCGCTAAGACCAATAAGAGTTTCTGCAACTTAGCCTTGTTCTGTGAGGCAAAACTTTGTTCTGTTATCTGGCTGGCTTGGCACAGGATTATACAAATGGCTGGTAATACAGAGGTTTTAGAAATCTAAAACTGGACAGTGGAGGAGCTTTAAGTATTGGGATTCGAAGCTCTGATTCCCACACGCCTCCTCAGCAGACTCCAACTTATAGAAACCCCTTCCTCTTTTTTAACTCTCCCACTTTTCTTGCTTTCCCCAAATTTTACCTCTTCTGTGGCTGACTCCTTGAGAACCCTGATCCAGTGGGTTTACTCAGACTATGTCGAGCAGAGTAAGTATAGTCTAAAAGAGTCTTTTTTGTTTTGCAGAGTTACTTCCTTGCCATCACTTTCTGCAAGGGGACAGCAAGAGAGCTCGGGTAAAGGGGCCAACACTGAGGCAGAACATGTTAGTTCGTATTTGTACTACAAAACTTACATAACTCCAGCTGAAATACAAACTTCCTTTTAGTCACTGGAATCAGAAAGTAGAACTAAGAGAGTAGCTCAAATTAGCATGAACATTTACTTACTAGTCAAATAAGCAATAAAAGAATTTTCCAGCTCCTTGTTTACCTATGCTTAATAAAGTGTGAGATAACGAATTAGAACAAATTGCTTATTAACAGGCAACAGATTTGTCAAGGGGATGTGTTGTCATGAACTACCAGAATGAGGTATAGATGTCTATAAAAATGTCAGGTCCAAGTTGAAGACAGAGCTTAGAGATCAGCTTGTAATCACTTTCGTATTATACAGTGAATAGTTTTTGCAAGTAAATGACATGCCATTCAGTCCTGCTGTAATTAAAGAATACTAATAAGACATGCCAGGCAGTGCTCTGCTGGGCAATTATACCAATTCGTAAAATGATGTATGGCAGGCAGCAGAATGAATGCAGGGCAGACATACAGACCACCAGCAAGAGCTCAGGAGTCTGGGAAATCCTGAGCTAATACAACTGCATGAATAAGTAATTGAATCCTGATATCTATTGATATGCTGATAGAGACAGAAAAAAGTGACTCAGCAAAAGCTTTGTGTGGTGTTGCACACAAAAATATTTCTGCTCTCCTGTCAAGATGACTGATTTAGCCAGAAACGAGTTTGTGGAAAGCAATAGGTCTACTCTGCAGTTTTTTAGCACTGTCAGAGAATCACTTAAAAGCTGTTTGATTCAGCTTTAACTGCTGGTTGTTGGCTTTTATGCGTATAACATAACATTTTTTTCTGCCTGTAGCTGTTATTGTCTCATTGGTAAGTCCAGGTTGGTTCTTGTCTGTCTTAGGTTACAATGTAAGATGCAACCAAAAGTCTGTATTCTGTCTCCATCTGTTAAAACCAGGTGGGGCAGGGTTCTTTATCCCTTCCATGACACATCCCTGATGACTCCCTCAGGAGTGATATTTTGCTGTAAATGGGCCATCCAGCCTCACTGCATGACTCATGAAATTACATCCTCCCATTGTGAGATGCTCAGCCCAGGGGGAGGAACCAAGCATTCCTACCTGGATATCATCTGAGGTTTGGAACACCACACTCAGCCCTTACCTACTGGGTTCCCAGAGGACAAGAGCTACACAACCACCACTGGACCTTCAGAGGAAGACCAGACCCTTCTACAGGATCACTGCTTCAACAGAACCACATCTGTCACTCCAACAGGACTGCAGCCACCATTAAATTGGACTGCTACCACCACCCTGCCCGACAGGGTGTCAGGTTGTATCCTGACTCTGTCAGTGTCTCTGTACTACTGCATTTATTTTGAATTTTCCTATTAAATTTTAGTTCTGATTTCGAGTCTCTCACTGGTTTGCTTTCAAACTAGTACATTGTCTTTCTGTCCTATTCCTATGCATCAATTGCATTCATATACAGTACTGATCTGATAGTGTGTTTCTAAAATTTCCTCTTACTTCTTTGCAACAATGAGTTTCTCTCAGATCCAGTTCTCCATGGAATATAATTGCAGCATGCCATTGTTCTCATTTTCCCAAGGCCATAGGTTTCTGACTTAGTTCTTCGGACTATGCCTGTACAGAGAGTCAGGCCAAGAGAGCCATTCTTCAGCCCAAATGTTGTAGCCTTTGACCAGAGCCTTCCTTGCATTAAAAGGTGCTGGCAAACCATGTTCTCTGTTGATAGTCAGAAACAGGAGCAGGGTGGGAAAGGGAAAAATGAAGTCACCAAAAATTTATTTCATACTTTCACAAAATTTTATTTTCAATCCTCCTCTTAAGTCCTTTCATTTGTTTCCAGAGGCCAGAAAAGTAAAGAGGAAATGATCAGTAATTTTAAATGACTTTTTTTAATGAATTATGAATCATTGTTTAGTTGATGAACATTTTATTAAATGAAGGACATAAAGTATTTATAATTTTTACTCTGCTTGGGAAAAAATAAATCCGGGAGAGATGCTTCAGGGAGCACAAGCTACTTTGCCTACAGCTGAAGCTTATATGCAGATCTCCAGCCTGGTACTGAAAAGTGGACTAACTGCAACAGGACAGTCTTCTCTGGCTGCAGGCTCGCTGTTACTCAGAAAGACAATCCCTTATTTAGGCAAGATGTCATCAAATGGCAGAAGTGAAGGCAGCAGGATCATATTGAAATGAAGGGAGAGGGTGTTTCCTTGATATTTGGTACGTGACTTTTTCTGTAGTCTCAGGCTCGAAGGCAGCATTTCCCATGCCAGGTAGTGACAATCATGAGAGCTATGTGGAGCCGAAATAAATGTGCTCAGTGTCACTGTTGTGCCTGTTACTCAGAACCATGGAAAATTGTGGTCAAGCTACAGTTTTACTGAGGGAAGGAGTGTAAGCCTGTAGGTATTTTTGAAGTAGATCTATGCCAAAATAGAAGTCCATTTGTTTTCAGTTCTGCAAGTATGACATCTGTCAACAACTTACTTTTCCCAAAGTTTGCGAGCCCTTTTAAGCTTGAGTCCCCTCACACTTGCTGAATACCTTTGTCTAGCACATGCTATTGGAATGAAAAGCCACATGAAATGAAGACCAAGCTTCAGTCTAACCTCCACTGCAGTCAGAGGGAGTTTTCCAATAATGTTCTATGACTTGCCCCTATTTTGCTATGCAGGAGAACCTGGATATGTCCACACTGGGTGCATTGTGCCTGATTCCAAACTAAAAACATACACTTTGGAAAGTTCATTTTATACAGCTAGCTGTCCTCTTTCAGAAGTCAGTTGGTCCCTTGCCTTGCTGATTTCAACACTAGCTTTCCTTGCCATTGCTAGAAACCAGATGATACCTCAACACTTGGAAACAGTTTCCGTAAATCACGTGGGAATTTCAGGCAAATTCAGAAGCAGAATTTGCCAGGAGCTGTTATTCACAGACAAACCCATTAGTGACACAAATTACAGTCTGACAGAGGAAAATGAGTCAAGCATAAAATAACAGATATTTCCTAATCAAATGATAATGCTGATGTAACTGGAAGGACACAGTAACAACATGGTAGTAGGCTTTATTAGTAAAAGACATATTAGGCTGTTGCAGCCCTTAAAATCATGCTCAATGTGTCTTTAAGCTCTGCTTTTTGCATTAACCATTCACCATCTGGCGATACAATTATTTTTGGGGATCCTCACTACTTGAAAACCTTTAATCATTTTTCAAGTGTAAGTCATCAGGGTGGTCCATGTATCATATAGCCATTGTTCTGGAGGATATTTAACTCAAAAGGCTTCAGAGCCTCACATTTGGAGTTTTCCCTTTCCCTTTCATAGCAACAGCAGCACTGTGAGTACTGTATATTTAGGCTCTGTTTGAGAGTCTACTTTGTTGTGTTGCGAGTACAGTAGTTTTAAATGTAATAATGTAAAGATTCTTTAAGGCAAGAATACTCTATCTTCTTTAACACCTCTCTTCAGCTCCCAAAATAGCAGGGGCTGGAAATTTCCAAGGAGGCTACAGAGAGCTAGGGTGTGCCTTTGGTTCAAAAGAACTGATGCTTTCTTTGTGTCTCTAGCCTTTCTAGGCTCCTTTCAAGATTTTAAATTCTGACTGTTTTCAGTAGGGTCCAGGGTGGAAAATACTGTGAAGAGAGTGAAGTTTTGTTACAGACCTCTGGGAAGCAGGAGTAGATGGCAATTGGGACTCATTGTATGCTGTGTTTAGAGGTGTCATTGCCCTTTCCAATTTTTGATGCTACCAAAGAAACCCGTGTGAAACACTGATGCAATCAAGACTTCTAGTGCTGGAGGTGGCCTATTTTTGCTACTCTCAGTGTGTTTGGCTTGGTGGAGTCACTATACCTTCATTCAGGAGGGAGGTTAACATAAGGAAGTGGTTTGTAACAGTGGTGTTTTTTTTTTCCATCAGCCTGCCCAATTATTCCATCAAGCTAGTTCACAGTTCAACTTGTTCCTTGGTGTTGATTTTGCACAGGTGGGATGTAATCAGAATGCAGGCTCATCATATGGTCATATTAATTCTGGTGGTTGCGCAGATGTGAATGTGGAACACGTGATTTGTCCTCTTTTGGCACTTGTCTTTGCCCCTTTGCTGAGCGGTATCACATGTCCATAGATGTGTGGGCATAAAACCAGTGATGCTTAGGTTGGGGGCACCAGGATGTAATGGGGGCACCAGGAGATAAGGAATTCTTTTTACTAAGTCCTCTCTTTGTCGGCCCAAGACCAGGGCCAGGTTTCCTCATAGCAGCTTTGCATCAGAGTTCCACACAGCTCGAATCCAAGGCTGCATTCTCCTAGGATGGGGTAATTTTTTTCTTGTGTCCAGGGTCACCCTGACAAAAACCGCTGAACAATGCAGAGCACTAACAGATGTAGCATACTTTTCCAAGATTGTTTATTAAGTGAGGGAGAAAAGGTGCTTTGTGACCTGTGTGTAGACTTACAAGGTAGTAATGCCTATCCTAGTAAAATTTAGGCACTCTATCATTCACACAAATTAATCTTTTTATTGGGCTTTTTTTAAAAAATGAAAGGTGTGTGTTTTATAATGCTGACTACATAATCAAATGCAGAGCTTTAGACATCTGCAGTCTCACTCTTAAGACTGAAGTAATACTGAGGGATAGCTTTAAAAGTATAGCTGCCCCTTGCTACCAGAAAGAGAAAAGGGAAAGTGCTGGTATGGGGTCTGGCTAGGATGGAGTTCCCTATCATCCCAAATGGTGATAGAGAAAGGTGGACAAAGGATTAATGGAATTAAGGTGTACTAAAACCTAATAGTTAAGGTTTTTCTTAAAGGTAGAACTTCAGTGGCTGGTTGTACAATTAGGCTGTGGTACTAAAACATTATAATACACATTCTAGATTTGGATGAGGGTATTTTACAAGTACAATGATGTAATGCTTTAAGCATTCTAAGTTATTTTGCTATAATCTCTCTTCTACATAGGCTGAACTCTGAGGGCATTATCTTACTATGTATTATAAAAGAGTTAGTTGCATTGCCCAGTGGGCTTGCAGTCAGCATACATGCCAAAATGGTTGATGGAATAGCACAAAGAGTACCTGGACATATCAGTACTGCCAAAGTCTAGAGGAATTCTGGAGAAATCAGATATGGAAAGTATTTGTACAGGGTCTTGCTGGGTGTGACAGATTGGTAAAGAGAAGACTTTTGGTCAGGTGTGAAAAGCATGACACTGATTATGTGGATGATTATGATTAGGTTTATTGCTAATACAGTATCTACATATTGCCAGTGCAATATCTAATATAAGCAGGCCTAGAGGATTATAATATAGCAGGTTTGGCTAGAAATGTACAGATTTACAGTCTTTGGCCTTGCAGAATGCACAAACAAAGCACCTATGGAGCTACATTAGGATTTTGTCTCCGTATGTGATCAGACCTCAGAACTTTGACTCACCCATCCAAAACTGAGCGTTCCTCATCTTCAGGCTGGATGTACCCTGCAGGTATCCCTGTCAAGGGAAGTATCCACCAGAAGCTGTCTGCAGCCATGGGAGACCAGTTTGTCCAGTTGTCCCAGTTTCCAGTAGCCCTTTATAACCTTTTGCATGCAGATGTGTAGCAAAGTCAAACACCATCATCACAGCTCCCCCATCTCTGGAATGCAATTAATATGCAGCCAACCAAACAGTTCCTTCTCACCTGATGTTCTTAGGATGCATCACACCGCCCATCAGAGACAGAGACAGCAAGGGTGGGTGTGTAGGGCAAACAAAAAAACTTCAGTCTTTCGTTGCTGTCACACTGGAATGGAGTTCGTATCAGTGAGGCTGTGCTTTGCATTTGTGACAAAAACAGTGTTGGTAATACACCACTGTTTTGGCCACTGCTGAGCAGTGCTATCACAGCACCAAGGTTTTCTTTCCAAACCACTCCTGCAAAGGCCACTAGGCTGGGGGTAGGCAAGGGGTGTGAGAGGACACAGCTGGGACAGCTGAGCCCAGCTGACCAAAGGGATGTCCCATACCATACGATATCATGCTGAGCAGTACAAGCTGGGGGAAAGGAGGAAGAAAGGAAGACATTTGTGGTTGTCCTGATCATCACGGTGCTTGACTTCCCAAATAATCATTGTAGATGCTGGGACCCACCTTTCCTGTAAGAGACTGAACATCTGGCTGCCAATGGGAAGTGATGAATGAATTCTTCTTTTTGCTTTGCCTGTGTGCAACACTTTTGCTTTTCTTATTAAAATGTCATTATCTTGATCAATCAATCTTTTAACCTTCCTGATATTTTTTCCAGATACTACAGTACAGGGGTGGTAGTGCAAGTGTCAGGCTGGATTTTTTGTTGCTAGTCAGGCCCAACACACCACAGTACAACAAAGCTGAATTTTAAGCAGTTACTGATTTTAGAAATTATTTTTAAGGCACCTTACTGAAAATAATATTAACAGGTCTGATTTTTTAAAGATGACCTGTTCGACAGTCCTTGAAAATTGGATTCCTCTTAAAATCCTGCAAGTAATAATGAGTATATAAAGCCACTTCCACTAGCTGCTAAATTTATTTGTGCATGTGGATATTTGAACAGCAGTGTTTACCACGAAACGAGTAACCTGATAGCAAGATGAGCAAGGTTGGAAGTCTGTAAGTCACAAAGCTAAAAGCAAGATTAGTGCTGGTGGCTACCTTTATATTATGTATTTGTGTTCCACTCACTGAGTAGTAACACAACATGATTTTTCACAGCTTCTGCAGGTGTGTCTCCTCTCAAATACATCTAATAATTACAGTGATCTACTTCATCACAGCTACACAGCATAAGTTTTTGCCTCCTTGAGACGCAATTAAACTCTTGTGGCATATAGTGAAGATTCTGTTTATCAGTGCATTACTTTAAGTTTCAAAATTTGGTGGCTGTGCAATTAGTGTAACGAAGTGACAAGTTGGAGTGCGGCATGATTATGACTCTTGTTTTTGTGGAAGCAATTAACAGTGGATGGGAAAGGTGTTAATTAGTGTAACTGTTTGAAACACACCACTTAGTTTCTCTCCTTTGACAAGTTTAGAGAAGAACCTAGACGTTTTTTTGGCAGTTTGGTAATGTGGGTTCAGTGCTAACTTCAGTGGTGTAGGCAGTTTTGTAGCAAATTTGTCCTTGATACCTCTTTACTCATTGCTGTTTCAACTTCAGGAACAGACTTTTTTTCGCTGCTGACTTTGTAAGAAGCAGTTTTTTGGTCAGACTGGGATCACTTCTTATTACATGTCCAGAAAGAAACAAAGACAACTAAGAGAAAAAAGAAGTAGCCATTCATTTATTCTTTTACATTTATATATTCACTAGAAGTTGCTGAGCAGAAAATCACTGGATTGTTGTGTTGGTTTGGGCTGGAATACGGTTAATTTTGTTCATAGTAGCAGGTATGGGGACATGTTTTGAATGTATGTTGCAACAGTCTGGTAACTCAGGGACATTTTCATTGTTGCTGAGCAGCACTTGCACGGTGTCAAGGCCTTTTCTGCTTCTCCTAATGCCTTGCCAGCAAGGAGGATGGAAGGGGAAAGGACTTGTAAGGGACACAGCTGGGAAAGCTGACCCCAGCTGACCAAAGGGATGTGGTAAATAACCTTGGGAAGCGGTGAATGAATCCTTTGCTTGTGCATGTGGATTTTGCTTTCCCTATTACTGGCTTTATCTCAACCCATGAGTTTTCTCCCTTTTACTCTCTTGATTCTCTCCTCTGTCCTACTGGGAGCAAGCAGCTGTGTGATGCTTAGTTGCCAACAAAAACTTATAATCTAAAACGAAGATGAGGAAGAAGGTCTGTATTACCTCTTCAACACCAGTAAAACAAACAGCCATTGAAGAGAACAACTGAGTGTTCTGCTCTGTAATAACGGCAGCCACACGTACTCAAGGATATCAAATCTTACCTAAAACTTCAATGTTTTGAGTAACTTTCCATGACTGTTTTCCAAAGCAACTTCCAGTAACTTCTGTGGGTAAAATACTGCTGTGGTGACCTTTAATAATAGTGAAGAAACACGGAGAGGCAAACAGGGTGAATTTCTGGACAAGGCTTTGCTCAGACCTGAAAGTCACAGCAACCTGTTCAGTGCAATATTTGTCTTCCATCTGTTTGAATCTGTTCCCTGAAACTTACAGTTGCCTAATCTGGGGTCAAAATGCCCTTGAAGAGAAAAAGCCATAATAGAAAACAAAGTGGTTTGAACTACTTATGGCCAAATTTCTCATTATTGCTTTAAAGATTGGGCAGAATGCTCCTGTGAAAACTGAAGGATGGAATTTTCATTAAAGCTGGGCCTTGTTGATATTCTGAGAGCTCCCATTGCTTTGTCTGAAATCAGTCAGTATTTCTGTGTGTGAGGATAGGTCACTGTGCTTTCTCTGCCATTAACAGTTGAACTAGACATGCTACTAATTCACAATTTAAAGGAAATATAAGAGGTATGTCTGTCTTCCATTGCTCAGAAAATTTTGTCTTAAAATCTTCTAATTTTTTTTAACCAGATTTTAATAGTAAAATCCCAATGTAACTTTTGTGGTTTTAAAAGGTAAAAAATTACTTCAATCTTGTATACTTAAACTTTTCTCCTGACTGAAAGCAATAGAATTTCATCTAATAGGAAACCTGGAATTTGCAAAATACTACTAGTTTGTTGATGTTATTACTAAGAAACAAATCCACTCATCAAGCAGAGGGCACTGGCTTCCCAAATGCTAATTGAAACAGAAACAATTAATGAAGTAACATTTTAACTTTGACTAATGAAAGAAATCTGGGGGCAGTGGGATGTATTTCTATGGGTTCCTTTAACTTCTCACACCTGACAGAGAAAGGGAAGCGACATTTTAGTTATTGTGTACCACTTGGGGTTTCTTGCCTTCTGCTCCAGTTCCACTGTCTGAGCATTTTCTCCAGCCCCCTGTGACAGTCAGTCCTCAACATGTGTGTCTGCTCCTGGCATAGATACAATACTTTACCTCTTATCACCTTACATATGGTGCATAAATTGAAAAAAATAGGAAAAAATTGCTATAGCAGCAATCAGACCCAAGTGAAAAGTTGTTGTCATTAACTCCAGAACTCAGACTTTCAAAATCAGTGGTAATGTTTGTTTGTCTGTTTTTGATTTTTGGTGGTTTTTTTTTCTGATTTTGTTTTTTTTTTTTCTTCCCCCAGATGCAAGCCTGTACTGTATTGTAGCAGAAGCTTTTTCCCACAGCTCTTCCCCTCTGCTCTGCAACCACAGACTGATGCTCACTTTCTCACCCACAGCATTGGATGGTATAGTGGGTGATATAACCTGGCCGAACCTCTGCCCTGTCCTGTTTTTGAACAGACACTGACATGAAAATCTGCTCTTCAGTGAGTTCACCTCCTGGCTGTGTCACACAGCAACCTAATCTCATGTCAATAAGCAAACTCTTTGGGTGCCAGCACGAGGTACTGCAAAGAAGCATTCATTAATAGCAATATTCAGGTTTTTTTGGGCAAATAAGCCAAGTGCCGTTAGTACTAAAAGAAAAAGTTCACATGAAAAGATAATTAGATGTAACTGTTGTTTTCAGGGGGAAATACCAGAGCACACCTTTTCTAAAAAGGCAAAAATGTTTCAGCATAGGACCTAAAAGAAGGGTTCTGTAGCCCTCAACAAGGGCAGAGAATGTCTTGCTGACATAATTGCCCTGCCTTTTTTTCAGGCAGCAAGTAAAACAGTCTGCTCTCATTTCTTCTCTAAGAGGTTGTGTGCGAGGATCCAAATGCTCAGTTTCACCCAGGGCTTACATGTACACATATGTTCTGTGTTAGTGCCAGCAGTTACATGAGTGGTACAGTTTCTTGCTAGAGGTGTAGTTGTTCTGCTCAGATCATTTACAGATGCAAAAAGACAGATATTACATACAGAAACATCTCTACCAGCTCGAGTACAACCAGGTGTGCCAGGTGAAACTGTCCTGGCAAAGATGTCGCATCTCTAATTGATATTTCAGTTCTAAAATAGATGATGGAAGCTGAAATGGAATTGGATCTTCCTGTCATGATTGTGTGCCTTCACAAGGCCTTCAAGGCTTTGGAATATTATTTACAGCTTGGTGTTCCAGCTCTCGCTCCTGCCCTGCCAGCGTTGTTTACTTGGCGAGTGTCCTGGGACAGGGAGGGAAGCTAGAGCTGGTCTTTTTAACCAGGTCTGTCTGACACGCTTTCTATCACGGTTACACTGAGACTGAGATTGTAGGTAGAATAAATATAGCATCAGGCTGCATTTGAGCCCTGTAAACACGGCCTTGAGCAGTGAAGGAGAAGCCTACCACTCAGTGAACTGCCTTGCGGCCCAAAATCTCACTCAGGGCAGTGGTGCCTCCATTGCAGGCCCCCTTGGAGTCAGGGGCTTCAACTCCAAGCCTCCCATTTTCTAAGAAATAAGAGTTGTTCACCCAAGAGACTGCTGTAGGAGATGCTGTTTTGTTGAGGCTACACCAAAGTGTGTTCTCTGGATAGGGAAGAAGATCAAACAAGTGTAAGTCATGATCTCTTAACAGCAGCTGGTCATTAGGACCCTCCTCTGAGACAGCAGAAGCTGGTGTTATTGGCTTTCTTCCCTGGACAATGTATCAGCACTGGATTAGAAACAGCAACAAACCTGAGAGCACTCAACTCTTCTTCCTCTTAAATAAGTATATGGTCTTCCAGGCAGCTAAATGCTGTGATTTGTTCTGGGTCAGAAGAGGAGGAAGGCAGGTATCATCGTCATCCTTCTGTTGGGGGTGGTCAGCTCATTGCCCTCATCTACTGATTGGCTCCCTCAGCTAATCTGAGTGAGCTCTCCCCCTTATCAACGGGCTGTGCTTTGTAGGTACAAAAGGCATTTGCTATGCATCTGTATTACTGCAAACGTGTAGTTTGTTAGCAAACACATCAACAAGTAAGGTCAATTGTATTTATTTTATTTGTTCATGAGAAGCATTTAACACAGCAGAGTAGTTTTGGTGTCTAAGGCTGTGGTTTGGCAGAGATTTCCTTTGGTGGAGTTAGCCTTTAAGTCAGTACTTAATGACCCAAACATATGTCCTGAATCTCAGAAGTAATAATCATTCTTCTGTTAGTGAAAATCTGTTCTGAAGTGTCTTTTAAGAGAAAAAAATTAGTGGTTTTGTAGGTCAACTTCAACAAACACAAATAATCAAAAGTTAAGAATAAAATAAAAAATGGGCTGGCAGAGTACAAAAAAGAAATTGATCAGGGCTAAAAGATAAAGATCCAATGTATTTTGGTTTTATTGGCTGTGTGTTGTGAACACATATTCACACAGAAGAAGCCTTATTAACACAATTGCAAGTAGTTGGCACATTAGCCTGCAACATTAAAATTGGCAAGAATCTCATCTGGAAAGGATGTAGGAGCTGCTGTTTGAAATGGCAGTAAAGTTAATGTTCTGATCCTCTGTTAGAAATCTGGCTGTGATGCAAAGCTCTGAGGCTCATGCAACTGGTTCAAATTTCTTTCAACAATTTTGATGGCTTAACTTGATAGTGTCATGCTTTAGGGCAGTGCTTATTGCCTGTCCACCCCATTCTACCTCTGTGTCAGGGCAGGCACTGATTGTCCCATTGTAGGGCATAAACTCTACACTCTGTGCTAAATCCAGCACAAGCCAACAGGATAAAAAAAAATATCTTCCACAGAATCAGGAGTCCTGAACTTCTTCTCACTGCATCCTCTAACTAGTAGGAGTATGTCTTCTGAAGCAAGTCCTGTGGCCTTCTTGTTATTCTCCGGCACTTCGTGAACCTGCTGTGATAATCTCAAAATAATTTAAAGAGACTCTTCTTGCATCTAGTTACTGACAAATTTACTAACTTTTAGAAGGACTAATGAAGGGGTGGAAATTTCATTAGTTGATTAAATTATCTCTCTTATAAATTCTGTAATATTAAAGTGTCATTTGCCTTTGTATTTTAATGAATTGTATTATTTATAACTGAGAACCACTGCATTTTTTTCCCTAGTCTTGCTTAGATAAAAATAGACTGAAAATAGACTTTTGTAAATCTGAAAAAGAAGACTATGTTCTATTTTCTCATGACATGATCACTGTATTAGTAGTAGTTAATTTTAACTGAGCACGAAAAAAATCACTTTGTCGCAAACCTCAAATTAACTGAACAAGCTCAAAGAGATAATTGATTTTCTGTAGTTTGTTTCTCACTGTGTATTAACACAAAGCTCCAACTGTCCTACTGCTAAGCCTGAATTCATGTTGTATTGGGAAGTATACTTTGTGTTTCCTGGTTTTCGGAAGTGCTGGTATCTTTGAATTCGATAATGTTGGTCCTGCAGGTCAATATTAATTCTGTTCATAAAACTGAGATGTATACTGACCAAGTTTTCTCATTGCTGGAAATGAGGCTCCTTTTGTTTCATCTTTTGAATAAGAGCCTGTGAACTTGCTCTTCCTTCAAATTTAGTCTCTGGAGAAAAGTCAGGAGACTTGCAAGCTCTCTTTGTCCTGATGGTCTAACTAATCAAAATCTTTGGATTAACTTGTCCCTTTCCCTTGAATAAAAATATTTGCATATATATAAATTTACTACACAGCTACTACTTTGCCTGAACATTTTTTTTTCCCCTAAAGAGGTTAATTCTTTGCTACAAATTTGTGCATCTGTAAGTGTTCAGACTTTAGTTGTTCCCTGCTGGCTTTCAGGGAATTTTTCACATGAGCTTATCATTGACAGCCAGGATGCATAAATACACTTGGTTTTTGGAGTCAGAGCCATGTTCTGTAGCTGTATGTGACATTAATGATACTGAACCACTTTCCTTTCTGCAACTCTCTTTGCTTCTGGCTAACATAATTTACCTTTTTAATTTTGACAACTTTCTTTTCAGCCATAGCAATACTCCACCCTTTCACTCTTTAGCAGGTGAATGCTAGAAGGAAAAGAATTCCAACTTCTGAAATAATGTTGCTTCCTTTTTTTGTTAGGATTCAGTGATTTAAAAAAAAATCCTGACATAACAAGATACTGTTTATTTCAAGCCTTTATTGCCAAAAAGATCAGTGTAGTAAGAGACTGACGGAAAAAAAATTGAGTTCTGACGTAAATGGGTATTATTTAATTCTAATTTTTGGTGCACTTAGACCCCTCATTAAACAGGCAGTAGCTGCATTTTTTGCCAACCTGAACAGAGAGTGAGGAAAGAACCTATATATCAGTACAGAGGTATTAGATTAGCACTGAACCCTGCTTCTAATGAGACAAATATTGATATTGTTGCCAGGGTGTTCTTGAAAATTGCCTGTGTAGCATGTGTACCCATGCTTAGGTATCATGTGCATCTAATCAGAGACTTTTGCCCTTGCCTCAGTAGGAGCAGCCTGCACACATTATTGCATCTGCAGTTTTCTGTGTGCATTTCCTTGAGGTTTTCCTTCAGCTGCTTGGTTACTTTTCTGTATGCAATGTCTCTTTGTGAGATAGAGAATTAAGGATTATTCTCCCTGCGCATCTCCTTGAGGTTTTCCTTCAGCTGCTTGGTTACTTTTCTGTATGCAATGTCTCTTTGTGAGATAGAGAATTAAGGATTATTCTCCCTGCGCATCTCCTTGAGGTTTTCCTTCAGCTGCTTTGCTACTTTTCCATAAAATGCCAACACCTGACTAGAGAGACAGCACAGGGCAAAGAGACACGGAGTTGTCAAGGCTCTCTGCTCAAACCAAGCAGCCAGGCCAGGATGGGGAGCGCAGAGCTCCCAGGGGAGGGTTCATGCTGTGCTCCTGTGCTTATCTGGAGGAAAGAAGATGGAAGTGAGCAGCTTTTCAAGGGATCTCTTTAGACCAGTAGTTTATAAAAAATCAGAAATCAGAATTTTGTCACTCATTCTGAGGAATGTATGCCTCGTTATACTCAAATAAAGTAGAATTGAGCATATATTTTGTTCTAAAATAAAGTGGGGAAGGATGATTTAAGCGCAGTGCACTGTGTTTGGAAGGTTTGCTCTTTGCTAGTAGGACCCTGCATTTGTCTCTGTTGTATTTCAGACTGTTATTCTCTGCTCATCTCTCCAACCTCTTGAGGACCTTTAAAGGGTTTCACATTACTCTGAGGTCTCAACCAGTCCTCCCAGAAAGAAGTAGCAGATCAGCACCTGCTGGTTTGTTTGTTTTCTTTATCCCAGCCTGTTTGTAGATTATGGAATTACCTCTGTTTTCTGTCAGAAAGTTTCTACAGCCTCCTGCTGGTTGTCTGTGCCTTGTGGAGACTGCAGCTGGCACTTCTGAATGATTCACCAGGTCTGTACTGCTGACCCATCCTCTAACAAACTGCTAGGGGGTGATTCATTACTGGAATTGGCTCCAATTAGTGGCACATAAAAATGATGGTTACTAAACTAAACTAATCACTCTTTTACAGTTTAAGAGGCTAGTTACAACATCATGCATTTCAGGTAATTAGGATATACCTTTCTTAAATTCCTTCTGTACTGTACTGCATCTTTCTCAGCTTTCTCTCCTAATGCAAGAAGCACCACTAATAGATAGTAACTGGGAGTGGCCAGAGATTATCTCAAACCATTTTGAAGGACTCAGATGAAAGGGTTGATGGTCAAAAGTGCTAGTGCAGTCATACCAAGTATGACTGATCCCACTCTTTAACAAGGCACAGATTGCTTAATATTTTCATTCAGTTTTTCAGTCTTCTTTTTCTTTCTCTTAAAAAAAAGTCAGATGTTGATTTGAAGCTTAGGGCCATGATGTAAAAGAAACTATTCACTATGCCACTGCTTACTGCAAAGCATAACTTTTAGGCTTTTAGACATCCCCTGGACAGGCAAGGGGATTGAAATACCGACAGTCTGTCATCACTTCATCCAGATTTTTTATTTAAGGACAAGAAGTAATGACACCTTTTTTTTTGAAATCTCACTTAATTGACTATCTTTACTAAAGGCTAACTGTCTGGTAATGATGAGGAGCTAACAGTGGAGACCTTGACGGGGCTCAGACAAGGCTACTCAGTACAGGGGCCAAGACAAATAATTTTCTCAGTCTGAGAAATTGGAGAACATTTGTTAAGTGATTTGAATGCAGAGAAGGCCATGGTCTTCCCTTTTGGTTCATCCACAGGTTATCTCTTAGAGCAGTCTGGAAGGATCCTCTGTGACTTTGAAATATTATGCTAATGACAGCATAGGCAAGAATTAGACAGAAGAGGGATTTAGTAAATAGGCCAAGAGCGCCAATCCCAGTTATGTTATGTGGAACAAAGGTGTTTTCATCAAATAGATAAAAAGAGCTACAGAATGACACTGGAATTGAATTGCTTAAATGTATTAGCACTAGAGAAGTTTGGTAAATTTTTATTAACACCACTAACACTTTTCTCTGAACCTATTAAGATTATCACAGATTAATGCCTGAATGCATCTGAGTGTAACCGGCTCTTCTACAGAAACTTCTTTGGGTGCACGGTCTTCCCTTGGCCTCATTTGTCCATTTATTGATAAAATCAGTATCTTGCTGCCATTAAGGTGGCATGCAATTCCCTGCTGATTTTGACAGGATATAACTTGCCCTATGTGTCTGTGTAGTTCCAGTGGATGTGCAGGGTGAGGGGGAGCTCTGGCAGGGATTGCTGATGGTGCTGAGGGCAGGCAGGGCCTGGCTGTTTCTGCCAGTGACATTGTCATGGCTCCCAGTCTGGTTGCTGACGAAGCCTGAGAGGCACACAGGTATCTGGAGTGGCTTCTGCTCTCTCTCATCACTTCACAGTTGAAAAGAATGGCAGGGACTGAGACAGGCCCTGGCATCTCTTTTTCTGCTGCAATCCTATTTCATTTCTTTCTTGTATTCACCAATGTCTTTCTGTCGCGCTTTCAATCTCTCTTCCTGGAACCCAAAGAAATTTCTTGGTCGAGGGAGCTGAACATTGAGATCATGAACATCTGAAAGACAAGCCTATTCATTCAGGAGTCCTGCAGCTGGGAAGCTGTTCTTGGATTCTTCCCAAGAGAATCCAAAGATCTGCTCCCATACCCCTTTACTTCAAATCTTTATAACTCACTTGCCTGCCTCCACTCATTGCTCTTTGGGTGTCCCTTCAGTTACTTGCTTGTCAATCTATAACACTAAAGAGTTGTTTACTGCAGCAATATAATAACAAAACTCTTTTTTTTGGAGGGTGGGGAGGGGGGAAGGGAAGTATTTTTTAATTTCATCCTCTAACATAAAAAAAATGCATCTATACCACTACCCAGTTTCCAGGTAGGTAGTTTTTCTGCAAGCTTTCCAAACAAAGGAGTTTTTTTGTGTAGCACAGATACTTGTACCAAGGTTTACACTTGCAGTGTCTGGCTTGTGGAACAAGAATCCAAATGCTGATTCATAATTTATATGTAAGAAACTTGGCATTGCTCTAGGGAATAACAGCCAAACCATCCGGTCTGATGTGTGATTTATTTCCTGCAACTGGCTAGTTTACTGAGCCCTACCACATACACTGAAAACTTTTCTAAAGACAGCTAAGCTGATCTGCAAAGAACTTTTTAAAACAACCTACAGAGGAATTTGTAAATGAGAAGAACAGAATTTAGCAAGAGAATGTGATAAAAAACAAAATCCAGGTTGGGATACTGCAAGAGAAGTAATTGGAAGAGGAAAGAGTACAACGTCTGCACAGTTCTTGCTAGATATGAGAACACTGGAACAAGTAAAATTTTACTGTTAGGTATCTGATTTCCAGGATCTGCAATGGGAAAATCAAAAACTATGCAAAAGATAACCAAAGTTAACTAAAGTAATTTAACTAAAAACATGCTTTACATTAAAGAACAGAAAGAGATCTTTCTCTGTTGTTTTCTTTCAGGCATAGCAAAGAACTATGAGCTCAGAATTGGCACATAGACAGGTGAGATACAGCAGGGAGTGAGTGTGTTCACTAGCTGGCATTATCCCCTCAGATTTAACAGCTGCAGTTGAGCACAGTTTGTGACCTCTAGTCTGTGATAATCTAAATTCTCTTTCCAGTACTGGGGAGAAGGGATAGGCAAATTTCATCTCCTAAACATAATTACATAATGCTAAAAGAGCCATTTTACTCAAAATAATAAAAGATGCATTTCACTGTCACCCTTGGTGCAGGGACTTTTTGTACATAAAAGTATTTCACACAACGGCCCAAGCATTACTGCATCCTTAGAGTGAAGCCAGTGCTAACAACTGAGGAACCTCCTGTAGAATATAGCAATTAGAAATAGGGATTTATCTGCTTTTCAATGGTAAACCTTAGCTGAACACTGAAAACACAAAAGTGGCACACACGATAAAACAATAAAGTTAGCGTTTAAATAAAGTGGTGGTGATTCTTTAAGAAAAATGCTGTAGGTTAAAAATAAGGATTGAAGCTGTTATACACCCTGAAAAAACCTCAACTCCCTAATATTTGGAAAAGTGGTGATTTGGAGAAGCAGAGACTTCCTGTGTCAAGTTAACTTCAAATCCTGCGTGGTATTTGACTGTCTGGTTAGCAGCTAAGACGAAGGGCATTTGGCAGTGTCAGGAAGGTGTGTGCTTTGCATTCCCCAGCCTGCACCTGTAAGCAGAGACCATTTGGTACAGACTTGAACTGATTTTGCCACCTTTTGGGTAAGGCCCAGAAGAGCATTGGCTGCCTGACTGCTAGACCGACAGAGGAACTTCAGCCACTGGAATACTGAGCACTGACTTTAACAGCTCTGAGGACCCTGCGGGAATTCACATTCCTCTTGGGGAGCCCAGGCTCCTGGCATGTTACACTGTCTGCTCCCTCCATTTCTACACTGAAATCTGTATTCTAGCAAGGGGTATAGAACACAGCTGTTTATTTGTTCAATTTTTAAAATAAAAGTTATTTCAATATATTTTCGATTAGTGGCATGATGGCTTTGACTGTATGTTCTCTAAGTTTTGTAACAGTGGGGTTCTTATGAAAAAATCCCAACAAAACTGAGTATAAGAAAAATGCTTGTGACAGTAACAAGGCTCCCACTTCAACAACAGTCTTCTCTTTTGGAGTCCTGCTGCAGCATGAACTTATTGTCAGTGTACTAGAAACAGCAAGGAAAACAAATAAAAAAAGGAAAGGAGCATGTCTAGTACATTTTCTCCTTTATTATTATAGAAAGCTCATAATGAATTTCAGATTAGAATCACTGTTCAGTTAGAAAGAGAGGGGAAGGCCGCTAGGTGGTGGTAAAAACCCAAGCCTTTGCTACGAGATCTTTGGAAAAAGGAGTCCAGAGGGGCAAAGAAGGGGAGGAGGAGCCACAGTTTGAGTACTGAAGTCATTATTGCTTGGAGTCTATAAAAAGGCAGTTGCACAGTAAGTAATTTATACTTGGTCAGCTTTGACTCTATGGATTTGCTAATTCCTTTCCCTCTATTTTTTTTTGTCTTTCCCCACCGAGGAGTTCCCAGCCCCAGATGTCAGGGGGGCTGAAACTTCAGCTCTCTGGAGGAAAGGTTGCAGACGATGAAGAGGAAGAGCAGCTGAAGGAGCAGCTCTGGTAAACAGGTATGGTTAATTCTTGATTGCAAATGAAAAGCTGCTTTTAAAACTGAAAATTATTTAGCATGATATACTTTGAATTTTATTTGCAACAAGTCACTGACAATCAGCTCTAAGTGTTCCCTTTATTAAAAACACAATTGCTTACAACTTTCCCCGAATATTGTCATTACCAGAAAACCATTGAATAAAATATTCTTGATTTGGAAGAGAAAACTTCTTTTGTAATAGAATTCTACCCACACCAATTCTGTAACCTTAGTGTATTCTGAAAGGCATGGATTTGCCTTGGTTAGGTGTTTAATACCATGCTTTTAAATGAGCATGTTAACATTGCACAGATGAGCTGTTTATAATACAGTTCATGCCAATGTAAATGTACAAAGGTCAGGAAAGCATTCAAATCTTTTACTGAAACTGTTCCATTCTTTATTGTGTCAATAATCAAAACTTCTTTATTTTGTATTTGAGTGAACGGTTTCTGCTGGACCTAATACTACATCCTCCTGCATTTCTGGGGTCTGAGAGCTGGGACTGGGAAAACTTTTTTTTGTTCATTTTTCAGCAGAATTTCCAGGACATTCTGGAGGAGTATTCTAGGGTACCAAACAGAATAAACAAAACTATGAAAGAAGAGTGCATGAATATTTTCATTAGTTTGTGATTTTAATTTCCCAGTAAGAATGGATAGAAAATCTCTGAGCCAACCAAAGTTTAATTTAGAATCAGTACAGGAATGTGGTGTGGAAGAGGCAGGATGTGTACAAGCCAAATTAAATAGAAATGGGTGGTATTTGTGTTACCAACTTCTGCCTGCAATCTTCATGCTATATATTTTTTTTTGGCAGGATCGTCTGCCTTTTGGAAAATGCATTCGCCACACTCCTTGGCAAGACTTTCAGAAGGAACAGAACCTGTTAGATCCCAGAGATGAACACATCCTCTCAATTCTATGTTTCTGAACTAAACCTGAGTGCCTTCAGTAGCAATTTTACTGTGCCTACTGCAAAGAGCAAGTCATCACCATGTGAACAAGTGGTCATCGCAGCTGAGGTGTTCCTAACTCTGGGCATTGTAAGCCTCCTTGAAAACATCTTAGTTATATCTGCAATAGTCAAGAACAAGAACTTGCACTCACCCATGTATTTTTTTGTTTGCAGTTTAGCAGTGGCTGACATGCTGGTTAGTGTGTCTAATGCTTGGGAGACCATAACCATATACTTGATAAACAATAGACACATCGTTATGGAAGATGCCTTTGTCCGTCACATAGACAATGTCTTTGATTCCATGATCTGCATATCTGTGGTGGCTTCCATGTGCAGTTTGCTGGCTATAGCAGTAGACAGATATATCACTATCTTCTATGCCCTGCGTTATCACAACATCATGACAGTGAAAAGGTCAGGGCTTATTATTGCATGCATCTGGACCTTTTGCACGGGCTGTGGCATTATCTTCATTCTTTATTATGAATCAACTTACGTGGTCGTTTGCCTCATCATTATGTTTTTTACCATGTTGTTCCTCATGGTCTCACTGTACATCCATATGTTCCTCCTGGCTCGTACTCATGTGAAGAAAATCGCTGCTTTGCCTGGGTACAACTCTGTCCGTCAAAGAACCAGCATGAAAGGAGCCATCACTCTGACTATGCTTCTTGGCATCTTCATTGTTTGCTGGGCTCCATTCTTTCTTCATCTCATCCTGATGATCTCTTGCCCTCAAAACCTCTACTGTGTTTGCTTCATGTCTCACTTCAACATGTACCTCATTCTCATTATGTGCAACTCTGTGATCGACCCCTTGATCTACGCTTTTCGTAGCCAGGAAATGAGGAAGACCTTCAAAGAGATAATTTGTTGCTATAGCCTGAGAATGCTCTGTGGGTTATCAAACAAGTATTAAGATACCAAAACCAAACCAAGGAAGAGAGTGGAAAAGCAACATCTTTCTGCATCCTGTAATTCTGGTGAAACGACTATGGAACATTTTCTCCATTCACCTGTCATGATTCCTGCAGCAATCAGAAACAAGTTTTTAACATGTGGTTTTACATTTCTTTCCCTCCACACACCTCTCTCATGCTGGTGGTTGGAGCTGCTCAGTGCATCTGTATCATGGGGATAAAGAATATTTTGAATGTCATTTACCCTATTGAGGATTGCATTTTGTAAGAGGATTATACAGGGAAAACCTTATTTTTCTTTCTGCTAAATGCAATGAGTGAGATCTGCCATATGAATGAACACATCAGCCTCTCAATGTGTGTTTCTTTAGATGTTATTTGTCTCTCTAGATAAAAAAAAATATATAGATATTTCCGTCTCTAAATAAGAACAAGCATGGCTTTTTTTGATGCCCAGAATTAACAAGGGGCTTTTTTGCTATTTTCTGAAGACATAAAATCAGAGAAGTAGCTCCAATTATCAAGCTTCACATACCTTGGTCAGCAGTTATGATCAATACACATGCACATATCAGCAGTCTTGTATTCCAAGCATAACTGTTACTGTCATAAAATACGTATTACATAAGAGGCCAATGTTACCATGAGATTTTCCAGGCTGGATACAGCACTTTGTCATATATGACTATATGTGCTCAAATCACTGTGTAGCAAGATGTACCACAGGTGGATTTTAAGGCTGAATATGAAGACCGAGCTGATTCTAGTTTGTCTGTTTTCCTTATTTGCTGGGGCTAGGGAAGGAAAGGGAACACGGCCTCTAGATATTCGTGTAATGTTTCGTGGATATGGAAAGACTGAGGGAGTGTAGACATTAGAAAGGCATTTTGGCTGTGAAGAGCTTTTGTTACTGTAGATTGCATCTTTCAAGCTGGGAGAGACAAAACAAGTTTGATAATCAAAAAGCATGGCAGGCAGTGGCAAAAAAGGAATTTCAAAACATCAGGCACGTCTCTATAACAGAGTCCTGACTTTTGCTCCCCAAACAAACAGTTTTCCTCTTTTTTGAGAGGATTCTAAGCTGAAACCCTCATGCCTTTTGTATGAGTAGTTTGCATTTAGTCATGCTTTCATAAAGCTGCTGTTCTGCAACAGCTGTGTAATGTGCAAAATATTGGGCTTACAAAAGAGGGAGGAAGCTCAACTGTGGTATTTCCTGATGACCATGGATGGTGCATATCTTGCACTGTGATGTAAAGTTACGAAAAGATTTCAAGTGGTGGTAAACTATGGACTAGATATCTGAAAATATATTGAAAAAAGGAACTCTTCCTTCTGAAATCTGGAAGAATAATGCTTGTTATACTTGCTTTACACATGTTGTAAAACTCTTGTTTATCAATAGAAGGTTTATGACTTATTCCATGTGTGTTGGGTTATACTTTCAAGGTGAAAGTCCTGAATGGGTTTTAGGGAATTTTTTTGCCATAAGGGTGGTCAAACATGTGGACAGGTACCCAGTGGTTGTGCAAACTCCATCCTTAGAGATATTTAGTACTTGACTGTACATGGCCCTGAACAATCTGCGCTAAATTTAAAGCTCACTCTAACTTTGAAGTTGGCCCTGCTTTGAACCACTACGAGTAGATTACCTCCACAGGTGCCTTCCAAACCAAATTATTCCGTGATTCTATGACACAGTTTGCATATTATGAGAAAATCATATTTTTTTCCCTCCTAATTTTATCTCTTGTGTAAGAAAAATTGCAAAGTATTCTCCTCCACACATTTAGAGCCTGCTTTGTGTCTTCATTTGCTTAAGAGGTTTCTAACAGGAGAAGCAAGGTGCACCTTTAGCACCAGAGTTATACATTTCATCTGCTTAAAATTTATTCTTCCTCCAGCTCAGCTATATCTCCCTCTGACATGAGTGGGAATGTTATTCTCAGTGGAGATATCTTATTATGCTGACTGATATAATGGTTATATCAGTGCACTAGGTGCTGGAGTCTTCCTTCAGCTATACCTGAAAGTGGGATTTCAGGGAATGTATGTGGTCAGTAGTGAGAATCTTGCCTTGTTTCAGTCCATCTCTTAATCCTGTCCATAAATATCCCCTAAATATTGGCTCTTGTGACTGTGAATGCAAATGACAAAAAGAGACAGTTCCACTGCACAGTTAAAGGCACCAGCTGATGTAAATAAATCATTAAATCTTCACTGGGTATTGCAAATAAGATAGTTTTGTAAGTAACTGTAAATCATCTAAGGGGAAACCAAAACTGTTATAGCTTTCGGTATTTTCTTGAATTGTATAATACTCTTTTTTTGTTTTGTTTGAAGTTTGTTTGATGCATAAACACAGACATATGAAGAAACTATTAAACTGAATTGCTGGAAACCCCCACATTTCTGGTTATTCATTGCAAAGCTTCTGCTATGTTATAGATTATTCACAGAGGGAATATTGCATTACAGACTTTCACGTCTCATTTAAACAGATGCCTTCTTAAGAAATGTTCTGAATGAGAGTTACAGACTAATACAGTGTATTTACATTCATCCCTATGTTCCCCTGGCTGTCAGCATCACGTCTTCATTACAAGCTTTACAGGTGGGGAGCTGAAACAAAAGTGAAATGAAAGTACTTTCAAAACAGGCTAGAACACTTCCTGCAAAACAGGCTGTTTACACTCTAGGAATGAATATAAAATACATATCTCTGGGAGACCATGACAAGCTTTAATACGTTTCTTTCTCTGGTTTAGCTGCAGAATAAAAGGAACATTTAGCATACTGTCACTTCTGTCGGAGCCTGGAAAACACAAAGTGTTGTGATAGACTGGGACAAGCCAGCATTGTGTAAGTAGGAAATTTGCTGTCAGGGGACAGTAATGAAAAAATTAGTTGTTAGACTGTTGTTGCACCATGTTCCTGCAGTTAATGACACTACTCTTGCTTTTTCAGCCAGTCATTTACAGTTTGGGTTTATTCACTGGAAAAAAACCTCAAATCACACTATTTCTGCCCTGCAGCTCCACAACTAATTTCTATTGCCCACTGTTGCTTTGATGACAGAACACTTCACTGCTTCTAACAAGTGTGTCACAATTTAAAAGTTCTTGATAAGCAGTTATTCTGATCTCACTCCTGTTGCAGGTGGGATCAACTTCTATAAAGTCATCTTCATTTTAAGCAGGTTAGTATCAGGGAGAATATAAAAGAAAAAATCTGAATCTTTTCTCCATGCTAAGGCCACGATAAGGTTCTAGGAAGTACTAGTTTCCCAAGAGCTGTAGCATCTTCTCTAACACAAAACGGTTATAACTGGGTAGAGCAAAGAAGTTGCTTATGGTCCTGGGCTTCATGATCCTGCTTCCCAAATGGGCGCAAATCTGTCACAAAGAGCTCTAACTACTGAGTACCAGTGCCTCTGATTCAGGCTGGGAGGATGATTGCTTTAAGATCTACAACCTACAGGTTTTAACTCTTTGTGCCAGCAGTCCACTAATGTAGTGTGGAACACTTTTGAGAGTGGGTTGCACATTCATTCCCACTGCTTAGGCTTTTCCCCTTGAAAAACCTTCTCAGAATGTCTCTCTGGAGACGTGAGTTGTGTTTTTTGTGACTCCTGTGCAAATAAGTGCAGAAACCACAGGAATTTCCTGCACACACAAACTTTAAGAAGGCAGAAAAGGTTTAAAATCTTTGGGAAAACAACTCCCGCACAGAGTCTGCTCTCTGAAATCTCCAAGGACTCTGTTCTACTCCAAAGTCTTGTTGGGGATTTTCCTGCCTGCCTTGCAGTAAATTCTGTTGCTCATCAGGTCCTTGCACAGAAGACCAACTCATGGTGACCACTGCTGTGTTCCGGAATTGCAAAGGACAGTCCCAGTCTTCAGCTGTGTTGGTTTTCACGTACAGTGCCTTTCCTGTTAGGCAGGGTGGGTGAAGAAGATATGGAAACATAGATGTGGAAATGGGGATCCTCACATGAGGGACAGAAATTCATGCAGGCTGTGGTGGAGCTGCCTGGATAAGACTCTCTGCTAGTTTATCTCTGGGTGAGATGATCTCCCTCCTTTTCTGATCTTATCCTGTGTTATGACCTGAGCTGTGTATATCTGGGATCCACCCGTTCTTCATACAGGACAGAAGAGTCTGAGGTGTGTGTGTGTGTGTCTATACTTACCTACAGGCCTACATGAGTTCTTACTCCCAAATATAAAGTACAGTCACAGATGACGTCAACAGATGAAATGTATGTGAGGATGTATAGTTCCTTTTCCTCTAACCTTTCTGCTCTTTGTCATTCAGTTATTTGTTACACTGCTTTCCAATCTGCAGCGCGTTTCTCATGTATTTCCTCTACCTGTGAACAAGCTAGCAACAGTCAAAATCTGAAGTAGAAGGAAAACAACCTCAAGTACCTTTTGCCTCTTGAGGTTTTGAAAATTATAGCAGATCAGTGTGACAGAACAAAGAGTTCCCCTGCCACCCATTAAACTAAAGACCTAGTAAATCTGTATCATTCTTAAGGTCCCTAAGCATTATGCCCACAACAGTTTCTTCTTGAGCAGCTTGCCTAAAAAAGCCCTAAGAATGCATGACTAGCTGTGATGAGCACCGAGAGTGAAGGGTTTTCATCAAAATAAAGGGCAGGTCTTCAGGGACATTATGTAAAGTCTGGACTTGTGTCTAGTAATCCTCTGGAATACCAGCAGAGCTTCCAGCAAGCTCTGGTTTAGGGACTTCTTGGGCAGGAGGTTATATTTACAGATTTGTGACTGATAGCTCTAAATGAATGTGTCTTACACGAATTTATCTAATCACTTTTGGATCTCTTTATTTTAATCTGCAACATCTTGTTTCAGAAGTTGGATGTGTTGAATGGCAAAATGATTTTTTTTCTCTTATAAAACATCTACTTGTAAGTTTTCTTCAACGCTCCATAGTCCTTACGTTGTAAAGAAAAGAAATAATTAGTCCCCATGATGTAAAGAAAAAAAATAACTAGTCCCCATTCATTTTCCCTGCACCATTCATTATCTTTACTCCCTTGTATTCTTCTATAAATCTTCTCTTTTCCAGCTAAGAATCCTGGCCCATTTAATCTCTACTGGTATCTTCATACCTCATTGTAGTTGTTTTCCTAGACCTATTATATTGTTTTTGGCTCAGAGGGGACCAGATAAGCAAATGATAATCCAGATCTAGATGGAAACTACATTTCCACAGTGCCAGATGCAGCTGCCTCTTTTGTTGTCTATGCAGTAGGTAACAATACACTTTCATTTAGTACAACATGCTCCATAATTTGGAAAATTTCAAGATCTCTAAAATGCTCATAGGAACAAATGCTCTCTGTTCTCTAAATAAGCTTTCATTTTTGATGGTAAGGACATGCAAAACTTATTCCAAAAAATACACTGCTTAGGAGTGTTTCTGTCTTTCCAGGACGAAGTATATGCCTTGGCTGTGTCCTGTCTCTGTAGCAGAACTCATCTGCTGGACACAGCTTTCATTTCCCTACCTCTGATGGGATGAAAGCCTGGCCACAGAGGCTGGAAGGGCCTTGTGTCCCAGCCAGGCTCTGCGTGGCTGAAGATCAGGGATCCCAAGTGCAGACACAAACTTCTCCTGGAAGTTCATAATTTCCTTTAGAAGGGTGGTAGTTTGCACAGCTACCTCCAGATGGTGATTCATCACTCCTCTCCTTTCAATTAGGCTGGTTTTACACCTGATTAAAGCATGATGAGAAATGGAATGATCAGCTTTGTATGCTGGTTCCAGATGATTTACAAAGGCATCAAATGAATTTTTTGTTGCATAAAGGCCTTAACTAACAGTAACAAAACAAAACCCCACAAATAATTTTTCTCTCTAGTTTGCCAGTTTTTAACAGGACAGAATTGCTTTTGGCAGGCAATAGGTAAAGTTGTCCATGAATAAGATTTTTCACTGTTATTTTTCACAGAAATTTTGTGCCTACATCACCTACCCTGAAAATATGCTTCTAGGAGTAACTATCATCTTTGTATTATACCTTTTCTTTGCTCTGAACTGCTTTCTGGAAAGCTTTGCATGGGTTTTGAGTCAGAACCTAAGTCCCTGAAATTCTATATCCCCACAGTTCATAGTGTTGGGATAGCCTTACATAGACCTTACTATTATTTCTGCTTCAGAAATATGTCTTTTTTTTTTTTTTTTTTTAATCTGTGTGCTATTTAAAGTCAGGGGAATCTCTCCAGGATATTATTCCATTCAAAGAACAGTAGGAAAGATTCCTATACTTTAACCTTGTTTTAAATATATAGCAACGTCATGAGTAGTAGTGCCAACATTGACCTAAGCTCAGAGATACTTCGCTGAAACTAAAAGTAGCTCTTTCCCAAAAGTTTTTCCCAGAGAACATAAAGAGCCCTGGCTATTAAAAAGCAGAGGAGATTCCTGCTCTCTGCTCACAGAGTGGTAGATAAGTGGTGGAGCTTGGGCAAGCAAGCATTTTAACTCTGTTTTAAGTTCACACCTGACCCTTACAAAAGATGAATAGCCTTTTCCTACTGTGAGGACTAGGCGGTGTTAAAAAGTGTCCTGGTACACACACTTGTGCCAAATCCAGTTTTAGAGTCAGTGAGTTGCTGGAAACTTGGCTGAAAGTCTGTGTGCAAGACCCTCACCAGGTCTGACTGAATCCCATTCCACTGAAGTGTCATGTAAGACATCTTCTCCCCACAAAGCCATATAGGGGGAATTCAGGATGTGGTATCTCTCAAGCTCCTTCTCCTTCGGAAAGGAAAACAACAAAATTTTAAATGTTAGTGGAAAATCAGTATGTCAAGAAAGAAATTTATTTCTTTTGTTCCTCATACCAAGAACCCATCTTGGTGGGCCCCAGAGATCCAGTGCTGTGGTTGGGGGTCTCTGCAAAGTCAAGCCATATGGAACCTGCTTAAATCACTTGGAAAAGGTAAGTTAAACCTTTGACTTCCCTTGGTCTAAAGTGTTCTGCGTGGTACTCATAGTTTGAAAAACAGGTGCTTGAATAGTCCTCCTTTCAAATGGCAGGGAAAAGAGATGAATCACTTGAATTTCAAGTGCGGTTCCAGTGACGGTTCATGTCCCTGCATAAAGTGCATTAAAAATGAAGAGGTAGGAGGTAAAGCCTTGAATGAAATCCAGGTTTTTCATCTCATAGTGAAACTGCTAAATATCCAGGTTTTCACATTGAAAAGGGACATTGGTGTGGCCACCTCTGAATCTAGAGGTGGATTTTTGAAGGAAAACCTTGCAAAGAAAAAAAAGGTATTTTTTTGTGTAGCCTGCTGGTTTAGTTACACTCTGGAAAGTCTAACAGTTCCATTAGTGAAACAAGAGGAGAAACATATTTTTTACTAATTTTAATTGAAGTAATTTTTAAGATGGTATCTCTGGTCTGTGAGTCCTCTGTGTTCCTGCTGTCCAAAGCACAGGTGCTCAGCTTCCAGAAAACTGGAAGGTGCAAGGATTTTAGATAGAAGTGACAGGTGAATTTACGCTCCCAGCTCCTCATGCAGCTCCTTGGTTTTGCCTGGTGTTCCAGTCATGTGCAATAAATAACTGAATTTAGCCGTGACATTTTAAGCAGTACATGGGACTCTTTTTTAGAGCGGGGGATATTGGAAATATGTCCAGCTTAATTGGAAGGGAATGTTAAAGAGGAAAGCCATCCTAAAGCTACCTCACGGGAGACAACCTTGGCATACAGACAAGCAGGGGATCAAAGGCCTGTTGCACAATGTAATGAGTAAATAGATGACAAACACAACATTAACTCTGGGGGACCTTTAGAGGGGAAGGCAGGCAATACGAGGGATACTGTGTGTATTTCAGGTGACCTTTTGCTGAAAATGTCAGTTAGAACATGGTACTGAATTTTCGAGGAGGGTAGTAAGTAAATGGACTGAATAATGAATGGTTTAATTCTCAGGGAAGAACCAAAGTGAAGATGCAGGGAGGCTGGGCACTAGGCATTACACATACTTTAAAACTTTGCTGAATTAATAGCGGCCAGTGAAGTGCAAGCGTTTTTGGTGCTGGGTAAAACCAAAATCATCTAATGACACGAATAGGGCTGACAATAATGAAGGAAATGTGTGGTGAGTGAGCAGAGTTGATAAAGAAGAGGCCCTATGGAGGCTGCTACCTTAGGACCTTGTCCTAAGACCACTGCCTGTAGCAGGTGCCCCTCATCTACACTCCAGCCCTGGATGGGGATGTCCATGGGGCCTTGGCAGTCATGCACTTTGGAAGAGATATACTAAATCTTCTCCATAAATAAATAAGAAGGTATTTAACCATCTTCAAATTGATTTTTGTTGTGTTCTGTTCTGCAGTTTGTTTTTCAATTATATTTTTGATCATTCATCTTGACTGGGTAATATAACTTCTGACCAGAGCTAATTAGGCAGATATTTAGAATACTGTAACATCTCCCTTCTGAGAGTCTCAAAGTATTTTGCAAACACCAGTGAATGAAATCTCAAACAATGGCTGCAAGATTGCTTGCAGAAGCATAGCACTGTCCTGACCGTGCAGGTAGGGAGGTAAAGATGAGATATTTTTGAAAGTAATGCTCTAAAATACTGATTTCACACCTTTGTGGTTAAGTAACTCTTCTTTTTTTTCTTCTTCTAGTTTCTCTGCTTTGGCTGGTTGCCTGTGAATGATATCTTTGCAACAGACCCGAAATGTCCTTGCAACGTGAAAAACTGAAGCAGCAGCTATGATCCCTGCTGTTTGAATAAACAAATAAATACATTGCTAAAACATAGGTAAAGGATGGGGAGTAGGACACTGTGGCATTCAGGAGGTGAAAGTGTCTGGAGGCTTTTTCGAACTGTCTGAGAGCACTTTGCACATGAGTAATCCCTCTTACTAATGCATCCTTAGTCCTCTGAAATGCTTGTACTGAGTAGGACTGTCCTTTGAAAACAAACCAAACACAACCCATTTTCTTTATTAATTACCTTAAACAGTTAGAGTTGATAGGGTTTCAAGGCTTAAGGGTGTCATATTCATTGCTACTGTTAGCAATTGTCTCAGCTGTTAGGTGAGGTCAGGTTTTATCAGTCTGGCATTCCTTTTCTAATAAGCCAGGCCACAGGAGAAGCACACCTTGAAAGCTGCACTTGTGGGGTTTCTGCATTTTCCTATGGTGGTTTTAATTTAACTGTACTTTCAACAAAATATCTGCTTTCATTTAAAATACATCTCAGAGAGGGAAACTTTGTAAGGCAGACGCAGGATAGTACACACATAGCAAGGTACCTCTAGCCTGAAGTGACCAGTGTAGTTCAACTGGACAAACTACTGATTCTTAAACCTAGTAATTCCTACCAGATACTGTAGTTGGAATGTTTACATCTGCCTTCTTTCAGTTTTGGCCTGTAGTGTGGGGCTGAGTAGTTCCAGAAGGAGGCATGCTCAGACTGTATTTCAAGGACTTAAAAAAGATGATGGTAGTCTTGAAACATTATTTGTAGTGCAAATGCCTTGACAAAACCACAAGCAAGGCAAAGACATAAACTTGTTGTTAAATTCTCTGTTAGTTTCCTGGGAGAATTTGAAAATTCTCTGTAAAAAAGGTGAGTTAGAATATGAAATACTGTTTCTTACTTTTGAAATGAAAAAACACATGGCAATAAGACAGATTTATTAATGACATCTACAGTTTTAAGCTAATATTTTGCTACAACTTGAGGTATTTACAAAATCAATGAACGTGACTTTTATTCTACTGAAATTATTTTTCTTGTATAGGGTAGGATTCACCTAAAATTCTTTTCTACTTCTTTACTAAGGCATATTTGACTCCCAGTTTGGTGAGGGCATTAGGGCTATTGCTGTTTAGCTTTCCCTGACCCTCTACCAGTGTTCCTCTGCTTGTGCTGCAGATGAAGCAGCTGTAATTCACAGATTCACAGAATATTCTGAGTTGGAAGAGACCCACAAGGATCATTGAGTCCAACTCTTAAGTAAATGCAGATTGAACCCCCAACCTTGGTGTTATTAGCACCATGCTCTAAACAACTCAACTAATCTCAGGGTAATTTATTTTTTTTTTTCAGTTTTACTCTTTCACCAATTTACTGATCCAGACTAGTAGTATTATGGGTTAACTGAGAATCTCTTCCTTAGTAACCATGGACTTGGATAGCAGCTCATGATAAGCACTGCTTGTGCCTGCTGCAGCAGTACATTCTTCTGCACTGCAGAAACAGACTAGATTTGAAATGGATTCATCCTATGGGAAAAAGAAGATCAGTGGTGAATAAAAACAAGCAAAGTTTTTTGAAATACCTGTTTTTCTAAGGCTGCAATCTTTGATTACTCACCTTATATATAGCCACTTGATCTAAAATCCCCTGAGTCTATCTGCAGTCAGATGGTTTGAGGGCACCTTTTTCAGTCTGCAGGTTTTCCTTTGAAAAGATCTGTAGTTGACTGGCACCCACTGTTCATTAGCTTTCTGGCAACATTCTTGATTTAGTCTCCAATTCAAGCAAACTCATAAGGTACAGGCTGCTCTTCACGACTGCAGACTGTCTTTCCCAAATCTGCAGGACTGCATACGCAATGACTCGGGGGCAGGGGAGCCGTGCTGGAGATCCTGCTGCTACACCCACTATCCCAGCAGAACAAAGGAAGATACAGCACGTGGACTGGCTTGAGGTTCCCAGGTAGTTTAGCCACGTAAAATTGGGTGTTGTCTTTGGGTGCAACAGCTGCAGTGTCAGCAGTGTTATGTTTCCCAGCTTGCCTAGAGCTTCTTTAAAGATGTCTGCATTGTGGCCCAGTGCAAGAGGTAGATGAAGCCTGAGTAAATCGCTCAGCTGGATTATTGTCTTCATGTTCTGTACTTGACCAATACAAGTGTCTAAAGATATGAGATGACTCATCACGTAATTTGTCTTTGCAAAGTGTCATTAATCTCTGTCACTTCTCCATACAATGTGCACGCTTCATTTTGGAGCTAGAATAAAGCAAGAAAACACAAGGACTGTGTATGCACTGTCAACGAAGTAATTTTTTTCCACAGACGTGGAAATGTGACTTTTCATGTCTGTTGCCATTGTTGTATTAAAATAATAAATCGAGAGGCTGTGAAAATAGTAATGGGAAGAACTGTTAATAGGGAGGAATTAATACACCAATCACCTTGGTGCAGAAATCACAAGATGAGATTTTTATGGTCTTTATTGCAAAAGTCAGGCTGGTGGATTGTTTTAATCCATTCTGGTCTTAAAATTTTGAAATAATTTAATGAAAGGTTAGCAGATATTCATGTCTGTTTCCCAAGAAAGAAGGTGAACAGTGATAACTGTTTTTCCTAAGGGGTAAATAAATATGGTCCAACAGATATCTTCCTACATTTATAAGTGTGAAGGTTCATGATAGGGGCTTTCTTGAGTTCAGGTTAAGGCCAGAGCATAAGAAATGGATGAAATTTAACACAAAGATTGAGTCAGAAATCACAGTACAAATGACCAGCCTGAACTGTGAAGCAGCTTTGTATAAAATTCTGCTTGAACTAAGAAACACTGATGGAATAAATTAATGGATTAAAAACCCCCAAACCCAGAAAGAATTAAGTTTGTGGAATAATATATGCTAAAATTTATCCAGATCTAGCAGTGACATGACCCTTTAAATTAATCATTTAATTTCCTGGAATTGCTTAACCTTATTTGAATTAACCATGATTAACCTTATTTAGTGTTGCATTGATTGTGGTTACTGCATCTCTAATCCATAGATTTGGTTATTTGTGTATTTTGTTTCCAAAATATTTAATATAAGTAGCAAAGAATTGCAAAAGCTGGAGGAGGTAAGATGCAAGGGAATATAAAAAATCACCTTAAATCCATATTCGCCAGTGTTCATGTTGAAATTCTCACAAGTAAAGGGATAAGCTGTTATTTCAAGCAGTGGCCACACATTCTTCCAGGGTAAGACATATGATATTCCCAGCTGCCTGCTTACTATTTTTCCTTTGCCATCATCTCTCTGAAGCTCACTGAATGTATTTATTCCATTGCCTGCAAACACAGTCTGTCTGTGAGTCCTGAATTACTCACTGTAATTATAACAATAATAAAAGAAGCTGAAACATGTTTCCATGAAACACAGATATTTATCTCTCGCTGGATAAGGGACTAATTAGTAACTATTCACTCTGGCTCTCTGCAAATTTAGTCACTTTCTTTTTTGGCAGCACTAATAGGTTTGTCTTTTCTACTCTCTTTCAAAATCTTTAGTTATGCAACTACTAGAGATGATCAGGACTGTGGCTACCAACCTTTGTCCCCAAGATAGCTGCCTTCACATTATCAAAATGTTCTTGTTCCATTTATCATCTCAAGTAACATTTACTACTTTGTAGGGAAAAAACCCCAAACCAACCATTTTTGAACAGTTTCTGACTGAAATATTTTAGTTTTGCTGTCAGGTTTTACAAATAAAATCAATAGAGGGTTTTTGAAAGAAAAGTAATTTCCTTGGAGAACACTATTTTAATTATCTGGAGAAAAGGTAAATTTATACACCAAAAAATTAATCTATGAAGAGCTTTTTGAGCAATTTTAATTTTTTTTACACTATTTGTCAAAACAGCAGTTACAGTGGCTGGGAAGGCAATGAAGAACAATATGAATATGGCTGCCATGGTGATAATGATGTTGTAAACACTTAGATTCAATCTGACATGACTAGGTAGAGAAATAGCTTTTTATTTTAATAAACATAGCAAAAAGGAAGTGAAGAACTTACTGTTTTCTGATAGCCTTTGGCTTAAGTAGATGTAATAAGACTTTCAGTGAAAGATAAAGGAAAATACTTCATCTCCGGCCAGTGTGACATGTCTGTTAATAAACCAGACTGGGATGTGTCTTTTAGAAGGGAATGCATTACCCTCTTCAATGGAGATTCTGTTATTGTTCCTTGGTTAATTACTGTAATTGTTAATTTTTCCTCTGTAAGAGATACAAATTTTTGATCAGTGGGGCTTTCAGAGGCCAGGCAAAGTAATGACTTGTCTGCAAAATATGCTAGGGGTTTGTTTCAGTAATCATTTCATTGGCTTTAAATCAAGTGCTGTCATGGCTGAGTGCATAAAATTATACTGTGCTTACCTTGAACTGCAAAATACTCACGTTATTAAAACTAATGGCTGCAGCAAGAGATTTGGAAACTCCTGTCTGTAAAAGAGATGAAGAGAAGTAACAAGCCTCTCGCATTCTGGCAAATAAAATACTGTGCCGAAATGAGGCATAAAATATAAGACATAGCTTTATGCTTTCAGTTTGAGAAATTTTGGACCTTTCCTTGGCCTGCAATTCTGTCTCTGGCACTAACATGAAAGCTGTCTTCATCAGTATAGTAACTCACTACATTCACAAAGTCCCTGTAAATAAAAGCTGTAGCTATAGCTGTAGGAAGATTCTGACTCTAGAATTCCACTCCCCTTCCCCCTGCCCCCCCAGTATTTGAATCATTAATTCTTTAGATTTTTTCAGATGTTTCCTTCATCATTAAGGTTTTGAAAATCATCAGTGCTGTAGATGGCAACACTGTTTCTGGTTTTTTTTTGTTTCTGCAAGTATGTGAAGTTTTTAATTCCCCTACAACCACTATCCCTTCATGTCCATTTAGTACTGGGAAATAGTCACTGTCCTTTGTGCTTGGATCATATTGGCATCATTATTTGGGCTGCTTCTGTTTGTCCTTCCCAAAAATGTACTTTTTCTTACCTCTCAGCTTCTGCCTCTGAGGCTTTTGTACTGCTTTATTGAGTGGCTAACTTTGCTTCTGAAGGGGCAACACAGCTTAATAATGATGGAATATTATCATCTATCTATCTATCTATCTATCTATCTATCTATCCTTTCCTTCATTCATCTGACAAGTGGTACATGTGGGGGATCTAAATGCTAACGGCTCATCAAACATATCTGAACCTCCTGATAAAATTTTTTAGGTGACTATTGTTAATCTTCCTGTTTTGTCCACATGTCCAAACAGCTCTATGAAACTTCATCCCATGTCAGAGATATGCACAGAGGTGCTGACAGCCAAGAATATGTGGTTCAAGAACTCAGTCAGTCTAGTGGAGACAAAATTGTAAGGTGATTAGTTAAATGTCAAAGAGTCACCTACTATTTATTTTTAGTTGTTTTCAGGGTAGGTAGAGCTCACCCCCTGCAAATGAAGGCAAGAGGACTGATTTCTGTGACACCCTCCTTTGAGAGCCTCTGTTTAGATCAGATTCTGCACGGGTGTGGGTTCCTCTGGCTCTTCCAATTTCCCCTACAGCAGCACAGACACTTGTGACCTTTCTAAGGGACCTAAAGCCATACTGGTGTAATAGCTCATTTCTTTATTAGGAAACTTGTGCAACCAGCTGAGAACTATAGTTGGGAAAGACATTTTTCCTAGAACAAAAGGGTACTGAACAACAGGCATCTGTATACAGATCCAAAGGTCATGGGCTGCAAAACTAAGGATAGATTTAAGCAAGTTGTGCATCAGCATGAAAGACATGCAGTCCCTTGTCAGTTAGTTCTCTTGTCCTCATGGGTTGTCAGTTTATCATTTCCTCATGTTTTAAAAAAGGATCTACTTGCATTTTTTCTCCCTGTTTTTTGCTGCTGCCTGCTCAGCCTTGGGGGTGGGTACAGTTGTGTTTCAAGTGTATGTAATTGTGGTTTTGGTAACTGGTCAAATCGTCTATAAAAGATGCTAAAGATAATACACAAATTTATTTTAAGACAGCTGAGGACACACTGAATATTGATCTAAATTTTGAGCATGTGCACATACATTTGAAATGTAGACAGCAAGAGGTGACCAGGGAATGGGGAGGAAGCGATGCTAACTGAAGTGTGGGTACTGCCTTCCATATGTTATGTCTAACTTGCTCCCATGGAAGTATGTATTTGAAAGTGTATTTCAAATATCTGCTATTTACTCTCACCATTATGCTTTGCTACAACAGTTGTCTCCTGAAGAGATGCTACTATTCCTTAAGGAAGCTAGTGTGTGAGCTGTTAAATTCCATACAGTAAATCCACTGCTCTTGTTGTGTATCTTTGGTAAAAAGAGTCAAAACCCAAGAGTTAGAACAATCTTTTTAGAAAGCCCCCGTGATATGAACAGGGGCCAAAATTCCATAAAAAAACATGCAGAGGTCAGCCTACACCACTAAGTACTAAAACTAATTAATTCATTCCTCTGTTTATTGTAGGGATGATTTTTCTACCTTTAACTTCTTTCTTGCAGGATAAACCATGTTTGAGTTTTGACACATTCCCTCCCTGGAATATCATCAGCCTGTTATTTACCTTCTCTTTCCTTAACCTCCTGCTCAGAAATAGAAGCTGGTTGCATTCTGGCCTCTATTTCCAGATACAGTCTTCTTTTGGCCAGCTAATAATGATTTTGTCCTTTAATTTAATGTACTAAATCCTTTAAAAAGCGATTTTTTCAGCTGCAGAGACCTTCTGGTGTGCATGTGGGTATGTGTGTGTGTGCTAACAGCAAAGACTTCCAAGTTCTTGGGATCCTTCAGCTACAGTGGTGAGGGTGGGATGAAATGTTCTGCAGCTTTTCCTGCAATGCAGCTCAGACACTACTGTTAGCCTGGCCCACCCTGGCTTTTATGGAGGAAAGCATGAGGGAGCTCCTACCCTTGTTACAAGAACATTTCCTCCACATGGTCACAGTATGTCCTTCCCACTTTTCAATGTGTTTATTACTTAATGGGAGGACCTTCACTCCGGCTAATACTATTGTAATAAATTTAAGTACTGTCCTTCAAGCAAATACCCTGAGATAACTAGCCTAGGAGAGCAGCTTTAAAATTTCCTCTCACAACTGGTTCAAAAATGGGTGAGCGGACCATGACAAAAAGTGTAGAAGATTTAGCAGCAAAGAATAGGTCTTGAAAGTGCAAACTATGATTTTTGTGAAAAAATGATTTTTAAAATGCAGCAAAATGTCTCTATTGTTGATGGATAAAAGGGATTCTAGTAAATGCAGGCAACAGCAGATATCAGAATATCCTTCAAAAGCAACCATTTCAAAAATCACAGTGCACTTCAGGTTATTCACAGATTGCTAGGCTTGAAGCAGGTATGCTAGAATTAAATTCCTTCTTTACCAATCATATACTTGGTAGAAGTTTAAACTTAGAAGTTTAACTTTTAAACTTAGTTCATAATATCCTGTCTTTAGTCATTTTTCATTTCTTATTTCTTGGCTATTGTGCCAGCTTCTTGCAACCCACAGTATCCTGGGTGCAGTGATGGTTGACATTTTTCTCTTGATAGCTCTGGCACTATTTCTACTGTTGTTAGAAAGCAGTACTAAAATGAAGCAGTTGGTTTCTTTGCCTTGTCTTTCTCTTAAGGCTACATTTGCTGGCAACTCCTTTGGTCTGCATCTCCCATCCTGTAGCTCTGGCTGCCACGCTTTGCTGCAGAGGTCTGTGCACTTGGAGAGGGTGGCTTCTTATTATGATCTAATTATGACTATTATTATTAAGGTTCTTTAGAAATTCCTCTGCCCAAATTAAGGTGCAAATGAGACGTTATGCCAGTGACAATAATATGGGTTTTATTGATAATAGATATGAGAGAGAGAGAGAAAGAGAGAAAGAAAGAGAGAAAGAGAGAAGTAGAAAATAGGTGGGGGGGGGCAGAAAGAAAGTGACAGGGACAGAATAAGGAAAATATCACCACTCCGTGGATCCCAGCGATGTTCCACTGATCCTCTCCAGCTGGTCTTCTTGGTGGTGAAGATTCGTCCAACAAAGCATAGAATCCCATGGGTATATATGCTCAGGCTAGGCAGGCATGTCTGGGCATGTCCCCCTGGGGGAGGGGGCAGNCTGTGCTCTTCCCCCCACCCCAAATTCAGCTGGGATCGCAGCTGGAGGCTTTGGTCTATTGTGGATGCACACCTTTCCCTCAGCCTGAGGTGACTGAACAATGGGTTTCCTTTAATCTAATCAGCAGTTCGACTTACAGTCCAAAGTTACCAAGTCCACCCCAGGAGTCTTCAAGGAGGTTTCTGTGGCTGTATCTTCTTTTATATCAATGTTTGAGGCATAAACTATTTTGAGTCTCTGACACTTCTCCTGCCAATATCCTTTCTCAGAACCTAGAGGAACTGTCACCCAGTGTGCGCAGGTGCATCAAATTTCTCTTTGATGAGAATTTCTCTTTCTTCCCACTGCTGTCTTAATTAATGAAGCTGGGCACAGAAACTCACAGACAAGGCAATCTGCATTTCAGTCTGTTATGGAGAAGTTGGTAACTGGTCAAGTGCACAAACCAGGCCAAGGACTTACTTAGCCGACCTGAGCAAATATATTTTTTGGAAGCGATTCACCAATAGACAAAAAAGTGTGCCTCAGCTTGAAATCAGTGCAAGTAAAACTAGTCTGAAGTAAAACCACTTTCATTTTCATATTGCTTCATCTGTGACCCCAAAATACTGATATGAAAGTATTATTAAGAGAACAGATGCCCTTTTGAACTGTCAAATGCTTTTTCTGGCTCTTATTTTAGGTATTTGTTTCAAAACATTGCCAGTTGGTGTGGCATATTCCTTAGGGGGAAGGCTTTCTTATTAATATAGCCAGAAGGGCTGGAGGAGCAGACTTACTTAATTCAGAAGACCTTTTTCTTCCCCCTCATTTCCTACCATGTTGTCTCAGGAGAACATTTTCCAAACCCTTAAACTGAAAGACTGGGTTGCTCCAAAGCTAGCTGCAGGGAATATAAGATGATTTAATGAACTTTTCTCTCTTCTTTAGAGGAAAAATTCTCCATTACAGGTTTAGTGTAAAACAGAGAGTCATCTGAGCTTATGTGCATTCTCTTGCAAAAAAACTCAAAAACAGCTGCAGGTCTTCCTCTTTTAGGCACCAAATTCCACCAAAGTCCTTCAATTTATTTAGCCCTCCTTTTTCACAGTACTGCCTTTTATTCAAACTTTCTGTTTCAAATATAAGAAGACAAACATTTGAATAGACTACTGAATGTTAGTACAGATATTACATTAGGTAACTTTAGTCATGTAAAAGCAAAATTTTGCATTCATGCCTCAGTTGCTGGGACGACAATCAGCTGAGGAAAGTGCACTGTAAGGTTTTTAGTTATAGAGTGGATGTAAAGCATATAATGCATGAGATATTTATGAAATCTCAACATCTGAAATTCAAATGACTGTACAATATGTTTTAAATTTTAAATGACCAGTTTATTTTGGAAATACCAGAAGCACCATGCTTAATCTGACTATATTATGACTGACCTCCAGACATGATACATTAACAGGGGCCAGGATCATGACAGAGAATTTTATGAAGATGATTTATGGAAGAAACCGAACATTTTTGAAAGGAAATGAAAAATAAATTAATAATTAAGCTGTAAAGCACAAACATCACCCCTGTTTACATTATAGATTCTCCGGGACCTGTTTTGAATTCCTTCCATGAGTTATGGTATCACTTTATTTACACATATCCAAAGAAATAAGACTTCAAGGTGTCCTTGGTCTCTAATTCAAATGGATGTACCAGTTATTGGTTGTTATTGCAAATCAGAAAAAAAGCCATGTTCTGGACATCTCTGCTCTTTTCATTCATCCCAACATTTCCGTTGTTTGGCTGACCCTGAATGTTAATTCTTTCATTTCTACTTCTCTCTTAGCTTTACACACTTCTTTCCAGCAATGCAAGATGAATAGGTCCTCTCCAACTGTTGCTTTCTCTGTTCTGCTTACTTGCATGCTGTGCTACCCAATCTTAGAAATTATGCTTTTCTTCCCTGCCCTTGTCTCTCCTAACCTGACCTTGACTTTGCTGGCAATGTTTCCAGCTTGGGAACCCAGGGAACCTCTGTGCGATGAGCTTTCTCGTGCCCCTGATACTCCTGAGCCACCCAGACAAAGCCTTCAGTGAAGACTTCTATGTACAGAAAAACACTAAAAAATTGATTTTGCTCATTTAACAATTATTTAAAAAAATTATTATTCATCGACTCCTTTCCCTGGGCCTTTTCCCAGGCTTTTAACTGCCTCTAATGCCAGAGGTCTAAACCACCACACTCCTCTACTGGGAAACACTGCCAGTCTCAGTCCCTTATTAACCAGCCAGCTCTTACTTGCAAGGCTGTGCTTCTTTCCACCACCTGCTCATCCAGGAGTGAGCAGCTGCCTTTTATCCAAATCCCCTCTTTCAAAGGCTCTGCTGTGATCTGAGGGGAAGTGAAGGGCAGAGGAGAGCCCTGAGGCCTCCATCAGTTCCTCTTGGCTTGCCCTCCGACATGGGCTGCTCCATGCTGGGCTGAAGCACTTTTTTCCCCTCTCCCTTTTTTCCTCATTGCACAGACTGGCGGTTAAGACAGGTTTAGCTGTCACACGAGATGATATGATTAACCAAATTACTTGGCAGCAGTTTCATTTCTCAAGTAAATGAAAATGTAAGACTGTAGACTGTGAGACTGAAATGGTGCATCAAGCAACTCTGTAGATCGCTCTTTAAAATTCAAATGAATGCTCAAATGCATATTTAGAATGATGGATAATACTAATTAATTTTGAAAGTGAGTAGCTGCAGGAGTCCCTGGACCTGGAAGCTAGTTCAAATTGGAAGACATTTCCCCAAGACTTTCAGTGCCACTAAACCCTGAGACCAAATTTAAATTGTCAGGGACAATTAGCCAGGAAAACCTACTTGGTGGGATTTTAAAGGGGCTGAAGATATTTCTTGCTGGTTTTAGAGGCTGCATGATGCCTCATGGTGTTATGCTGACACCAAGACTCCCTTGCAGGCCTGAATGCTCTCGTGGTGTGATGACACAGAGGCACTGGAGAGGCTTCAGACCTTGGGAAAGTGGTTTTTAATTGCCTGACATTTTAACCACCAGGTCAGAATCAGGGCACTGCAGGGTCCATGGGACTCCTTTGGGATCCATCAGGGCAATCTGTCTGTTTGTACTGCAGACCCTTCTGTACGTCTGACTACAGCTGAAATGTCAATACAAGCGACAGGCCACATGCTCCATCTCCACTATCCTTGGTTGGGTTGTCCGAGGGTGAAAAGTTGTCAGTGGAGTAACTCATTCACAAATGGTTTTTGACTGACTCTGCCTTTATCCATACAATTCATACAAAGTTTAGGGGTAGCTGTTCAGGTGCTGAAGCTGTAATAAATAGTAGCGTAAAGGTGCTGATTAAGCAATGGAATGTGGAGTAACAAACCCATCTCATAGTCTCAATGTAAAAAACCCCCAAAATTTCTAAAGAAATAAATAATTTTAGTTACTCACTAGGCATTTGTACTCCAGATGGGTTATCCAGAATTATTTGACAGTTAATGGTCACTCATTAAACTATGTGTGACAGCTCAGTAGTCTGATTTTGTCTTATAGATGGGAGGGGATTTGAAGGCATAAGAAAACTACTTTCAAGCAGACATGAAAAGTTTTTCTTTAGTGGTCACACTCAGTCCTCCAGAACTGTACTTTAGGTCATCTTCTTTGAATTGGAAGCTTACAACAGCGTCTTCTGAGAAATGACACTTCAAACAAAGCTGTCTTAAAGTGCTGTTGAATGATAAGGACACAATGGGTAGCTCTCTGCTGAAATTACCTTGAGAGAATTAAAAAACAGGCCCTACTTCGGTATAATTCTGTTTGAATAAATGTATCATTTGAAGAGTTTAGTTTTGTTTGAAAAACTGAAATTTTGTTCAGCTAATGGGAGTCCAAGATGCCTATTTTTCTGAAAGTCTTATCCAGAACCATAATTCATTGAAACGAGATTTTTCTTACATAAATAAACTCTAAAATATATTTTCTCATGAACAAACTGTGTTTGTCTTGCTAATTTGGGAAAAAAATCAAATGGCAATTTTGTCTCTCATTGGCATACCAACTCTTTCAGTGGAATTAATTCCCCTTGGGTGCCTTTATCAGATTTGTTCACTTTATTCCTGAACATGAAGTTCAGTTCAATAACAAAAAGAGAGGAGGAGCTTTTCTTCTTTGGTTTTGTAGTGAGTGACTGGGAAATGTTTTGTTGCCACAGGCATGTGAAGTTCTGTGGACCCTTCCAAATGAAACATTGATTATAGTGCTGCCTGTGATTTTCAAAGAACTAGATTTTCCTTTCAGGCTTGTTAGCTTCTGGTAGGACCCAAAATGAACTTTTTTTCTCCCAAAGCTAAGGTATAATTCTGCCTCCTAAACATTTGAAATTGAAAGCTGGGCAGATGAAGGAAAGTTCCAAAATCTGAGAAAAGCTTTCACTTTTACCCATTAATATATCAGGGGAGAATTTTAATAGTAACTTCAGCACAATAAAATGAAAACTTCAAAAATCAGCTTAAAGAATCTGTTCAAAAAGCACCATAGCGAAATACACGGAGACATTGGTATGTGAGAGAGAAACTTATTTGGATACTGCACAACAACTAAAATGCAAGTCAAATTTACAGCCAATTAAGAGATAATGCACAGAGACTTACCCATCTGCTAGCAGGCAAGAGATGCAGGCAGACTGAAAAATTAAAATCTTTCTAGAAGATTTTTATTAAATTATGTTTTGTGTTCTTCCTGGCTCTTTCTTCCCAGAAAGGAAATATTTTCAAAAGAATGCTTCATTTAATCATAACTAGTGCAAATCAAAAAAAAAGTTTTATATGTGTCTTTTGAATTTTATATTGACTCCTTACGTAACCTCCAGGCTCAGCTTGAGATCTAATATTGTAGACACAGATTTCAGCTGTATTGCAAATGCACAGGATCTTAATTTCTTACAAATTTACGCAGTGAATGTGGCAAATCCTGTTGTCTCTAACACAAAAATTGAGAAAAATAAGCATTTCTCATAATTTGCAACTGTCTGCCTTGCAGCCTTTTCCCAATCTGGTCGTCTCTGTATTAGACAGAGTATAACAGTAACAGCCATCAAGTGTCTACACCAATTTAAAGACATGATCCTGAACTGTAAGTTTGGGTGTTGCTCAGGCATTATGACAGGAACAGATGCTTTGGGACGTTGATTTGAGTGTATCCACAGATGAGTGCAGGTAGGCTACAGAGAACAGGCGCTTCATTATTGGTAAGAGGAGGTGGGAACCAGTTCCAGACAGTGCTTGAATCTCATGGCAATCTGAGATTCAATGTCTGTAACTGCAGAAATAATTTTAAGCCAAAGGAAGCAACGTGGGATAAAACCTACCAGAATCTTGCTGCCTAGGTGTTGACTTCTTGTTTTAACAAGCTAGATGGAAAAGAAATCTCACTGGTCCGTAACCTGGATAACCACAGCTGCTCTGTGTTTTATGGATAAGTGGTGGCTGGAGGCTTGGGGATGGTGCTGGGAAAGGCAGCGGGATAGTTTGGGAAAGAGGGGGCAGATGTTGGGTTACTGGAGAACAGTCTGCTCTGCCCTTGAAGGAGGGCTCAGAGGAGCACGGTCAAAGGTGTGCCTGTGGAATGGATTTTGTTTGGTGAGGTAGAATGTTGTGGACCCCTATTCCATGTCCCTGCCTGCCTTCTCCATGTGGCTTTCCCGTTCCCCCATCTCTAGTCCAAACCACTCCCTCAGGTTCTCCCTATTGGCTCTGTTATCCTAACTCCCCCCTTGTACCGCCCCCCCGTTCCCCAAGACAGGGACTTGGGATCCCCGGAAGCGCTCTTTGCCTTGGGGTTTGCAGCCACCAGCTTCTCTCTCTCTGGGCACCATGCCATGTGCTGGCCCTCTGCCTATGGGGGCTGGCACGTGTGCCGGTCCTAGGCCTTGGGGAGTTAGCATGGAATAAAGACCTGCTGCAGTCTCCATGCAAGAGCCTTCTTGCCTCCTTTACCGCCACTGCCTTGTTGTGAGCTGACAATTAACTGAGATAGCTCAGGCTGCCGAAAGGCTGCGGGAAAGTGGTTCTCCCACTCTCCCTAGGAATGTCCTGCGGCGCTCTCAGGATTGTTGTGGCCTGCCATGCCACTGCAAGAAGCCAGGCACAGCAACAGTAGAATCCCAGGTCCTTGTTGCAAAGCAAAGTGATGGCAGTGCAGGGATGGGAGCTGGGCTCTGTCTCCTGGGGCCTGTGAGAAACCACTGTCTCTTTCCCCTGTGCCTGGGGATTCTGCAAAGGGAAGTTGGCACCAGCCAGTTCCTGAGGCTTTTCTGTAGGTGAGGGCAGTCAGATGAGGGCCGAAGGCAGCCAGGCCCAACCACACCTGCCTCAGGACTAGCCTGAGCTGCCCCTTGCTGGTGTGGTAGAAGAAAGCAGTAGTTTTCCTTGTCCACCCCCAGCTCTCACAGGGATACCTTTCCACGCCCTAACTGCCAGCGTCTCCATGAGAGGAGTCCTTATCAAAGGACTTTATATGGAATTTCAATGAAATGTTTCGCTGCTCAATTTTTGATTTTGACATGAGTCTCTCTTGAATGTTCCTCACTGTGGGGCTAAATGTATAGTGTTTTCTTTAATGATTATTTCTCCGTGCTTAGATGTTATGAGGTTAATATTTAATGTTACGAATCATTTACATTTGGACAGCTCAGTGTGAACATGGAATCTTTGCATGTGTAGAGTTAGAGTAGGCTTCCTTACAAGATGCAGTGACTTCTAACATTTGGGAGGCTACTTATCTCTCTTAAATATGTCTGTTTTAGGGAAGTAGATGGAAAATAATGTTTTGAGGGAAGGTACATTTGGTTGATAATTCATGCATTGTGGAGTTAGTATAAGGGCTGCCTAAATCACAATTTTCTGTCCAATATTTTTAATCATTTTAAAGTTCATAATTTGTGTGCACAGAGCATTGCAGTACCATAGATGTTCTGTTTTGCCTTTTCTTTAATATTGTTTGTTTTTTTCTTTTTTTCTCCCCAAGCCTAACAGTCATTTCTTGCTGTGCAGCTTTACATTTATTCTGCTTTTCGATGGAAATGAAAAAATTCTTATTAAAATATGTGATTATATCTGAACTCCCTTCTGAACTTGCATTTTGTAGGTGAACTTGGTTTTTGCAATAAATGCAGGTTTGAAGAATTTTCATTTTAGTATCCCTTTTCTACTTAGTTTTCTTTACTTAGTTCTGTAGAGGCTTTCAGGTTTATTGCCCCTTATAACTTCATCTGTAAGCCCAAATCTGGTTTGTCCATATTCCATAATCTTGAAATTCTCTTACTACTCTCTGGCACAGCTGAATGACTTCCCTGAATTATTTTGAGGTTAATTCCTCACCATACGCTCTGGTGAGGACTGCTTCAGGATGTTTCAGGATGCTGAAAACTATTCTGCTTCAAAGTTTTGTGAGTTCTGTATTATTTTGGCAGGAACAATTCAAAATTTTCTCTCAAGGGTTTATAAATTACAACCTGCTTTGTAGCATCCTTCCAGACTGGCTAGCTGCTTCCTTACCAAGGTGGCTGACTTCCTTGGAAGTGTTTGAATTTGGTCTCTGGTGTTACGTTTTTGAATTCTTTGTTGTAGCATGTCGTGGTTGAATCAAAGTGCTTTTAGTATCTGTGGAGCTTATTATTTTATTGAAGAGAACTGGCACTGACAAGCTCAGCAATTCCCTTTGCTAGTCCAGACCTGGTTTAGAGGTTTTAAAGTTCAAAACCTGTTTTTGCTGGCATGACAGCTTTATTTTGGAAATAACTCTTCATTGATTAAAAATAGCTTTTAAATAAAAATATCCTATTCTTTTGGGGTTGCACTCCAGAAATTGTTTTGGAAACTTAGAGATCACAAATTGCATGACTTCGAGGAGATAGATGTTAAAGAAGAGTCTTGAGTTCACTTTTTCAGCAAAATTACATGTCCATGTTTTCTACTTAACCATAGACTTTTATACAAATGTGCAGTTTAGAAACAATGTTCACTTCATTACAATTTAAACAACAGAATTTTAAAGTAATACATACATTGAATTGAAGTTATTCATACAAAATGAGTTGGCTCATATCTGGGTTTCTGCAACATGGTGCAGATTTAGTTTGAATTTTTGTGAAATAGCAAAAGATAATTAAGACAGTTTTCTTTTTTTTTTCCTCGCGTGAAAATTATCAGCAGAATTAGCTTAGTTTAGAGGTCTCGTTGACTGGTGTGCTGACTTAGTTTTTATTCATTCTTTGGTAGCCCTCTGAAAAATCACTGGCAGTATACTAACAAGCATAGTATTACTTTGGGCAGAATTGTTGTATTTTTAACTCTGCACATTGATGATGCACAGCACCCCATAAGCGCTTCTATAATCTTCATTTTTGATGAACTGTTTACCAGTTCCAGTGTGACCTGGAACAGTAGAACATCTTCTTAAATGTACTTCGCAGTTCTGGGCTTCGGAATGCAAAAATCATAGGGTTGATGATGGCATTGCACATTATGAGCGTCCCGTTCACGTGGAAAATGGACATGTAGCAGGCACAGTAAGGGTTATGTGGGCAAAACCTTGCTAAGAGGATGTGGAGAACAAAGGGGGCCCAACAGCAAAGGAAAACTCCAAGAAAAATAGTCAGTGTAATCGCTCCTTTCATGTTTGTTCTGTGATGGACTGTGCTGGTGGGCAGTGAGGCGATCTTTTTGGCATGAGATCGAGCCAGGAGGAACATGTGGACATAGAGGCACAGTATGAAAAACATCATCAGAGGGAACAGGATGGTGAAGGGAATGACTGTTGCTGCTTCATAGGAGAAGAGGGCAATGGCAATGCTGCTGCCAGCACAGAACGTCCAAATGATTGCCAAGATAACCAAGGCCCTCCTCAGTGTCATGATATTGTGGTACCGCAAAGCATAGAAGATTGTGATGTATCTATCTGCTGCAATAGCTAGCAAGCTGAAAATAGACCCCAGCAAAGACAGAATGAACATGGAATCCATGGCATCGTCCAGTTTTTTCTCAAAGTCTCCGTGACGTGTCAGGTATCCCATTTTGCACAAGATGATAAAGATGTTCTCCAGAGTTTTGTACAAGCTACCTAACATGTCTGAAATGGCTAAACTGCAAATGAAGAAGTACATGGGCAAGTGTAAATTCTTATTTCTAGCAACAGCAATAAGGATAAGTAGATTTTCCAGTATCCCAGCGGCAGCAACTGTGAAAAAAACTTCCTCTGGCACAACAACCTGGGTGCAGTCAGTGATATTTAATGAAAAATCACTTATGTTTTCGAGGGACGGAATGCTTGTCTGCCCTGGGTGTTTGATTAAGTCAGAAGGTCTCTCAGTGCTCATTCTTCTGGTTGTGGAAAGAGTCTGGGTTACTTCTTTTTCAGGTTTGGCTTTATTCTGAAGCTGACCTGTCAATCAGATCATTCTTCTTTTGATCAAGGCTTTCTCCTTCATCTGGAGCAATTTTAAGACTCAACTGAAATTTTTGGAATTTCTCCTACAATAAAAGATGTAGAAACATAAATAGATGAAGAAATTGATGCACAGATAAGGCAAGAATAGACATTTGAAGTATCATCTATTGCAGTAAGCACAGGAGGAATAATCACCATAGAGAGAAACAATTGTGTTGGATGAAATAAGAGCTGTTTGAGGCTTCACTGAGCCTTAGAGAAAATCAAAGTGTAAATTCTCTTTTAGCTTAAAGTAATTTTAACAAATATGTGTAGTTTTCTTTACCAATGGGCGTCCCATATTTACTGAAATTGATCTGACAGACTTCAAGAGTCTGGCAATCTTTAGTGGCCCAGCTGTTTGCTTTGAGAAAGCCTGACATTTCTCACAAGATTTTCAGTATTATTAGACACAAATAAGACTAATGCCAAGATAAACTCTTGTCCAGAAGAGTAACATGTTTACCTCCACACTGTTGATGGCGGAATGAAATTGCCTCAATTTAGATGTGAACATTTGTAAATATTGATGTATTTAGAGGCATGTTAGATACTAGTGAGAGGCTTCCTTTTCATTTAAATTGAAACTGTCTTGTGATTTCATGAACATGTTTCTAAGATCCAAAGCACAACCTTTTCTTGTCTGTATTTTACAACTGTCTAAAACCCTAAATATTTATTTCAGCACCGAGATGATGTTTTCCTTTCTCCATAATGATCCTGATCTAAATTACATCAAAGCATATAGGAATCTTTCCAAAGGAATAGACTTTTTACTCTTTTCATTAATGTATAAACTGATACGATATTAATTTAGCTTGGCTATGACCCATAAATGATAAGACAGACTTTTTCTTGTCGTTTTTGTAGCTACTTGTGGGAAACACGGATGCAGTTTTGGTGTTTAGAATATCTCCTTCTTGAAAGATATATTTTCACTGAAAGGGTTGTCAAGCACAGGAACAGGCTGTCCAGAGAAGTGGTTAAGTTACCATCCCATGAGATATTTAAATGATGTGTGGATGTGACACTTAGGGACATGGGTTAGTGGTGGACTTGGCAGTGCTGAGTTAACGCAATGGCTGGATGCAATGACCTTGAAGGTCTTTTGCAGCCTAAATGGGTCTATAATTTCATGATTCTCCCTCTGTCTCAAATATTTTGTATGCAAACAAGACTTGGAGCACCAGCCATCACGAATTCAATGAAAGAAGATCACTTAAGAGAAAGTATTCAGGAGAGTACCCATACATATCTGAAAACACACACTGTGTAGTGGACAGAATGAACTGTATTGCACTGCAGCATGCGTGGACATTCCCAAAGATAATTAGGTCAACATCTGTCAGTGTGTGAAGGAAGGAGTTACTAACAAGAATTAGAAACTTGACAATGTCTTTGTAATTGTATGTTTTTCCTATTCTCACCTGAAGCTACTGTCACAGTTAAGTTTTATGATCTCTAATCTAGTACTCTTAACAATTTTCACTCTTTATAGGAAGTCAGCACAGACAAAACTTCATTTCAATAAGATTTAAGCAGGAGAATCAGCTGGCAAACATGTTTATTTAGTTGCTATTTTCTCAAAACTGTTTTTCAAGAATGCTTCTTTTCTGATATAGCTGTATTGCTGAAATAATCTACCTGAAAAACATGAAGCTTCCTTCACTGAAAATATATAACATTATGAAGGGTATATTACATCTCCTGCTTATAACTTTACAGTAACTTTGTATGAAGTTTGGTAAGAGCAGAGAACTTATAGAAGCTTTGGTGCATTTACAGTTAATGGAATAATTACATCACTTAATGCTGTTTTCCAACAATTAATAGAAAGCCAGAAAAAGACCATCTTGCTTCAGAGGTTCTCATTTCAGCATGTATACATGGCTATTGCACACTATGCTCTTAGGGTTCCATCAAAGATCTTGCCAATTATCTCCTTTTCTGATGCTTCACTGTGGTGCACAGCCATATTTTAATCTCAGACATCCCAGACGGAAATTTCTGTGTGTACAGTGTTTCACATGGGTCACAAATCCAGTGCTTCATCTGCACAATAGACATTGTATCATACATCTGCAGTAAATTCCACAGTTACAGGATTCTTTTCACTGCTACAGATCTACCAAGTAGCGTGCATGAAGTTTAGCAGTGTAGGAACAGACAGACTACACGTGGGAGGTAAAGCTGTTGTGAACATGGTGAGTAACATCCGTGGTACCTCCAGAAGAAAAACTCTGGGACCTCCAGCACCAACAAGCCCAGGGTAAAGAAGGTCCAGCAGAACGTCACTGGATCCATGGGTGGTGACTGTCTTCAGCTTGATCTCTCTCTCTCTTCCCTCCTCTCCCTTTTCTATTTCTTTCTATGTCTCTACCTCACATATACTGTTAAATAAAATCTGTACTGTTGACTTTGGCACATGGTCTTGTCTTCACCTTCACTCGGGGAGCGGCATCTTTCAATAATTGGATCTTAACAGTGTCCTGAAAGCTAATGGGAAAAGAAGACACCTTGGAGCTTGAATGCATATTTCTAATATCTACAGAAATTAGAGCCAGGGTCATTTCACACAAGTATAAAAGGTGAAAAAATATTTACACTCCTGTGTTACTACCAGAGACAGTTTTGATGCAACAAAAAAGATTTCCTCTCCACTGTCAGTACCTTGCCAGTTTGCTTTGTCATTGTACTGTCCAGATAAAGGGTCCATGCCACTCACCCTCTGAAATATCTCAGATTTATCTTTTGCTGTTACTTGCAAAGTTGACCTTTCCCAGCTAGTGTTTACATTTCAGAACTATTAAAAATAGAACACAACAATTAAAAAAATTTTTTTCAATTGTCATATAGGACAATTCTGGTTTTCCTGGCAATAGCTGAATTATTTGGATTTTACTTTTTTTGAGGTCATTAATGGTCTAAGAATAAGTCTGCCTGACTGTAGCATGAAATGTAAAACAGTCAAAAAGCAATAAATGCCAATGAAAGACTTTAAAAATTTGAAACACATTTGCAAATGTAGCTGTGTAACAAAAACTGCAAAAAATTCAACCTATTCTTGTTTAAATTAGGTCTTCGATGGAGACATCAACAGCTCAGTAACACTGGATATTCAGAAACATTACTTATCTAGCAGGAGGCAGTCTCCTGACCTGGAATAATGGGCACTGAGCTGATAGGAATAGTGAAGTTACTTAAAACGCATATATTTGCAGTACTTTCATCAATTTCTATTCAACTGGTAGTTATCTAAAGGAGACGAAGCAGCCAACTGGGAGAATGGAAGTCAAATAACCATTAAGGTTAATGGTTCCCTTTATTTGGGAAACCTCCTGAAAGCATTGGTATCTCCCATCAGTAACTGAGATGGCGAAAAGGTGCACATTTGATAACTTTCTTTCATAAAAAACGGAGAAAGTCTGTATTTTAAAATAGGCATTATATGTTAAAAACTGTTCAGCAGACACTGAATGAAACAGTGGCTGTGATAGCAAAAGAATGACAGCATTAATTTCCATCCTCTTCTGAATGTGAACTGTCTCAGTTGCTGGCATTGAGATGGAACAGAAAGATCTCTTTCCAGGGAAGGTCTTTCAGAACACGAGTTTCCCCTGCTTACTGCTGTAGGTACAGCTAGAAAAAAGTACCATGTGGTCGTGTTTCATTCTTCAGTTGCTAGAACTTGTATCTTCTCATCAAGGTAAACATATTTTGTATGAAAAACCAATTCAATACAGAATACACTAATGGTGGCTTTGAAATAATCCATTTCCTTCTACGTATTTTTATCTTTTTTTGTTTTCTTTTTAAAAATTACAGTGTAGGTAAAGCAATATGAAATAAGGGTATGTGAGAATAGTGAGGAAAAATTGAGATACTATGATACCTGGATCTTCATGACATAATCTTCTGAAATTTTATTAAAAACTGCAATTATTATCCATGCTGTATTAGGCAATTTATTCTTTTGCTTTGATCTCCCTCTAGTGTTCAAGAGAATAGTGTTAGCCAGGTATTAATGACTGATTACAGCTATTCTGATTCTTCACAAGAGTGGACATTATATAACATTGTGTTTCCTAATCTTGAGTTCATGAACTGTCATCAGACCCAGACAAATGTTTTTTGTATAAGGGTGTTCATTGCCCCGGATCTTGGTGATTTACTGCACCAGAATAATGAGTATATGTCCCATATGATTTCAGTGTTGCTACTTTCTTAGAAATAACTTTGCACTGATAGACATGGCACTTTCCGAAGAAAAGAGCAAGGAAGCAAAAAAGGGAAGCGTATATGTATACTAGCTAAATGCAGAAAAAGATATTGCTGAATCTAAAGCTGTATATATACCAGTTGGGCTAATGACTAGCAAAATTTCACTCACATGATTACAACGGTGACTTCCTTATAAAAAGCATTTCTAGAGTGAAATTAAGGTGCAAGTGATACTTGCTAAAATTCTAAATGTAAGATACGTGTGTATATGTTGAAGAGAATTCTTTTTTCCTGACTTTGAAAACTGCATAAAAGCATTTTCTGACCAAATCATAAACTGAACAGACTGGAGGTCTTGCAAAGATTACAGCTGAAAAGATTTGAATGTTTGGTTTACTTCTTATGGATACTTCTCTTTCTTTTTCCCTTAAGATTGGCACCAGGCTAACACAATTATGTGTTTGTTTTCTGAATAAAGAAAAATCAGGAAAGATTTTCTTATTCATATTTAATGTTAAGTATATTCACTATGCCATGATTTTGTTGCCAAAAAAAAAAATGCAATAAAGCATCTAAGCTATGCAGAAACTAACTGGTCAGGACTACTTCTCTCTCTACGATGTGAGATTCAAAACGTGCATAGCTCTGGGTGTTTCAGCAAAGGTGCTGGAGGCAGGAAAGTAAAAAGGATTAAAGAATGATGGACTAGAGTTCTTAATATACTTAACAAAATAAATCTTTGCATCAGCAGAGAGGAAAAGGAATTATTTAAGGTGTTTACGAATGAAATGGCAAGAACCATTAAAATGGAAGAGAGAAAAAGAAATAAAGGTTAATCAATTAGAAAATGCTTCCTGGGTTTTAACTCCTTGTGGCAGAATCATTTTTCACATACAGTTTCTGAGTCTGTAAGCTATACTGTTATCTGAAATACCTGGAACTAAAAAAAGCTGCATAAAATGTTAGTGGTTATATAAAGACTCTTGTTTTGTCACAAGGCATAAACACGTAATGTCCACAAAGTCATTAGTAAAATAATCTCTTTCATAGCAAGTGTGTGGACAATTTATTGAAAATGAGTAGCCTATAGAGATTAAAGTAGGACCTGTACAAAATCGAGGGCTGTAAATGCATTAATGCACTTCTGACTTGTGTTTTGCTTCCTTTTTCAGCAGTTGCACTTTGGAGCAGCCTTCCCACCAGTGCAGACAGCACAGTGTGCCCTGGGGAGGGGGAACTTCTGCAAGTCATTTAATGCAGAGCTGCCAGGGAAGGGAGCGAAATGCAGCGAAGGTTTCCCCTGTCTTTGCTGCTGGACAGTATATCTGATCATGAGAGTTGTTTTCTGAAATGTGTAGCCTCACTCTCTGCAAAGCTTCTGTCACTTTGTAAAGCTGAGGTACATTAAGAAATATAGCTGTTTTAATACACTAAAAAATACAATAATTAGTCAATTGCAATTTTTAACAACATAATCTACCTAAGGAAAAAAACCCAAACGAATACTAAACCAAGCTTGCTGTGCCTGATGCAGGTAATTGCTTTGGAAGTAATGTACTTATAACCTTTGGTCACATCCTTCACCCTCAGATCAGTCTCAAGCCATTGGAGTGGCTTGGTGACAAGCTACAGTGATCAATGCCTACAAATATATGTTTCTTTATTAAGACTGTAGTGGAAAGATTCATGTTTGTTTGAAACACTAGTTATTGTGCCCCGGACTTTGTAGTTGGCTTTTATTACGTTATTCTTTCCTATTTGTTTCCAGAATAAATTAATTTTAAGCCTATATATAGCTGCAACTTTCTACAAGGAGTGAAAAATGATACTGGATTTGAACACAGGGCAAACAGTTCTTTGGGATCATTGTAAAATCAATCAAGAGGCCTTCAAGTGACATTTCTGGAGGCCATTGCTCTGTTCTTACGCTTTCCAATAAATCACTGTTTGCCGTTAATAATACCGTCACAAAAAAGCTATCAACAGGCATCAAGAAAATCTCCTTTACAGAAAAGCATTAACCATTTCTTGAAACAGAAGTTCTGTGCTTCTGCTCTAAAGAAAGAAGCACTCCTAGGTGTTCTTTAAGGAGCCATCCATCTTTTTCTCTGGCTGTATTTGCTCCAGTAGTTGCAAACAAAATAATAGTCAAAGTAGATGGTATCATTAGAATAATATTTGATATTTTTAAATGACAGAAAACAAGGGTGTGGATTTATAGCATGTCACCTGCTGTTTAAGTGCATTATCTTATAGTATGTATTAGGTATGTATTATTGAAAAAAACCCATGCATCAAAGACACAGCATCTTCTTTCCTGAGAGCTACTTAAAAGTGCCATTGTGCTTTTTGTTTTGCCACTGAACAAATATATTTACATCTATTTATGCTAAAAAGTACAAATAGTGAAAATGTGATGATTAAAAAATGAATTCAATAGATGATTATTTTCTCTGGGGAGCCTGTAGAGTGGGGGCAAAGTGAAGAAAATACCTCTCTTAGATTTATTTTTTCAGAGCCATCTTCATTCCATATGCCTGGGAGGGAGAATGAATAGGAAGACAAGTGTGGAAGGACTCAAATCTAAATTCTCCAAGCCTGTAAAAATCTGCTAGCATTTGGAGTAGTGGCCACATAAAGCTTTAGTCTGGTTACCTGTTGGCATTCAGTGCTACCATGGCTACTGCTATGGGTAGACGTGGACACAATCTCATTGCAAAAGGTCTGCTGTCATGCAAACCCACCTCTGGAGAGGTGTGGGAGGTTTATAAAGATACCCCAGATGAAGTCATTTTAGCTTCTCCTTCCTGTGCGTTAGCATGTGGGATCCTTATGGCAATGATGCTGTGGCAGAACAGGTATTTCCACTTCTGCACAGGTATCATGGAATTACATGTATATATGGGGGGGTGGGGAGGGGGGTGTGTACATGTGGTGAAATTTGGCTTCTGCTTCTGGTCTGAAATAATTAACAGGGAAAGTCAAAGGATAAATAATCAGTTCAGGTGTCTACAACAACATGTGTTAAATAGAGGCATTTATTCTGCCCTCATTTGTGGTTATCTGCTTCAAAGCAGACTGCTGCTGTCCTCTGCCTTCCTCTGCTCTGTTCTGCAGACTGTCACAGGATTAAGTGTCTAAAAGTATTGACAGTTAGAGTGCACCAAACCACACAGCCATCTGAAAAATCTGTAACTGTCAGGTAGATTGATAGAATTATTCAATATTTGCACTTCAGCAAGTGAGAAAAAAATTTGATCTCCCCGAGCAGAGTGAACACAACAAAACCGTACCTGGCAGGAGTAGCCTTCCTTAGATAATTCCCAGTCCAGATCCAGAAGAAGACTCATTGATGACCAGCTAGAAAGTCTACAAGGGATGTATGGCCCCTGGCTGATGCAGTGAAAAAAAACAGATGAAGCAGGAAAAATAGCATACAAAAGATAAGAAACACTTAAGCAGAAATTTTCCCACTATATAAGTTAACTTGTTCCATTGGTAAAGAGGAAAATCTTACTCAGTCTTCATACAAGAGGCATAAAGCCCCTGCCAAAATTTTGCTTTAAAGAAGAATGATTGTAAGATGAAAGATTTTAGGGAACATTAGAAATGTGGCACTGCATTCCAAAATAACATTGCATATTTCACTAATTTCTCCAAGGAGGCTTTCTGACATTAGGTATATTTAGCAAACCTCCACTTACCTGCTAGTGAAACCACTTGTGAGTCAGTTTGCTGGTAGCTCTGGGAGCAAGATTATTTATAAAGGAAATGAAGCCAACACTGTCTTTGCGTAAGGGAAAGATTGGAACATCTAAATCAAAGAGGATGACAGTTGTTTCATTGGCATAACCTTGAATTAGGGTCTCTTTAAAATAAATCATCCACTGTCTCTCGAAACATTTACAAGAAAAGAAAAGGAAAAAATTCCCAGTCAAAGGGAAAATTTTCTGTTTCAGGTGGATTATCTTTTCAGCTACTCTGCTTTATAACCTCCCCTCCTAATACTTGGCAGGAGGAGTGCGTAAATCACAAAAAGACCGTGGGCTGTATTATAAATAGTATTAAACACTCAGGTAGGTGGTTGAGATGTTATAAGATGTTTATTGCCCATCAAGATGGTTGTCACTGTCTTTGTTTTCAATCTAACATCTCCACTAAAGACACAACTGGTGGCTGAACTGAGAAGTTAACAAGGCAGAGAGAACTCAGCAGCACCAAAGTCTAACTGTACTAGTCTGAATAAATATAAGTGATCATTATGGAGTAGTGTAATTCAGGTCATGAAGGTAAAAAATGTACCAAGCTTCAACAACATTCCATGAAGATGTGGTCGGCCCTATTACTGAAACAAATGGGAAGGAATAGCATAAGTGAGTTACCCTAGGGAAAGACTTCACATTTGGATCTATTAAATAGCAATTAAATTGCAATCCCCAAAAGAAAAATTATATTCTTAACAGTATAAACTGAGAAAATTCGTTTGCTTCCAGGGTACCAAAGAAAAGCTTAACTCTACTTCAGAAAGGCTGAATTCAGGCTCAAGAAATGAGGATTTAATTCATTTGTGTGCAGCAGGACTGGTAAAAACAATTAGCAGTTTGAGTTTGGCAGCTTCAGTGAGTCTCATTTGTATCCTTGGAACATGATGATTGGAGAAGAAAAAGCATAGCAACACATTTGAAGGGAGGGGACCTGAAAAAAGAAAAAAACCTTCATAAAGTGGAAGGTGTATTCATCATCTTTGAGTGTCCTTCAGATTTTCAAGGAGGAAAAAAGTGTCTCACTCTGACTCTTCATCCTCACTTGTGCACAGGTTTTCTTTTAACTTCCTTTTCTTTAGACTAGTTGAACCCACTGAGTGCCATTACGATACACAGAGATAATGAAATAGAATAAAGTCAAGACAACCGGTGTCACAGGAGTGTAGAACACTTGTTTACTATTTTTTTACCTGCATTTTGCAGCATTTGAATAATGTCCTTCAAATATAACTGGGTATGGTCCTTGGAGGAGTAAGCTTCATGGGTACTCATTCTTTATGCTGTCAGGCAGAACTCATCTCTTTATGAATTCAAGTTCTTTGCACTGCTTTGCACATGAAGACACTCATTAGGTGCCTCGAAAGTTGTGAAGACCTTCACTCCTTGTGCTGTGAATTTCTGTTCTACACTAAGAGTGCAATATGCAGCCTAACAATATATTGTAAGCTCAAAAAATTCTGTACCATAAGCTGTGATAAATAGTTAAGAAGGAAAAGCCCACAGATTCAGGCTTGCCTTTTATTTTGGTTACAGAGAAAATAAACACACTGGAGGCGCAGATGGCTCTTCATTTAGCCTTAGGCAACAAGTAAGTTTGGCTCAAGTCTGAATTGAGAATGAAGTAAAGAGTCAGAACTCACAATAACAGTGTTTAGTCAGAGAAGTTGTGGATGCCCCATCATTTGAAGTGCTCAAGGCCAGGCTGGATGGGGCTCTGAGCAACCTTGCCTAGTAGAAGGTGTCCTTGCCCATGGCAGGGGGTCAGAACTAGATGGTCTTTAATATCCCTTCCAACCCAAACCATTCTGTGATTCTATGTAAAATAAAGACATTACTCTAACACCAGCGTAAATCAATACAATTCTAGGCAGATCAGTTTTTCTAATGTTAATTCTTGAATTTCCTGTTTAGTTTTGTGAAGGGAAGGTATGTAAATAGGAAGGGATATGTCAGAGAGAGGCCAAGAGTTATTCAATTTTTTTTTAAATATTACTATGTAATAGTCAAAACAGATGGATGAATTACAATGAAAGAGCAGCTAGAATTGCATGTCGTAAATAAAAAATGAATCCCTGTTATCACACTGCATAAAATTTATTATTTCTATTTACTGAGACATTAAATCAGTAGATTATTCAAGTTTGAAGGTTGAAAAATGCAAAATAATTACAGAATGACCTTATCACCTGAAAAACTTGTTACAACGATTTTTCCAGTTCTGTGCTTAAAAAACTATAGCCAATTTAACACTCATATTGCATGTGTTTTCATCCCACTGTGTTTCAATTCCAAAGAGCACACCAGGAAATAAACAGTATTTTCACAACATGTGAAGAGAGTAAGAGATCTAGAAATTGTAGCAGTAAAGATCTCTATAAATAGTCCAGGCTTTCAAGGAGGAGACAGGATCAGTAGTGTTGGTTAGAAGAGGAGTGAGTGGAAACTGTGACCTCAGAAGGGTCAAGAAAAACACAAATACTATTTACACAGTACACAATTTTTTTTCCATCTAGTACACAGGGAATATATCAACTGTAGTTTGTTAGTTATATTAAATACTTAGCAGTCTCAGATTCTGTAGCCATGACCCTTAACAAAGAAAGTAAGAATGGGTTTAGCCTGCCATTTGATTCTTGTTTAACAGTAGATCTGTTAGGCCAGATTTTTATTCCATGCCATTCTCAACATGCTGTGCAAACTTGGAACCTTGCAGAAAAGGCAGCTATTAGGCTACTCCGTCAACAGAAAGCAAACAATAATCTTTTGGGGACAGATGGCTAGAGAAAACATTAGCAGGAGAAGAGGTTTTCCTTAAGCAGAAGACAGTGTAATAGTGGTTGTCTGGTAAATCAAAAATATGTAAGTATTTGCAATTTTATTACTAGTAATCCACTATTTGCACAAAGATGATACTAATGATTTTTTCATGGACTTGCAGTATGAAAGAAAAGAAAGTTTTAGGGGTTTTGTGGAGGTATACTGGTAGTGAATTCATCCCTGAGGCAGTGCCATATGGTCAAACAAAGCTCCAAGAAGAAAGGATTCAGCCAACTTTTTCAGCATGTTTTATCTTGCACACTGAAATATAGCAAATGATAAAAGACTGGATTAGAATGCCAGTAGAGATTTTTTTTTTATGAATCTGGGCTTTTTTGGATCAACTTTTCTAAAAGGAATTGTCTCTGAAATTTTGTTAAATCCTACAACATAGTCAAGGAATGTATTAAACTCGGTACATGTGGGGGTTTTGTGGTCTACTTAAATGTCAACATTTACTTATTCACAAATACTTGGATTTGCTTGTTTTTACTGTGCCCTTGCAAGTGTTTTAATATAATGTTGCTATTCAAAATGAAAGATCAGGAAGGTTTTAAAAGGAAAAGCTGGCATTGCTTTTGCCCTGAGAGGTGGTTTTCAGGCACATAGGGTAGCGGTCAGGTACTGCTCAAATACTGGTGTTCAAGGTGACGAAAACATTTTCCATGGATGGAAAACATTTTCCATTCAGTCAATAGTATGTCAGGAGAATTAATCTTATGAAAACTACATTAGTTTCTTCAAAAGTGCAAATGAGAACAGCTAGAATGAATACATGCTTTTTTAAGAGTGATTGGCTTTCTAGTATCATTCTCCTTTTTTCGTTTCCTAATTAGTTTGTTTTCCCTGTGTTTCCTCTTTATGGAGCTTTTGGAGGACATTCTAACCAAAGAAAATGTAGAGGGCACATTTGTTAATTTGATTATCCACTATCAAAATTAGTATTTAATTACTTTCACTTTCAAAAAGCAAATACTGTGACGCTTCTCAATTTATAAAGTATTTCTATGAAGAACTTTATTTACATGATTTTCTCCCATTTATTTAAACTCCTGAACTTTATTTTTGCGTTTTCTCACTAATTTTGCTTTTGCAGAACTAGCAACAAAATAATTGGTCTTGATGTAGTTTTCAATAAAAGCTGTTTTAATTAATATAATTGCCTTCCAAAAAACCCAAAAACCCCATATCCTTAATTTTTCATTACCCTTAGATAAATGACATTTGCATGCAGATTAGGGTCATGACACTTGTTAAAAACTACCTGTAAATACGTTAAAAAACTTAAAGATATTCAATTTTGTATGAACTTAAAACCAGTAAAGACTTCAAGACAGATAAAAATTCACTTTTTTTGGAAAGGTCTCATCTTTCAACATTTAGGAGGAGCCAATAGCTTACTTTAGGTCCCTTGGGATGACTTGTTTCTCTTATCATTCACTGTCTGATGGGGAAGATGTCTTATTGCTTAATTGCAAAACACATCACCTTAAGGACAGCAAAATGAAGTTTCATGTAAAGTGATAATCTGTTGACAGGGATTTCTAGTTAGCTATTAACAAGCAGAAATTCAGTGTTTAGTTAGTGCAGTTAATTTTTAAAAAAGCTCATAAACTTCAGAATAATTGCATGGTGAAATAAGTAAAATGCAACATGAGAAGTTTCTTGGTTTGAAATTTAATATTATATTTGACTTTTTAGTTCTCATTTAAAAAAATCTCTGAAGAAATCTGAATTTCTAAATAAAGTTTTATACACTTGTGCTTTCTCTCTAGGTAGGAGAAGAAACATTAATGCATTTTACATTATTTAAAATTAACAAATGAAAATAAGGAAAGGAACAAGTGTAATGACATGGATAAATATTACTAAAAAAACTCTACAATTTCAGGCCAGTAAAAGAATTTATCCATTTATTGAAATATCTAGCAGAAGATTCAGAGAGCGAGGAATCACTTCAGTTGTTTTAACTTTTCCTTCTTACTTTAGTCTCAGAAAAATCTTGTGCCCCAGGGCCCTCAGTGGGACTGTCTGAGGGCAAGAGCAGCAGTTTCCGTGTCACTGGTTCAAAGCAGGAGGGGGGAAAAGTGCAGTCCTTTGATAAAGCAGGTTGGAGAACTTCTTTTATTTTCCCTGTTTCCTTTTTTGCAGAGGGTTTTGTGTCAGGCTGAGACAGGATCCCTACAATCCTAGCATTGTAGGTGCAGTTAACCTGACCACCTCTACAACATTTTGTTCTATAAAATTCTGATTTATCTTTATGTTTGAAGCTTTGATACTGGAGTTAAGCTGATGGTGGAGTTAAGCTTGAATGGGAGGAGCAACTTTGGAGAATGGAATAATGTAATTTAAAATATGACCTCCTAGTGTAGTGAATGGGTAGGTGGAGGAGAGTTAACTAGAATGTCAAAGACAGTTAACTGGAATGTCAAAGACAGTCAGCTCATACAATTTTTATATCACTTAAACCCCAAAAGGCAGACAGGTGAAAGTGCTGAAATGTGTTCATTTACTTTTTCTGATGACTGTTACATATAACTACTTGATAAAAACAAAGACATTGTCCAAAGGGATTTTTTAAAGCAATTTTTCTGGGTAGTCTCTAAATGCATTGGCAGCTGCTGGGTCTCTTTTATTAGTTTGGACTTTTTTGACATCTTGTTTTTCTTATATTTAATTTCTGGCTTTATGAATCATGTAATTCTTTAAAATGCTGTTTTTGTATTTTCATATTCCATTTATTGTGAAGTGATTATTGTCTGAAATAAATACTTTCAATTTTTGGCATGCAAAGAACAGAGATAATCAATACAACAGCTTTGTCTACTGCTTTTTCTTTTTTAAGACATTTATATTCAGCTTTTGTTTCACTTTTTTGGTGGAAATTGAAGAAAAAAACCTGTTTCTTCAGGCATTTGTAGCTCTTTTCCTCTGACTATTAATTAGTCTATAGCATGCTTTTATTGAATCCTTCATTTGTTTAGTGTGACAGAAAATCAACAAAGACTTGGATTTTGTACTCAATCTAGTTTGTATCTACCTGCCTATTATTCCCACTAAACATGTTTCCCCCAAACAATGTTGGTTATCTGTTATGTATAATTGAAAAGCCTTATATTGTTCATTTGTCATTCTCAGCCATGCATGGGACTTGGAGTAAAAAATTGAACATGTTTGCATTGGTAAATTGGATTTTTTGTTCTTGTACTAATCTTCACAAGTGGCAGTTAGGCTCCAAAAAAAAAGAAAGAAAAAAAGAAATGAAAGAAAAAGGGAGAGGTTCTGTCTTTCCTCCCCATTTTAAAAATCTTACACATTTTGTCAAGGGATTCACCTTCCTATTTTGTAGTCCCATAAATAGCAGGCACTCTTCTTTGATGTGATTTGGTGTATTGGTGAATTTTGTTGCCCGTGGGCTTGCTTCCATTAAAATACAAGATTGTCAAGGTTGAATGAATGCTGTTGTTTACGGTCTCTTGTCAGCCCTTGGAACTGCATTCTAAATTTAATTACAAAACACAAAGAAAGCAAACATTAGAAATGTGGGGATCCTTGACTTTTAATCTTGCTGTTACATAGAATGAGTTTTCAATACTAAGCCACTTACAGGCGGCAAATGGAAAAATTTCCTGGATCATTATAAGTGTTTAATAGATATCAACTAGATATCAACTACAGTGAAGTGAAGTGAAGTGAAGTGAAGTGAAGTGAAGTGAAGTGAAGTGAAGTGAAGTGAAGATCCTGTAAAATGAAAGATTGCTGCAGTTGGTGAGAAGGTCTCAAGGAATGCTTCTTGGACAAAGTCACGGCAGCCTGCACAATTCCTGCTAAGTTGCCTGTCGGGGTCCAAGGCAGCCCACAAGAAGAGCCAGACAGAAAACTGCTTTTACAGACCTGCCCTGAAATGTGCTGCAGTCAAATTCCATACATGCTGAATCCTCACAGTGTTTCCAGAAACAATGACTCTCAAGTTGGAATTTCTTTCTACCCCCTCTAATATTCCTGAACGTTCTGTGAATCAGGAAGTGAAATTCTGAAGACACCTTGTTTCACAGAACAATCTCTCATACCCATTCTCTAAGAGACAAGACCCAAAGACTTCCTGCACCCACAGCTGGGACAGTTTCTGATCATAAAGAATTTGACTTCTTAATTTCTGCTATATTTTGATGGGCTTACCACTGGTACGTAATAGAGGAAGAGGAGATGAAGTTTCTTTCTGTGTTTTCAGCCACCAAGTTGAGTAAATGAGCTAGAAGAGAGGCCAGGATGTTCTCAGCATCCTTCTCTTTTCCACCAATGGGCAGTGCAACTGAATCACCCTTAAGGAACACAAGCAGTTGGGATTTTCTCCACACTTCATTCATCGTGTTACAGCTTGTATGCAACGTGAACCCAGAATGTGCTTGTGAAATGGGTTTGCCATGGCCAGGGAAATACTGGCACAGGTCAACTGTGATCTTAAAGTTCTTGAATTAAACTTTTAAAAAAGTCAGTTGAAAAAGGATTTTTCCCATCAAGCTTATTATGTGAAATAGCTAAAATTGAAAAAATTCTAAACACATTCAAGAAGCAGAAGAGTGAAAATATCTGTAACAATCACATTGAATTAACTCAGAATTCCTGTATTTTGACATTCATGTTTGATCTTTGATGTTTTGTAATAAAGAGAGCTATCTCCTTCACCATTGTATTCAGAAAATGCTTTTTTCAGCAAATTATGTGTGCTTTAACTTTTCATCTTATCCCAGGGCTGCTAAAGAGCTATATTGGCTCTGAGCAGAGCTCAAAATAGCTTGTTCTTTATTCAGAAAGAAGGTGCATAGTTACATTAAGCCTGAACAATGGAATAGTTCAGGAATTGAAATAATGAACAACAAGGACAGCAACAAAAATGTGTACAGTTTGACACATCCAGTGTACTGATTATGAAAATTATTTCTATTTAGTTATTAGTGATAATTCTTCCATACTAATTTGCTTATGGAATACAAGGCTAAAGAGAGAAATGTCAAAGTATGACAATAAGGAACAGTGCATAATTAATCGAAATGTTATTTAAACCCGAACTTTAAAATAATTTTAATTATCACCTTTTAGGATAATGATATACATTATATCATTATCCTAAAAGGGAGAGTGAGTGCGTTTTGGCATCCATGAGAGATTCATGTTCCTGAAAATGCTTATGCAAAGCTATAAATACATCCAAGTGTAATTTTGGTACTGGAGTCTTGCTAAAAACTGGAGCTGAAAGAGCAATTTTATTTTTCCACCAAGAGGAGTCTGCACCAGGTGAGGAAATGCAAGATGTTCAGCAAGAAAGAGTTTGAAAAAAGAAGGGAAATTGGTGGTGTCTTGGGGTGACTTTATGCTGTTGTATCCCCTATCACTGCTCTATGCCCAGACATGATTCCTGAGCCTTTCTTTAAAACTGGATGCAAGAGACAGAGAAAAAAAACTGAGCAAACTTTTCAAAACAGTTTGTGCTTCAAGGACACAGAGATTAGCTACTGCTGCTGCTGAGGGCAGGGGAAGCACTTCTTGCTTTTCAGTCAGCTTTTCAGCTCTGTTTCTTTGGAGAGAGACGGAGAGTTGAGGGTTTTTTTTCTGGGACTTCAGCTTTTTCCCTTCTTCTCTTCTGGACTTGTTCAGAACACCAGAACATCAGAACCCCACTGGGGGACCTTCCACTGGCCTGGAGGGGGGGGNTGTGTGTTTGTTAAATAAATAGCTATTTATTATTATTATTTTCCTGTGTGTTTATTAAATAAATAGTTTTTATTTTCTCCTTCACTTTCCTCCGAGGAAAATTTGTTTTTCCCGAACCCGGTTGGGGGACGGGGTGGTTGTAACCTGCCTTCCTTTGAGGAGACGTTCCTTTTGGACGTTTCCCTGAATTTGGCCTAAACTGCCAAAGGTGGTCATTATGCTAAGAAAATGTAGAGTGTCTTAAAAAAAAGATTCCAGTAGATTATGCCCATTTCCTTTTCTATTTATAAACCTGTCCACTTTGTAAAATCAGCATTGCAAAGAGCATGACTGGGTGTGCAAAACATTGAATTAGTGCAAGGGTTTTCATAAGCTGTCTATGCTTTATGGATTTTATAATAAAAACTGTTACATATAAACTCCAAGGCATCACTGCTACTAAACTGAAAAATATGGAGATAAGTATTGTCATAAATGCAGACTATCCAGTAGGAATCATTAAGTTCTTGCATAAAAGTGTGTTCAGCACATGAGCCGTGGTGCAAAGATTGCTCAAGAAGTCTGGAAACCCATAGATGGCAAATACGACTGTTTGGCAATTTGGCACACAGTGCTACAAATAGGCATCACTTTCCAAACTGCCCTGCTTGTCAAGTATTTGCCAAAATATGCAGTTTCTAGAGATATGTACAAAATATTCTTTAATTTTAGACTAGTTACAGACAGTTGAGCAAATAGCAGAATGAAACACTAGATTCTAGCTCATTTATCCAGGCTGCAGGAGAGAGAGATCAGGGGTGATCTCAATACATCTTGCAGGCACGCAAGTAGTAGTTTCGAAGTAAAGTTTTAAACATCTGACCAAAGTATAGAGGCCCAAAGTTGAAAGTTAATGTATTCAGATTCTCATTTTCTTTTTTTATAGTTAACGAGAGGTTCAATGTGTGAAGGGTAAAGTAGTGGTAATTTAAATCTATGGCTTCTGTTGTGCAGGGTGCCAGAATGCATGGCTCTTGCAACATGGCTTAATTACTACCTATTGTTCTAATCAGTGATATTAACCATAAATATCATATTCTCAGAGGTATTTAGTCACTGATTTTAATGGAAATGAAGGCCTGAGTGCATCGCACTTGACATAGAATGCTCTCTGGGCATTTCACAATGAGCATTTCTCTAGCAGCAAATCCTTATATGACACAGAGCATGAGCAAGGTCTTCCTCTTCAGTGGTAATGTCAGGAGTAGGAGCCACCGACTTTTACATATTTCACTTTAATTATTAAGACTAATTATTTCTCTGCTTATTCCCTAGAACTCTGCCTTAGGTAAAGATTGCCAAATGATATTAATAGTCACTTAAAAATATTCTAGATATTTCCAGTCCAGTGGAATTTAAATAATTCTTTACAGACCTTTAAATGTAGATTTCTGAGGGTTTTTTTTCGTGTTATGGTAATGTCTTCTTTTGCAAAAAGTACAGTTCCATAATATACTAATTTGAAACATGCAACCATTTTAGACTTTTGACATTGTACCTTTGATGAACACTTGTACATCAGTTTTGCGCCGAATGTCTTATTTTGACTTTGCAGTCTCTAAACTGTCTCTTGAGCAATGTGGTAGCATTTGTGCACAGAGATGAGGCTGGGTTGAAACCGACAGTGGAGTGCAATGACTTCATTCCATCATGAACTGAGATGCCTGTACAGAGCATTTGATGTGTGAAAGGCATTTTTCAAGCTTTCTGGTAGTTAAACATTTCTACAGGAAGTAAACTACCTCCAGCCCTTCCCGGGATTGATTATTAATTACTCTATGGAATAAAGTCACAGTATTATTAATGGGAAACTGTGCAGATTAACTCTGGAAGATTCAGGAGGAAAAGAGGATTTCAGTTCACACATTAGTTTTTACGCAGCTATAGAGAGCTGGGGAATTTTTCTGTGCTGCAGTAAGTGAGAACAACTAAATTACCGTGTGGGGAGTGAGTGCTGATAATACCAGTTTTCTTCCCCTTCCACTAACTCTTGCTTCTTTGCCAAACAGATTGTTGTTACAGATGTCAGAGTCTCTCTGCTAGATTGTCTTTGAATTGCTGTATTTGTTTAATCAAACCCTTGTGTTTAAATGGATTTATGTGCTTATTTAGGAGACAACCCCTTTGATTACTTTCTGTTGCAGGGAGACACATACAAAAAATATAATTATGTGATCTCCTGTATCAGGCTGTAGCTGGTACATGAGAAATGATTGCAGGCAGAAACAGGCTCACCCTCTCTGCATTCATGTCTACTTGATCAGAAGCAAAAGGGATAGATCTAGCTGGATGCAGAATCTAAGCTAATAGCTTCCGTTTGGAGATGATTTGCAGCTGATTGAATTGCAGAACAGTCAGAACTGGCTCTTGCCTCTCTGTAAGAGGCTGCACACACATATTCACCACGATTCTTGCATCAAGATTCTTGCCTCCTCGATAGGCTAGAGCCTATGTTGTAGGATGCCCGGGCTTGATTAAAAAAAAACACAACAACCCACCCACATCAACTCAAATCTCTAAGTAGTGGGGAATTTCTGGCTGTTTTCTAGTTTTATATTTTTTATATATGCAATGATACACAGAACAGGATCTTGCTGGACTCAAAGGATGCAGCTGAGGAGCATGAATAAAATCCAAGTAGAATGTGCAAACAGAAGACTCTTGCTTCCTCTGTATGTGTTTCTCATTCTTGTTGAAACCTGTCATCCCCTCATTATCTCCTGGTAAACGAATGACTTTTAATCAACATCATAGGCTATTATTTAATATATAGAACATTTTTTTTAGAAGTTTAATTATGGCAAGTCAGTTCAGAATAACTGAGATGCACAACGAGTGTAATGAGAAAACACCCGTTTTCCTAACTTCTCTCGAATCTGGTAATCAAGGTGTGATATTTCGTAAGTGCCACTGTAAATACCTATAAATAATTCAAAAAAGAAGAAAAAAACCTCTTTGAGGTAGAGTCACAATAGTGAAATATGAAAAAGAACAAACCTCTAGCAAATTAATATCATTAGATAACTACTGACTTTTTGTTTCGTATAAGTCCTCTATCATTTGCTCTAACACTGCATTAATTCTGTATTCTTATATAAGAGGGTGACAGATTATAAATGTTATTAAACAGGTACAGCCTTAGACCTTTCACAGACATCTTTTGTGGGCTCTGCTGTATTAACAGAATAATTACTATTGAGTTGCACTGACAGTTGGTGTGGCTAGCTCCACTAAAATCACAAAAAATACTCAGAAAATAGGGCTGACTCATCTATTCCCTGGTCCCAAGGCAGAAAGACCTACACCTGTTCTGAGGTTACTTTTCCAACCTCTTATCAAACCCCTTTATTTCTGTGTATGTCACAACCTCCTTAAGCATTTCCTCATGTGTGAATTAAATTTCCTTGGTTGCAATCAAAGTCAGAGTGATATAGAAATAGCATGATTTGAAAATGGAAATTGTGTTTTGACAGACTCGTTCTAACAGAACAATTACTTTTTCGTACAAACTGCCTACTTTTAGCTTCCATAAAAGAAAAATGAAAAAGAAAGTAAAGGCAAACAATGAATTGTGAATTATTTTGATTTGGAGAGACTCACAGCATCCTGCGAGAGTTTTAGGTCAGTTTTTTCCTGATTCTATTTTTTGTATGGGACAGGCCCTTCTGGCATGTGATATTCTTGTAATTGTGGGTAACTAATTGAACACCACACACTGTTTCTAGCCATTTTGATTCTGCAAACCCATTCATTTAATTATCCAGGGATATTAGAAGCAGTCTAGAAACACAGGACCAAAAAAGACTACAACATAAATGTATATCAAGTTCACTCCCCTGCAGCAGAAGGAAATCAAGGAGGACAGTACATCAGAAAGTCACATATCGATGAATTTTTTGTCTCAGATCATAAAATATTTGACATTTCTCTGACTGAAGGGATTTGACTGCTATGACTGAAAACATGACCACTGAAATATATACCATGGAAGAGAGCAGAGGGCTCAAGGGACGGTCAGTGTGTTTGCACTGGCACACAGTCAGAAAAAAACCAGTCCCACAAAGCAGTTTATGCTCAGAGCTGCCAAACACCAGGTGGTAAAACAAACCATCCAACACAGCAGACATCCTCCATCTATCCTGGAGAAGTCAGATATGTCATCTGACATTTGATGTTACCTCTCTGTGTTTGTGGGCAAGCTGGGGTGATGGATGCACTTGACCCCCTTAACCAAACTAGCAATAATTTGGTAGAGGCTCCAAAGGAGGTAAAGGCCTGGGACACAGATAGGCCAAGAATTCCCTAAGAAAGTCCACAAAGGGGCAGAGTGGCTCCATGAGCACTGATGCATATGAGCTTGGAATATCGACTGTGTGATTAACAAGTGGATGGTTTCACCAAGACTCATTTATGAAGGAACAAAGGAAACTGTGGCTATAAGGAGTATCATGCACACCCTTTCCTTGGTATGCTATTTGATTATGAGCCAAATAATATCCCGTGAATGTGACAGCCCAAGTGAGCCTTCTCTGAGCTCCCCCTGCTAGGCAGCATGGCCATGATCTCCCCTTTGGCCCTGAAACCTCTCAAGGTTGCTCCTCAAAGCAGGGAGAGCTTTCTACTAACAGCAGGTCTTTGGATGAGTCCAGTTTGAGTTCTTTATAAATTGCAACCGGACTGCATGCCAGTGACTCTCCCCTTGAGCTGGGACACCTCTCAAGGTTTGAGATTCCTTACCTGAGAGAGTGATTCTTCTTCAACCAAAGCAAAAAGACCCCTTATTCACAACAGATCCTCAGTAAATTGCTGATACCTTGCTAAATTAATACTAATGAAACCCGTGTAGTTAATTCCTTTAGATATGAACCATTGCCCAGCTCTGAGACTAAGACTGGACCGAACCACACCTAATATCCCTGAGGAGTTCAGAAAGCAGGGGGAGTCACCTCTGAACCTTGTTACTCAACAAGAGGGTCTCCTGTTCCCTTTTGGATTTCTGTGTATATCATCCCAAATTGATTTTAACTTGATTTTCCTATGTATGTTTTATCCATGTGGTAGGTAAGTAAGAAGGGCCTGTAAGAATGGTTTTCATCCATGTTGCGGGAAGCAGAATAGTTTATGACACAGAGCAAAGAATAAGAAAATTAGGGAATTAAGCTTCAAAGGATAGTTTGGAGCTATAGGAAAAGAGAGTATTCCTTAGGAATTACAAGGAACTGGTGGATGCTGCCTGGTGGATGCTGCTCTCTGTCTGGAGACACACATGCATGAAGATAAATGAAGGTAAATAGATAAATGTGGCAAGGGTGACCTGTGACTTGGTGTGTCTGAAAAAAGAGTTAAAGAGGTGAAACATGCAGCTGACATGTCAAACATCTCAAGGGAAGAAAGGTTGCCCCCGATGTACTTGATATGTGCTAGGGTTTACCTCTTTTCATGACAAGACTAGGAGCAACAGGATTCCCTCATGAAAAGGTCTACGAGCTCATAGGACTCTGCTCTGTGAAGTCTCCCAAACCACCCCTCCATGAACAATTTTCCAGTTTGTGTGTGGGGTGGTACCTTGGGGTGCCAGAAAACCTGTCATGGTTCCTCATTATGTTCTGGGTGAGAAGTACCACGATTTTGTGCATTGGCAGCGTGTATGGATGTGGGACTTGGGCATAAGGACATGAGGATGAGAAAAGGGAACAAGCATAATATAAGCATGTTGAGATTTCCAAATCAAGGGCCTGAGTCTGATGTTGCACTGTATAATTGTCTCTTATGTGTGCTGTATTGGGTTTAAGTGGCAAAGTTTTAGTCACAGAAGACATCAGGAGTTGCCTGTCCCCAGGCTGGACAGAGCTGCTTCCAGATGGCTCTGAAACAGATCCATGGCTGGCCAAGGTTGAGCCCATCAGTGACACTGGTGACAGTGCTGTGAAAACATATTTAAGAAAGGGCAAAGAATGCTGCGCAGCAGCTGTGAGAGAGAGGAGTGAAAAAAATGTGAGAGAAACAGGTTTTTTCCCTTGTGAAGTGGTGTTGATTCAAGTTGGTCAAATCACCTTGTAGGAGCTCTGAAGATTCCAGGATTAAGCAATATGTGATCACTGATTCTGAGAATATTGCTGCTGCCTGAATCATGACACTGTAAAAAGGAACTCTGAAGGAGCAACAGATGGTGTATAATTTATCTGTCCCTTGATGTTGCAAAAGATTAAATTGAGCCTATTAATTTTAGTTTGTGAATGGATTTGTATCTATCGTGAGTTTATAGGAGGGTAAAGAGAAAATAAATGTTGTTTCATCTTCTGCTTATTAAGCAGTATGATGATAAAATATTTGTTCAAATGAGAGTGATTACTAAATGTGTCAGAGTAAATTATATCCTATCCTGTATGAGCAATACTGCTTAAGTTTTTTCTGTTTTCTTTTTTTTTTTCTTTTTATTATCCTCTGGAAAACATTATTACACAGTGCAAAATCATTATTTCTTTATTTACAAAGGTTCATGTGGCTTTGGCACCAGAAAATATCCATTATCCATTTTAAAACTATGTTTCAAGGCAAACTAATTGATGTCTCAAAGATCACAGGAGAGGATCAAACCCCATGAAGCACTTGAAAATCATAATTCATGTAATAAAGTTAAAAAATAAGAAGGTGTTTTAACTAACAGCATAATCATGGAGATGAGATGCTTGCCCACAGTTTTCATTGGTAACACCAGAATGAATCAGAGTGGTAACACTCTGATTATGACTCAAGTAAGTGGAAGAAGAGAGGTTTTAACGTTAAACTGCAGTGGGTAAAAACTAGGTTAAATATTAGAATCAGGATTCATGGAGTTCTGAACAATGCAGTGATCTACTGGGGCAATTTCTAATAACATCAGAATTGGGATAAAATAAAAATGATGACACTTCTGTCTGCCTCTGTTTCTGTGAGGTTCTGCCCCTTTTTTCTTTCTTTTTAAAAATTTTTTTTATTTTTACTTCAGGAAAGTTCCATAACTGTTTCCTGCAGGTTATGCAAATCAAAACAACTATGACTTGATCACTAGGTCATATCCATAATTCAAAGTCAGAAATAATAAGAATAGCAACTGCTTGGAGCACAATTATCAGTTTCAATGAAATATGACATAGTACTATTCCCGAATGCTGAAGCAGAGGAACAGAGGCCTGATCTTTCTTTGAAAGAGCAAATGTATGTCTAGAAAATAAATAAAAAAATATTAATAAATACAAACAGAAAGAAAAAATTACTAGGCAAAATAAAAACGGAAGGGAGGTCAACAACCCTATCCTTTTTTCTAGAAATATAATGACTTTCTCTGGCAGGCAGCAGTGGAGGTCATTTGAATTAGCCCCTTACTCAAAGCAGGGTCAGTGTAAACCTGGTTCCATATTGCAACCTGCAGTGCTTAAGGCTGTGTCCAGCAGAGTTTTGAATAGATCTGAGTGTGGAAACTTTACAGCTTCTCTGTCTGACCTGTAGCAGTGTTTGGCTGCACCAATTTAGACGTATCTATAATGTATGGGATCAAAAGTTCATGCAAGGGATACAGTGGTGCTTAACTGTCTTGAGAACTAGTCTCAGACAGTGTTTCAGTCCTGTCCATGAGGTGATGAAATACAGTATGGTAAGTAAATAATTGTGTTCTAGTGGTAAAGTGGCACTTTTTTTTTGAGTTTATTGTTTTGTAACTGTGAACTGATTTGAGACCAAGTATACGAAGCAAAAGGAAGCACCAGTGAAATTTTAAATAAATGCTTTTCTAATCTTCTTTAAAAACTCTTTTTTGTTAGTTTGATTAACTACAGAATGCTAATGACCAATGTTCTGGCACTTGATAGCTAGTTGTATAGATTTTGGTTTTAACCAATACGATTATTACCACTAAATCATAGTAAAGAATATAGATACATGAACTTCCTTCATACCATTATTTCCCCATTTAAATAGATGCTGACATTTTTTAGGGTCACTTCACTGTGAGTGGGCAAAGAAGAATGTTTAGGCACTTACACAAGCTTATTCCTTTAGGATGAGTTCCCTAAAAGCAAAAAACAGTAGCAGAGTTCAGAAATTACAAATTGTATTTTCCTCATTAATGTATTAGCTTTGAAGTTAATTTTACTTAAATGCTAACATTTAAAAAAATAATAAATTGAGGAGAGAAAAATATTACAAGCTTCTTTGTTGCTTTTAATAATACATCTAACTTAAAAGTGGTTTCAAATAAGGCATTAAAGCACAGATTGCAATGCTAAGTGTTTTTTAGTGAAGCCATAAACCTTTAGCTCATCAATGAGATGCAGCAAGTGATCTGACAGCAGCCACTGCCACTGAGTGATGCTGAGCTGAGTGGAATGCAGCAGTGTGCAAACAGGGATATCTCGGGCTCACAGATGGGTGGTTATACACTTGGCTATGCAGCTTTCTCTGGGTGTGTGGGATTTACTTGCACAAAGTGGAATGAAGATGCTAACAGGAGAGGCTTAGACAAAATCCAGCATAGGATATAAAAAAGTCTAACCAGGTGCCAAATTGTCGTTCATATGTGGCAGAGGGTCTCCTGTGTCCCTGGTTTTGTTGCCTCAGTTGAACCCTGAACTTTGCTGCTGGGTCAGGTGAACTGCAAACAGTGGCTCCCCAGGTTGCTGGAGACCCCTGCTATAAGCAGTTGTCACTACACTGAAGGCTGGGTGAGGCAGCTGAACAGAACAGAACAGAACATTTCAGCTGGAAGGGGCCTACAGCAATCATCTCATCTGACCACTTCAGGGCTGACCAAAAGTTAAAGCATATTTTTAAAAGCATCTCCAAATGTCTCTTAAACACTGTCAGGCTCAGAGCATCAACTGCTTCTCTAGGGTGTTTGACCAGGCTCCAGTGTTTGACCACCCTGTCGTAAAGAAATGCTTTCTAACCTCCAGTCTGAGGCTTCCCTGGTGCAGCTTTGAACCATTCTCATGTGTCCTATCACTGAATACCCAGGAGAAGAGCTCAGTACCTCCCTCTCCACTTCTCCTCAAGAAGCTGCAGAGAGCAGTGAGGTCTCCCCTGAGCCCCCTTTTCTCCAGACTAGACAAGTGAAAAGTCCCTAGCCACTCCTCACAGGTCCTACCTTCCAGCCCTTTCACCAGCCTTGTTGGCCGCCTCTGGATGGGTTCAGCTTCAGGAACATCTTTCTTAAATTTTGGGGCCCAGAACTGCACACAGTGCTAATCTAATTGTATTGGGTAGTGTCCCTGAAAACCTTACAATCATTTCTAAATTTTTAATTCCACAAATTGCTGATTAAGTGCTGCTGGGAATGAATGCAGTGATGTCAACTGCCTGGCCAGAAATGACAAACTAGACAAGATCTTTCGATATTATTTAAAATCCACCTTTTCTGCTTTTTGTTTCAAATGACAACCTTATCCACTCAGCCTGACAGGCACAAAGAAAAGGAACAGACAGTTGGTGAATATGATAGCCCAAGTTTCTAGATACTGTTTTCCTTCCCTTAGGAATAAGCCCGAGCTTTAATACCATGGCTTTTATTGCAAGGTCTAGCTGGTTGTTGTTTTCCAGCTGTTCCCAGCTCGAGGAGTCGGAAACTGTCAATTGACTTGGAAGAATTTTTCTTTGAGACATCTTACTTTGCTTCAAGTCTCAGATGTTCAATATTATCCTACCAGGCAGAGCTAGATGTAAGAGAGGGAAAAAACCATGTTTGTTAGCGAGTCGCTGTTGTGCCTTAATTTTTTGAAGAAGTTCCTGAAGAGTAATCATTAGACATGAACAAGTAGCATGTATTTTAACTTATAAACTACTAGTTTCTCTGGCATCTCTTTTGAGAATAGCCCTTAATATTTTGCTCAAGTTTGGCAAGAGTCATTCTCAATCTCAAGCTGGGGATAGGGAAGAAGTGAACCAGTTGCCTAAACAGAGATGTCTAATATTATTATTGGTAATTGTGTAAGATATCCCTTCAGGTCCCTAGCTATCACTCCAAAAGGAAGCAGGTCTTGTGTCATATCTGTCATATCCACCAGCCCACCCATCAATTGTGTGTAGGTGCTGGGGTCTCAGACGACAGTGAGCACCCAGGTTTATGCAGTTGATCCATGCACTAGGATGCTAAAGTCCACCCAATGAATCCAATGAGCTGTTTGAGCCCTCCCAACAAACACACCCAGCTTCTGTCAGCTGAACATCACTCTAGGATACACTAGACCAGGCACTGACTGCAGTGCAAGTGCAGACACATTGCCTATACATAAATACCAGTCTTCCAAATGGCTGCCTTGAAATATCTGAATTTAGAGCCTTTAGGAGCTAAAGCCCCCCCTATACTGAGGCTTTGTATATATACAGAGTGTCTTCCTGGCAGTTCCAACCATTTTGGCTGAGTTGCTTGTTCCTCATCTCTTGGATAGGCTTGCACATATATCTTATTCCTGCTTTCACTGCTGGATGTAAGAACACAGTAAAGTAATTTTCCTTTTAGGTTTTTTTTGTACTCATCTATTTTATTTCTATGTAAGGGACAATATAATTAAATTGTTTCTTTAATTCTGAACAAAAATCATAGGACTTTTCTATTAGTGTCTCTGTCTCCTCTTTGTTTTCTGTTTTCTTATTTTAAATACTACCTTTTAAGAACCCAGTTCAAAGCTTACCTTTCTGTATCATAAAATATCTGATTTTATAGTTAGACTGAACTTATTTTACATCTAATAGAGGAGAGGCTGGTACCCATTAAAGCAGTTCTTACTGCAGGATATTTAAATTACCTATTAGACAGACTTAAATTGTCAGGTACAGAGTGTATCTACAAAGGATGCTCCCCCCTGATTTATATTCACATAGCTAAAACAGCAAAACTTTGTAGTTTTGATTGGTGATATTCAAATGAACAGTGCCTTATTCAATCAGACATCTTGTGGAATGGAGTATTGGTATAATTTTTCACAGTGTTCAGAACAGCAATGAAAGCAGTTTCTCTCTCTTTAAGAGACATAGTTACAGACTGCTCTTATTAATATTGAATCAAACATTCATCAAACACTTGTTTTCTCCTCATCAACACAAAATTAACACATCCACTCCATACAAAGGTTCTGTGATTTAAACAGAGCAATTTACATCATATTAACACTTTCTGCACAATTTCTGTGAAAATTGCATCTGAGCTGATTTCACACATAGAAAATGGAATCTATATCTATTATTTAAAAAAAACCCCAAACCAACCCAACAGAAAAAAATCCCCTAGAGACCTCTATTCTGTGCTTCAGCTGTGACAGAAATATAAATCAGCATTCTCCATGGGATTAATTTTTGAGTATATTCTCTTTAGCTAGAACTAGCAGAAAAATCTGTTTATCTTCTCTGTGAGTGTTACTCAGAGACAGCTAAAAGTATTGTGGGGGATATACATGTGGGATATGAAACCAGAGTATGGATCTGGGCTTTTTATCCTACTAGCAACTTTAAATGAAACAACTGTTAAGCGTACTGAAGCAGTAGTTTACAAAGATGTCTTAGATTATCTGGGAAACTGCTTTCCTTCTCACATGAATTGCAAGTGTCCAGCATTGCCATCAATAGCAATTGCAGAGGAAGAGTTGGTGAAAAAAAACTAAGTGCAAGCATGTTGAACAGCAATGGAGATAAAGAGAAAGCTGAAGAATCTGGTGGGGCTTTTTTTGGGGGGGTGTGTGTGATTTTTTTTTTTTAAATTTATTTTCTTCTAATTAATATAAAGGAATTGTAATCAGCTACTTGATCCAGTGGAATAGAAATATAGAAATGGATGTCAGAATACGGGAGAACAAAACTTTACAGACTGACCAAGCTGCGTCTGTGCCAGCAGCAGGACTGTGTGATGTTACCACTATGGTGATGTGGTGCCGATTCTGGTAACCCCAGCTTGTTCTTGGGGTGCTGGTGAAGGTGTTTGGCACTTCTGTTCTGGGCAAGTGTGGCTTAACAAGTCCTTAGCAACTAGCATATTCTGTGAAAAATGATCCTACAGATAGTGTCAAATCCCATTTTCACCTGGATCTAGTCAAGTCTCCTGCATCGAAAGTAAATGGAAACATTCTATTTAGGTGTGGGGTTTTTTTCCTCCTTTTGGTGTGTTTTTGTTTATTTCTTTGTTTATTTTCCCCGAACACATCCCCATAACAGCACAGCACTGAAGGCGTCAGCCGTGATGAGTTTTTGTCACTTCATTTAAATTAAATTTATGTAAAGTTGCTACTGGAAGTATCTATGCTACTACCTCACAACATTTGGTCTGGAGGCTGTTCACAGAATAAAACAAAAGCTCCTAGAAATGAGATGAGACACCTTTTTCTGTGAAACAAGATGGTTGAATCTCACAGGACTTTGATTCAGGAAAGACAATTTCCCTATGATTTTATTTCATCAGTTCTAAATGATGCTTCCCACTTTTACTGTGATTAACTACAAGAAAAAATTTTAAAAGTTTAACTGTTCAAAGAAAGATCGTGTGATCTATTTGACATATAATGAGACTGTTCAGATGCCAATGTTTGTTTTCAGAACCATTGTAAGTATGTTTGGAGAATCAGCAAAGCCAAGCGCTTCCTTCCTCTGAGGAATTTACCTCAGCAATCTTTTCCAAGCATCTTCTTCCTTTTTCAATTATATGGCATGTATCATAGAAGTACATAGCCAATTTTATTATTTCCTATGTTTTACTTGATGCATGTTTCGATTTCATGAACAGATGCAATAGGGAACCTGAAGTTCCCAAGAAAATAATATTTCATTTAAAAAAATATTATCTATTGGAATACTGTAGTAGCCAATACATCTAAATCATAGAACAGAAAAAATGTGGAAAGTAAGTTGATTTTTACTATTATGCCAAAGACCAAATCTGAGAGATACAGTTTCTTTTTGGTTGTCTATTCATTTTTTCATTGCCTTGGCCCACTTCTTTCCCAGAGCTTCAGATGCTGATTGCCAACATTGAATGAATCTACTTGGGGTAATCAAGCTTAGCCTTTCTCTAATGAATTCACCATTCCAGCTCTCTGTTTAGCTCCCAACCTAATTATTTTTTTTCTCTTCATTTTCTCAAGTGTCCCCATGCCTTCTCCTCTCTGCTCATGAGAAGTGTAAGTTTTTACACCTATTTGCTGCACCCAGTGCATAAACAAGCAAAGCAAGTTTTGCATGACAGTAGCTCGGTGATACTTGGAACATAATTAGTGCTGCAGATGTCCGTGAAGATTAAAACTGTTCAGCTCCTTCGCTGCAACCAATACTCTGTAGTATTAGTGATTAAACCATTTGCTTCTTGCATTTTGTTTGCTTGAGCCGGAAGACAGAGAAATAGCTGTAAATTAAAGGACTGAACATAAGATAGAGAATCTCACCACTGAATTGTTTTTGAATAGTTTTTATTGTCTAGGTTAATTTGTATGGCAGTTTATGTTCAACTTACGTTTTCTGAAGAAATTTATCTCATCTGAAGTAAACCCCAGTTTTAGCTCTGATTTCAGTCGAGACAGGGCATCAAGGAAGACGACAAAAAAAATCCCATTATAGCAAGCCTCTATTTTGTTACAAGGCTGCTCAGTGGTTGCTGTGAATGCATGGTTTGTGTCTGAATGAATACAGACACTGTCTGTGTTTAAAGGTGGTCATATACTAGCACAGATATATATAAAAATAGGGGAAACAGAGATATCAAAGAGAGAGAGTGAGAGGATAATGTTAGAGAAATACCAGAGATTAGAACCAGGAGATTTTGGATCACTCTGCTGTGCAGCACAGCAGATTTAAAGCCTCAGTGCAGGAAAACTGTGGACAAATAGTCTGCAGAAGAAAGGTGGCCTAGAGAAAATTGTTGTATTTCCTGTTTGTGAGGGAGCAGAATTTTGCATATCCTTACGCAAGATATCTGGCTGGTCTCTGCTGGTAGAAGTACTAAAGTGCATTGACTTAAATCTCCTCTTTTATTTTTAGGTGATACAGACATCACTCAGACTTGTTCTTCTGGGCTCATGTATCCGATCTGATAGCACCAACCTTTTACTATTCAGTTTTTCCCACCTCTGTCAAGCTCTCCCTCAAAATATTTATGTGTTGCTTTAAGAAACTTTATATACATGCCTAGAATTTGTATTGTTGCAAAGAGGGTATGAATGAGGGGGCTGAAGTTTTTAGGCTAACTATGACTTTGCTATGTGATGTGTTATCTGTAGGTATCAGAGATGGATTAAAAAGTGTTTCAGTAGCAACTCTAAATATAGAGTTCCTGCTAATAGAGCAACTGGATTAAAACCCACCTCAGAAGATCATTGCTAGTGTTTTTCTCTGTGGCTCCATGGAACTGCCCTGGGCAGAAGCTCTTCTCTTACAGTATCTAGAGACATGGTACATTCTTGATTTCTGTCTCAGAGTTAAAATAAGAAAGACAAATCTCTCTCTGTCTCAGGGCTTTTATGGATTATTCATGAATAAGAGTCACTTAATTCTGGTTTTGCTTAGAAGTTGGATGGATGAAAGATAATTGCAAAAATAGTGGGAAAGGTTTAAGGCTTCACTTTATGACATTTCCCTTTCAGGATATACCAAAACAGCAGAAAAATAAATGGTGGGTCTACAACTTGTGACTACAATGAAGAAATTTTACCTTTTCTTACCAGCAACTGTGTGATAGATGCATTGCATAATGTAAATCCACAAATTAGATTCAAAATTGCAAACTGAGGGGATAAAGCTGTTTAAAAAAAGCTGTTCAAATAGTGCCCAATCTAATAGAATGCCAGATTTAGAACACGGTTATTAGATACTCCCACAATGCAGATAATAGAAAACACAAAAACGTCATGGGAGATAAGACGGGATTTAAATAAAATCTCAATTATTTTCCATCAGGTACTAACATTTGTGTGCTCTGTAGTGCACTTGGTACTTTACAAATATTAAAAAATGCAAATCCCTCTTTCGTCTGCCTAGTAGCTATAGGTATAATTTTGAAGACTTCATTTGTATGCATAGGCTTAAATTTGCACTTACTGAGTCATGCAACCATGAGGGAAAAGTTAATCACGAAAACACTTTCTTAAAAACCACCACTAAATCCTAGCCAGCATAGCTTTCAAATAGCCAGTATTTGCTCATGTCAGTTTGAATCCCTTTTATCTTCTGGCATAACAGCCAGCAGAAGCTAAAGCCAAGCCTACCTACCTATCCATCCATACAAGAATTATGTCTAGCTAATTGTAACTCTGGTGCTCTGTTCAGTGGTATAACTATCAATATTATCTTTCTCAACGTTATAATCTGTGGCTACATAATCTTATTGACAATCTGATCGATCTGACTGATCTACAGTCTGATTTTGATATATGAGAGAAATAATTTGCATTATTTACATGAATATTGTTTTGTTTTGTTTGACACAGTCATGAGAGGTAAAGGTGCAGCTATTTGCTAATAGAGTGATGCCTCAGTGGGAAGAACAGTGGAACAAAAGCACAGAATCACAGAATCAGTGTGATCAAATTTGGAAGGCACCTCTGGATGTCGTCTGCTCCAACCCCCTGCTAAAGCAGGGTCACTTACATCTGTTGCCCAGGACCATGTCCAAAGGGTTTTCGAACATCTCCAAGAATGGCAACTCCACAATCTCCCTGGGCAAATTGTGCCAGTGCTGGGTCACCCTTGTAGTAGAAAAGTGTTCCCTGATCTTCAGAGGAAACCTGTCTTTCAGTTTCTGCTCATTGTCTCTAGTTCCATTCACCACCATCATTCCTGCGTTTTTCTTGCATCTAAGTGACCTGAGTCGGAGATACAAGTTGGCATATCTGGTTTGGTGTCCCATCCCAAGGCATCACCCATAGTGAGTGTTATTCACTAAGAAATCATGTTCCAACATGGAACTTATGTGCTAAACTGGGGAGCAATCTGATACTGTTGAACCAGATTTCAATAAAATGAAAATGATTGCTTTTTTCCCCTGCTTGTAGAAAGACTGTTGGAAGGCTTAGAACTACTGCAGAAACAAGAACAGAAAATAATTTCTGTTATGTTCTATATTTATTGCAAAATACCAGTATAAGATGATTCAAGGAATATATCTCTTGCAAAAAAACCCCTAAGACATTATTAGCTGACATGAAAGTTTAACTTTACAAGTAGAAGTGCTCTGTTTTAATGTGAACAAATGGGGTAATGGGACAAACCAGCACACTTATGTTATCAAAGCACTCTGATTTATAATGCACTGTGAATCACGGCAATTTCCCCCTAAATTCTGCAATTTATGCAGAATTGCTCAGCTGAGACCCCCTACTTCCCAATGAAAACACACTCCCATACCCAGAGTAATATATCATTACTAAATCCCTTTTCTGTAGTCTCACTAAAAGTGCATGCCTATACCCTTAAAATCCAAGTGAATTTTCCTAACATCATTCACAACAATGTGTGCTCTACAACAGTAACCCTGCTAAAACAAGTAAAGTTATATGTGTTGAATAGCAATAGTAAAAATAAAATCTAATAAAAGGAAAAAAGAGTGTGTTTATATCCATATTTATTTCTTGAAAATAAATATTGTAAAAGGTGCAGGTGTAGACAACTAATGAGGATCTGTGCCTATAGAACAACAAATAACATATTCAACATTGTGCTTCGAAAGAAGAAACTTTGGAAACTAAAACCAGAGAATGAAATAAAATGATCATATACTTCAGCTGTATGCAGGAGAATATTGCTGCTGACTACCAGTGCATGAGTTATGTAGAGCAACCTTCAATGAAAACTCATCCACTTTCTTTGTGTCTGGTGGTTGCTATCATGGGAAAGGCAAGGACAGAAGCCTGATACAACAGAACTGTAGAAAAAAAGATGCTCTGACTGGATTATTATTTTTTTTTTTTCTGTGTGACACAATGATGACGACGCTGGGTAGCTGGGGGATGCAGAAGGAAATTAGTGTGCCGGCCATATCGGGGTGTTTGATTATTTGCCATGATGACAGCAATTGCATTTTATTTGGGCTGAGTGATGTTGTGTTTCTTCACAGTGCTGAGTTGGGGGTACAATTTCTTACTTGCATAGTAAGATATTTTAATCTGACACTAATAATAAAGGAACCATTACTCATGACCATGATTGCTAGTTTAATTCATCCACTGTGATGCAGGCTGATAGCTCCATGCAAATGTAGCCCTTTAATCCTGAATGGCTTGGAAAATGACCAGAATTTGAGATTCATCTCAGGGAGTCAGCAATTTATTCCTTGATCAAAGAGAAATTTTGCCATCCAAAATAAAGATGAGCTCTATATGACAGTAAACGCATCACTTCTCTAACACTCTTCCAACTTTCTAGGGTTAAAGACTTTAGTTTTGTACAGCACTTGTGGGCTGGTAATTATTGTACATATTCCACATAAAACAGATTAATATATATGAAACACATTAGAATTTTGCAAAAATTGCTGTGGTTCCCTGGAACGAGAGGTCTCAGCACAAGTACCCCATTTTCTTCAGCGATACGAGTTGTGTTAAATCACAGGTCTTCACTTTAAAGATAAAAGCAGATATATATTTCCTAAGAATTTATTCAAAATGTTTCAGTTTTTGTCTCTGGGATGTTACAGTTCATGGACATCTGAAACATGTGAAAATGCAGTTAATTAATATTGCGTTCAACTGGCATCCTGTACAAATACTAGATTAATCTGTCCTTTATGAAGAATAATAGCACATCATTTAGACCTTAGGAGAGCTGTGGCTTACCCTGCAGGTATGAAATACAGAAACCTTTCTCAGTACCTTTACTCTCTTGTCATTGTTTTATTTGTTTATTGTGATTTCATATTAATATTATTTCTATAGTTACTGCTATTTTTATTATAATTACATTGATTATTCTGCCTAGGGAATTTAAATCTGAATTACTGTTCTTAAAACTTCCATGTTAATTATTGCTAACACTTGTCAAGGTGGAACCAACTTAAATTGGTGATTCAGCTGCAATCATTTCCTTCAGGATGAGACACTCTTCTTGAGCTACAGGCCATAAAATGGAGTAAAACCTGACTTGGCTCATTCCAGCTTTCAGTAAATGAGAAATACTGTCTCCGGAGATTTATTCTGTAAGGATCAGTGTGTTTGAATGAACATCAAAGTTCTTCTTTTCCACAGGGCTTACCTTCTGTAACATATTTTGTTTGGTAACTGAGAGGGATTTTTGGAGGAGAGGAATTTTTTTGGATGATATGTTTTAGTCAGACGACTTTTAATAAAGATTGTTTTGATGGAGAAATATTTAATATCTTCCTCACTTCTATGGAATTGGCAATTATTGATAAAAAGAGGCATGGCAGTCTTCTAGTTGTTACACTTGCACGTTGACAATATGTATTTTGATGTAATAACTCTTTCAAAAGCACTTATTTAAGGGTGGGTAAATATTTGTCTGGGGAAATTTCCCTTTATCTGTTTAGAGAAGAACTAGATTAAGTGCTTGGACTAGATCTCTGATATAACTCCTACCCCAACTGATCACAAGATGTATAGTTGAATTGATAGACATATTAATGTTTAGGGTTTTGAATCACTAAAATTAATGAGTATCTAAGGTTAGATTCAAATTTAAAATAGGAATGAAAGCAGAAACATTAGCAGTTTAATACAAAATTAGATTCTTTTAGTTCACTGATACAGAATGTCTCTATCTTAAGCTGGAAGAGTAACGAAGACATGAATACAATTTTATGAAATACAACTTTCAATAATTGCCACCTACCATAAGTGGGTTAAAGTAACAATTATTGTGAAAAATAACTTGTATCCTGCTAGCATGGGATGAATTGTCTGCTCTCTTTGTATGGACTCTATGAGTGGATCATGTCTTTCTGCAATTTGTTTTTAGTTTGAAACTATACTTTTTATGCTCCAGGATCTTCACTCACAGGCTTTTTGCTGTTGTCAGCAATGCAGTTCTTGTTACCGGACCTGAACAAGAGGTGATGGTTGTTCTTGTATGTATTCTTTTGTGTACTGAGCTGAAGCTGTGTTTCTGTTCCCCATTACTTTATAATTTACTTTCTGTGCAGTGATCCATATACTCTACTGCTTAATTATCAGGTCTCAAGGCCTTACTATTTTCATTAACTTTCTGGCTCTAACTTTCACAAAAAACAAGCTTTTTTTTTTTTTTTGTATTGTTTCTAGCAGTTTGTTTATGTCACAGCCAGTCAGTGATTGATCTTACAGCTTAATTTTCTTTCAGCAAACCAAAGTGAATATTCAAGACCTTTCTTTATTCTGTTCCTGTCTGAACACCTTCTCCTTTTCCATTTTGGCCCCAAGCTCCCTTGTTTACCTATCTCCTTTCAAATGAAAATCTCAGCATCTTCTTTCCAGGTTGTCATTGATTCAGAATATAGCAATCCGTAAGGAAGAGCCATGGTGCCAAATGTTACATAACAACTATATATACATACGTGTATATATATATATATATACACACACATATATATATATATATATATAAACACTTAAATTATCTGAACTGTTGACATTGGAGGTTTCATTAAAGCAGCTGAGAAATTGGAGCTGAAAAGTTCTAAAAAGGTTGATTTCTAATCAGTTTGTTTGACTGATGAGTCTCTGGCAAACCAGGAATATTTGTGGTTTTTGAATACCCTTGCATGCTACACTGATGCCAGGAACAAGAAGTCTTTGATTCTGAGCTTGCCTCACCGTGGGGTTAATTTCAGACTTCATCTGTTTTAGCTTAAATTTTTATCCTCAACAAAACTTTACATCATTTAAAATGTCAGAACCTTCTTCCCAGATTTAATTTAAATTGTTTGCTTCAACAAAGTATATGCTTTTGGTCTCCTGTGGGTGAAAGTCATCTGTCTTGTGATGGATCCAGTGAACACAGAATAAGGAATGATATCTACCTGGAATGGGCTGGAGGGGAAGCATAGTGCTGCAACAGGGAGCAGTGTCTCTCAGCAGATTTGTGGCAAAGCTGGGAGCAGGATCTACTCTTGAAATTCCCAGTCTTGGGGTGAAAATTACCCTTCTGAAGTTTCTCTGTGGAAATTTTCTACAGAAATTGCCTAGCATAAAATATTTTAAATTACTGAAAAATTTTCCAATCTTTTTATCAGAAATACTGCTGTGCAAAGTCAACTCAAAAGGATTTATAATGCCAAAAAGAAGGAAATCTACTAAAAAAATAGAAATTGTGAGAAATAGAACAAGGGCAATGTTTTTGTTCATGCATTTGAATAAGCGTAGGGTGTTTCATAAATATATCCCCCCCCAAAAAATTGAGAGGTTCAAGTGAAGACTGAAAAGTATTCACTTAAAATGCAAACATATTAACCCAGGCATGCAGCAACAGTGCTGAGTGACATTGTAAAGATTTTTCTATTAATTCTGAAATGGCTGTGGGCAAATAATAAATACTTGAGCTTGAAAAAAATTCAGAATAACTTTTGCCTGCTACATTCCCTTGTGAAGCACAACAATTAAGAGATTCACAGCATGCTATTTTCAAGATCGTAAGTCCATTCCTTCCTTCCTTCCTTCCTTCCTTTGCTGCGTGAAATGGTCTTGAGCAAAGAGTAGGCTAAAATTGTCGTTTAAACCAGTGAATGGAACAGTCAGCCTGGTGCACTTCTGCTGGCTATTAAATGGACAACCTCTGTGGAAATCTGTGAAACTAAAACACTTTAAAATTACTGTGGATTTCATAATACTGTCTATGAGGATCCATTTTATTTTTGGAAGTTCCAGCTTTTCAGCTGATGTCTAAAAACAGTGTCCCAGGGCCATAATGAGAAATTTGAGGAAGATCTCAAGACAAAAGACTGGGAATGGATAGTTTAGTGCCTTTGTAGCCACACCACTACGACTGGAGAGATTGACTGTGCACTGTAGGGACTCCCCTTGTCTTAAAACACTTTTGGATCACTCATAGGAGTACAAAGATTATGCCACATGTGATTTTTGTGTAATATCAGAGTGTGGAAAACCTATTTGTACTCTTTTGTGTCCACTTTATCCTTTCAAATGGAATCAGGTGGAGTGTAAACACTGGTTTATTTTATTTTCTTTTCTTTTCATTTTAATTAATGTACTATTTTCCTCTTTTTGTTCATTGGTTAAAATGTTAACTAAAACTCAGTTCATTCGTAGTCCCTGAAGCCTTTCCACTTAAATGATTCACTGATTTACTGCAGAATCAGTATATGTTTGAAGTTCCAAATTGGTATTCAGTCCATTTGGCAGATTTCACAGAAAAGCAATTTAAAAATAATTTTGCTAGATAGAGAGAATGAATTGATATATCCCATAGCTTATTGGTTTTGAGATACTGTTGGCATTCATAAATGCCAACAAAATGGGAGAAAGAGAGTAGCTGTTTTGTTTGGCGAATTTTTCACTCTTTATGCTTTTTCATATAAGAACACCTTGTCCTTACAATTGTATAACTTCTAGCCTTTGTTTCTTGCCAACAGTGCTAAAGATTTTCTGCTATAATTTCTTTTTAATGAATATGATCTGGTTATCACTTTGATGTTTATACCTGTTTTCCTATTACACCTCCTAGCAGTTCCCTGAAAAATGGTGGAAGTTATTTTTTCTACGTCTAAACTGTCTCTTTTTAAGCTCTTTTCAGTGTACATTTTCCACAGTTTTCTCTGTCAATTTCACAGCTTCTGTAACTTTCCAAACCCCAGCAATTCTATATACTCCTCATCAAAGTCCATCTAGATACCATTACTCTCAAAATCATGGTGTGGACAAAAGGGAGCAAACCTTGTTTAAGGAGCTGAGACATTATTTCTGGTTGAAATGCGTAATCAAAATAGAACAATGACTTGTCATGAGTCCAGCTGCAATGACAGTCCTAATTAACCTAGAAAGGTCTCATTAGTAGTACAGTGCAAAATGTTATTCCAGAACGTTTGAGCATCAACACCTTTTCTGCAGCTGACGACAGAATTGACCTTCCAATGTTGCTCTGATGATGCCTGAAAGCTGGTAATTCTGACTTTTCTAGGAAGACCAGGAGGGATGCTTCACAACGAGCTGACAGCGTATTGGCATCTTCACAGGGCAGGTGTGATACTCATGTCTTGTTTGCCTTTCTCCTCAGTATCTAACTGCCTGTCTGCTTTTGCTTGCTTTTTATTTCCTTGAGAGTGGCACCTCACGTGCTCTTTGTTCACCGCTTCCCACTTAATGTACTTTCTTCCATTCTCCTTGTTGTCTCTGAAAGCAATTAGTTGTAATTAACTCACCAGGCTGCCCTCCCGCAGTGACTGTGGTGTGACCACAGTCTGAGCCCTCCTGCCACCAGGTGTGTCTGCACTCAGCCCCTGCACGCTGAGTTCTGAAGTCACGGGCCCAGTCTCCGAGTCCTGCTGCTGTCAGTTAAACCAAAACTAATACGAGTTTTAAGCAAGCTACTTGACGGATAGAAAAGTGCTATTGCACCTAAACAAACTAAATGTTCTCAAGCCACGACCAACCCAACCAAAGAAGCCCTGAGACCTTGATGCATCAGGTAGCTACAGAGCATATGGACCCTTATTAGAAATGGCAAAGTTGTGTTTGCCAGGCTTGAAAGTCTGATTACCACTATGTGCTATATTCTGCTGTTCTAAGACAAATCTTTAGAAACAGATGTTTTGATAGAAAAAGCAATTTCCCAATTTCTCTTGTTCACATTTTTCTGTTTCATAAATCAATTTAAAACAGTGCAATTGAAGAGTATCATTCTACTTTCTTTCTCCTCTTAACAAAGTATTTTTAAATTCTGTATTCACTTGTAGGTACAGATTATTCTAAAATTCTAATACTCTTTCCATTTCTCTGAAAACATTTGTCAAATATTAGTATTATTTTTTCTACCATAGCTTCATTTCTACTACCAGCTTGTTTAATTTTAAAAATAAAATAAAGCTTGGGCTTTATTTCAGCTTACATTTTTAAGTCTGTGCAGAAGTCTGAAATGTAATGCCTTTTCATTGCTTTTGAAGCAAACATGCATCCTGCTTTTTCATTTAATATTAACAACACACCATGTTATCCTCTTTTCTCTCATTAAGATTGTTAGAAATGCATGCTATTGCAAGGACTAAAGGTGACTTTTAGGACTGCCCCTACACGTTGTATTTTCTACAAAGAGCTTTCAGTTCCTCGGGCTGATTGCCCACCCTGAAAACTCATGGTAGAACATGCTAATGTTTATTCAGTGTTTGCTCAAGCAGTGGCAGCTAGCCCAGGAGATTCCTATAACTAATGCTATTATTAATAATAATTCAGTATTTCAGGAAGGATTTGCTGCTCTATGAGAAAGTGACAGGAAAATTAACTTTTTGAATCAAACACAGCATGAATGAGTTGTGCTGGTATAGGACACCCAAAGTATCTGGTGCTGCCACTGGAAAGTCTGAGGAGAAGACAGTGAGGAGGAGTCCTTCTTGCTCTGAGTAGCATCTCCTGGGATGACAGAAACTGCTTAAATTTCCCCAAAATGGGAACATTCTGTTTCCCAAAAATGGGTAATGTACTTGTGTGCAGAGCCTTTCCTTGTTACCATCAGATAACTGCAAAAAACTAGATACCAGCTGCATTTCAAGAATCTCTTTATTGAAGAAAAGTAAAATCAAAAAAGTAAAAAGTTATGGAAAATTCTGCATGTGATCAGTCTTTTGGTAACTGAGATGATTCACAGGATTACTTGCCCTTGGTCTAACTATGCCTGAGGGCCTCTAAGTCTGTACGAGGAGGAGCAGCAGAGGAGGACAGAGCAAGGGGCTTTGCTGTTACTGTAGGGCAGCCTCTGTGAGGGAAGCCCAAGGCTGTCCTGAGCCTCCAGCCAGCTCCAACAGTCCCATCACAGCCCCCATCTCCCAGCCCTTACAATATGCTGCAGCTCAAATCCCCATTCTGGATTTACCATATGGTGCAAACAAAGATCATCCTCAGAGTCTTCCCTGAGTCCTTCAGGCAGTGTCCACAATAACAAATTAAGTAGCTGTACAACTACTCTTGGCTCGAATGCTGACTGGCATTGAATAACCTGCAATCAATTAATGCTACTAATTAATCTTCCTAGCCCTGCAGACTGGGGTGATTGACTGGCAGTTGTTTATGACCCCTGACAAGCCTTGCCTGGGAATGATTTGAGAGAGTGTGAAGTCTCACAGTCCAAACTGTACCAGACACTGTAAAAATAACTAAGACAGAGATGTCTCAGTTCTAGCATCTGAAGAGGTTCCTTGCCCCCCTTTACTTATGCATATAGAAGTAATTTTATACTTCATAATTTTATTACTTCTGTTTTATAAAAGTAATTTAAAGGCAGTTACTGCACTGGCACTCTTGTTTAATTCCTTTCCTACATTACTCTGCATTTGCTTGTCTGCTTCTGGTAAAGGTCCGGACTCCATAATCTGCCAGGTCTTTCAAATTTGAGTGTCAGGTTTCATGGTCTCTCTCTGTTTTGAACACTGTAACTGTGGCACTTGATCCTTCAGGTCCTGTCATCTGAGCAGCTGTGTAGGTTTTTGCATGTAAAATACCAGTCTCAAGATAGCAGCACGCAGAAAGGTGTAATTCAGATGACAACCTTCATATGGGTTTTTCTTGACAGGATTAATATTGCACCTCACATGTTTGTTCCATATAAATTGCACATTTCTGACTTCCTGGGGTGTCTTAGGAAAAGCCTACTTATGTTGTTAAAAGCATTTGTGTTGACAATCCTTTGTCTGTGTGAATTGCAATCAAAGCTGATAGGAATTGACTTTCTCTTTATCTGGGAGGTATTAATTTTGCTTTATGGAATGGAATTCAGTTCTGCCTAAAAAACAAGAAATGTAAAAAGGTGAAATACTTTTTAATAATAACAGTTATACTCAGTATACATCTGAGCTAAAAACAAAGTCTTTGTTTTTCTTTCCCTTTCATGGCTTTCCTTTCAGTGAGAATTTAATCTGTCCCTGCTACATGGACATCAACAGTTTTGCAACTGCATTCAGTGGAACACAACATTTTAAAGTTTTTCTTAACTCCTTGGAGACAGAAATTACATCAATCTGTAGGGTGAAAAGATGCTTAGATGATAAATGGGAGCTGAGTATTTTCTTGGCTGCCTTTAAAACAGTTCCCCACTACCATTACTGTTGTAATCTCCAGTATAAGGGCAAGCACTGCGTACTTAGTCTCCATAATCTAATCCTGGTTAGTGAGTAAAATTTTATGTTCTGATAAAGCTGTTTGGTAAGTTCCAAGTGGAATGTTCTACATTGAAGTCTTGCAAAGTAAAAATGTAGATAAAAGATATCTCCTTAGGCTTATGTCTGATTTTTTTTAAAGTGAGACCAATCTGTTTTATTTTGTCCATGACAAGGGCCAATGGTAAGTGTCACCATAGGACACAACAGTCATCTCCAAATGTCCAGTTTTATGAAATCTTGCTCTCAAGAGAGTTTGTCACTAGCTTTGAAAAGGCAGCAATATTTACTTGCTTTTTCATACAGAAGAATTAAAAAGAGGTTAAGGCAAGATTTTGAAACTTGAACAATGATTCTTAAACTCAGAGGTTTGTAATCACTTTTGATGCAAAGTTGAGTCAAACTCACAATCAGTGCAATTTCACATTCCTATTTTGCCTCTACATGTGTAATTTTCTCATGTTTAACTAAACTACACAGGGCAGAAAATACATCCAGCTATGTACTTCAGGTTTTTTCCTGGTTCTCTATTAAGTGAAGAAAGCTCTGACTTGCCTTAATGGTTCTATTGCTTGTCTGGTGTAACTTTATCATTGCTCCTTTTATATCTCTAATGTTGTAATGTGTAATTATGTTGTAATCTAAACAACACAAATGTTTTTTATTTTATACAACACAGAAATCCTTCCAGACTAATTTTCTCTGTTAGAAATGGGCTGAATATTAGGAGAACTACTTATCTCTTTGAATATCTGACTTTATACTTCATAATAACTTCAAAGGTCAGATACTCTCCTGATATTGCAAAATGCTATTAGGTAAAAAAGACCAAGATTATATACCAGCACCTTTTTAGATAACACGAGTTGTGTCACTTCTTGAATCTGTACCCAGATTTCACAGTTTTAACAGAAAAATTAAGATCTGCAGGGAGATTGATAGAGTAGCAAAATAAGCTATGTACAATACAGTAACAAGAAACTCATATAGGTGAAACCTAAATTATTCTAAAGGTCAGTAAACTCTTTTTGTTTTAGCCTTATGAAACTTATTAATAAAGAACATGCCAAAGATGACAGAAATCCTTTACAGCTAAAATTTTTAACAGCTTAGTTTCCAAGGACACACAGTGGGGAAAATGCTTTAACTGAGCTGAGAAAGGCATTAAATAAATCAGTTAGCTAGTGGAAATGGAATTTAAGAATGCATGTTCTGAAAAAAAATTCAAGAAAATACCTGACTGGTGCTTGCAAATTCATCAGTGTCTCAAGCTTTGTGCAGTTTCCAGGATATCTGCGGTTGTGTTATTGGACTTGTTGAACCTGTAGAGCCTCCTCAGCAGGATTTCTTCAGACTGAGCTAACTGGTTTGGCACCTTTCTTTGCCTGATTCATTCAGCCTGCAGGTAAGGTCACTTGGCTGAGGCCAGAGAGTCTCTGGATTATTTCTGCCTTCTCACTGATATTGTCTATGGGAAAAGATATGCATTATCTGTGTGAGAACATGGCAGCTCAACTTGCTGACGCAGACTCTAGCTTGAGGGTTTACTTTTGCAAGTGCCCACCTGAACAATGAGGTGAGCACACCGTGCAAGAAGCTTTAGCACAAACTGGGTTTTGACATTTCCTGTGGGCATGGCTTGATGGTATAGAGCACTGGCCTTCTGAATCCGTAACTGCCTCTTATCCGGTACAAGGGGAACTTCAGGATCTGTCCTGCCTAGTGGCTGGGCACGGCACTTCTGGCTGCTGCCTATGTGCTGCCTTCATTGAACACTGCCCTTGATGTGAGAAAAGCCAGCACAGAGAACTAGTGTTTACCAGTGTCCCTTTGTAGACTTGAATCACTGTGGTAAAATGTGCTGAAAAAAGGCAGCAGAGTGATCAAATGGGTAGAACACTGGATAAAGAGATGAATGTTTTCTTGCTCACCTGTACTGACTCAGTTGTCAGGCTGTTTGAAGGATTCTTTACTCTCTTCAGGAGAATATTTATTTGAAGTTACAGCTGTTACTTCCCTTATGGCGCTTCTTATCCTGTTCCCACTGCTCTATACCCCCTTGTATTTTCTTCCTCATGTATTTAATTGCTACAAGGTTTTTAAGAAGTTAATTAATTTGGAAATATTTTTCTAATTATTTTATCAGGATACAACACTTCTGACTTAGAGAGAACATAATGTAGGCACTTTAGAATTTGAGGAAATTATCTCAGAAGAACTAGAAATTCTTCATCCTACAAAAGAATTGTTTCAATGAAAGGTAAAATATGTATTAATTCAGATACTTTCTTTTTCTTTTGCCATTCTTTTCCTGTATGGTGCTCTCATTGTTTTCATGGCTGTTATTATCATTTCTCGCACTTGAACTGCCACTGACTTAACTCCTAACAGGAAGCCCATTTATCTACCTTAATTCACGTACGGAATAATATAGAAAATGCTTCTATTTGCACATCTGCTCCTCTCTCACATAATGCTGCAGGTTATTGAGAAGATGGCAGCATGGAGTTCATAAGGTGATCCTTTTCCTGGTATATCTGTCCTGTTACTTGTGAGGCAGATTTATTATTACACTCATTGTCAAGCAGCAAAGTTCATCCTTCAGAGGATGCAAGTTCTGATCCTGTTGCTTTTTGTCTCATGCCAAAACATTACATCACTACAGTGTTGAATCACAAATGCCTTGCAGCTCTGTAGGCTGTGCGGACTAGAAATGACCATCCTAATTTGCATGCAGTGATGGCAAGGTACAAGAAAAGGGAGTCAGTTTCTTGCAGATACAGCTTGCTTCTAACAGCACAGCATGCTTCCCTGTCACTCCTCCACTTCATAGGTCAAAAGCTGCATTAAGTGCACCACAACAACCATTTGGAGCTAAATGGATTCATTCAGGTGTAGAGCAGAATTTGACTCAGTGCTCTTGTATGAATTCTCCTCTTCTATGGAAAACAGACCCAGGCAGACATTAAGATTTACTGCCATTAATTTCAGAGCTCATTTTGAAAGTTTGCCTCAGATATTACATTTATAAATGTCAAATCACAAAAATAAAAAGTATCAGCTATTTCTTATGAATATTTTAAAGAAATTAAGTAATCACATTATTTTATGCTGTTCCTAATGTTAACTTAATTAAGTCTTAAAAGAATTAAATGAGCTTAACCAGTCCCTCTGGAGGCTGAAAACCAGATTGTTTAAGCATAGAAATATTCCTAAAAATAGAGATGGCAGGATATTTGAGGATTCACTTAGAGAAAAATTCGCTTAGAGGGACATCTAAAGCTGGGTTAAACATGACATCCCTTTTCTCTCCCTCAAGATGTCAGATGTTAAAAAACTTTTTTTTTTAAAGTTGTTAAGTGATTTTGCTACCTTTTTTTGTGCAAGCACTACTGAGTTTTGAGTGGTTGCTGGCTCAGTAGCACTGATGAGCAAAGTAAACAGTCTCTATTTCCCCTATGAAGTGAGCATGAAAGTGGACAGTCACAAAATATTGGTGGCCCAGCATGCAAACAAATTATGAGTGCTTAATTTCCCTCTCTTAGTTCCATGAACTACTCAAAAAGTATTCCAGTTACATACAGTAGATTTCGAAATGCAGATTAAGTCAAACTAAATTGAAAAACCTCTCAAAAAAAGGAAAAAGAAAAGATAGGATATGGAAACAATAGACTGTTCATAGAAAACTTAAGGCATTGTGTTGAAAAAGAAGTGGGTCTTAAGAAATTCTGATGAGAACAGAAATACTGCAGGTAAACTATACGAGAAAAAGATTTATAATGTATGTGTGCAAAACTATACGTCAAAAAAAAGGAATATTCGAAGTAGCTGAACAGAATGCTTTGTTTTTCATCTAACGAGGAACATACCTGAATGAAAAACATTAACATGGTAATAAGGACATCAGCTCTGTTCTCAATTCCGCATGTCCACCAAGAAGCAGCAATAACTAGATTCCCTCTCACCAGGCTAAACCTGAATTTAAACCAGGGAAACTTTTTCTGATATCAAAATAGAGTATACAGTCATTGAAAACTGTGTTTTTAAAGTAGCAGTGTTTTGCCTTGCAGTTCTTGCCAGCATTTCCAATTACAGCAGTGTTTTACTGTTATCTTTCTTCTTTTAGAATGTTAAGGGTTGGAAAGCACCTTAAAGTTCATCTAGACCCAACCCCTACTGCCATGGGCAGGGACAACTCCCAATAGTCAAGGTTGCTCAAGGAATTATGCAGCCTTATCCTGAACAGTGCCAGGGTCAGAGCATCCATAACTTCTCTAGTCAACCTGTTACAGTGTCTAATCACCCTCACAGTAAAGAATTTCTTCCTAATATGTAACCTAAATTTCCTCTCTTTCAGTTTGGAGCCATTACTCCTTGTCCTAGCACTACAGTTCCTGACAGAGTCCCTCTCTGGCTTCCCTGTAGTCTCCTTCAGATACTGGAAGGTTGCTCTGAGGTCTCCAGGAACCTTCTCTTCTCTAGGCTGAACAGTCCCAACTTTCTCAGCCTGTCTTTGCAGGGGAGGTGCTCCAGTCCTCTTATCAACTTTGTGGCCCTCCTTCTGACTTGCTCTGACAGTTCCAGGTCCCTATGTTGGGGACCCCAGAGCTGGATGCAGCACTCCAGGTGAGGTCTCACTAGAGCAAAGTAGAGGGGAAGAATTACCTCCTGTGACCTTCTGGCCACACTCCTGTTGATGCAGCCCAGTACTTCATTGGCTTTCTGGGCTGTGAGCCGGCTCATGTCGAGTTTTTCATCAACCATCACATTCAAGTCTTTCTCTGCAGGGCTGCTCTCAAGCACTTCCCCACCCAACCTGTAGGTGTGCCGGGACTGTCACAACCCAAGTGCAGGACCTTGCACTTTGCTTTGTTGAACCTCATAAGGTTTGCACAATTCCCCCTCTAAAGTGTGGCAAAGTCCCTGTGAATGGCATCTCTTACCTCCAGGGTGTCAATGCACCACACAGTTTTTCCTGGGTTTTTTATTTTATTTTTTTCCAAGCACAGTGAGCCAACCCTACCCCAAAGCCATTTGGTTTTGCTTTTGAAAGTAAGAAGAAAATCCTCCCTCCTCTGATCTCCAAAATTAGATTTTCCTCATTCTTTAAGTGCATAATAAGGAATATTTATGCAAAGCAAATATTCAGTGTTCAAGAACAAGCTAATTGGGTTCTTTTCATAATTGGTAGTTTATTGCCGACTTGTATTCAAAACTGTTCCCGCTGAACTCCCTGAGCTGTGGAAAGGAGACACAGTGCTTTTCTATTACATGCTTTTCTTAGCTGTCAAGCCTAACTAAAGAATCCTTTACTTTTATTTAGATAAGGCCTTTGCAATACCTTCAGCTATGAGGAATGGGCTTTTACAGGTTAATGCTTGAACTGGTGCTGTATCAATATTACTGTCTGATTCAGAGAGAGTGCAAGAGCCTCCTGGGCTTTACATTCATCCCTCCCACCTGGGAATCCCATTGTAGAAGTATCATCTGGTAAACCTTTTTTTGGGCAGTAGCCTACACCTCACTGTGCATCTTCCTCCGCTCTTCACTTTTCAGATTCCTTAGGCTTTATTTCAAGAGCAGGGGCAGAGCAATTTCTTCGCTTCTGCTTTCAAGAGTTGCATGTGTATCAGCATACTAAAAAAATATTGTTCTAGTTCTGTTTATAGATTAAGCACACTTTGGTCCTCAGTAAAATTCCCCATCAGTGGTGCTGAAGAGGAAGAGAAACAACCATCAGCAACTCATACAGTTATTCTGTTGGGTATATTAATGTCTACAAACTGTCAGATACAGACTACTTTTGCCACAACAGCTAATCTGTGTTGCTGGGTAATTCGGCCTTGGGTATTTCCCAAGTATAATAGATGTAAAGGTTATGAAAAAAAAAATCTATGTTGTTCATAAATGCAATTTTTCTTTATGAAGCTCACAATGAAAAGTGCTGAAACCTGGAACCCAACACTTGCGAATTAATATATTCCATGTGTCTAGCAGAAGTCCATAGATCTCTAGATACAAAGAGAATTTAAGATTAAAACTAAGAAATTACTGCACCCAAAGGGTGCTTTGCCTCCCAGCTGCTCATCTCTGCACTTGAAAAATCTTGGCATTATGTTACTTTTTATGAATTAATCTTCACCAGCTGATAATATTTTGATGAATTCGAATTAGCTGCTGCATGGACAGAGCTTATTGTTTTGCAAAATACACTGGTTTTTGGCATCTTTGTTAGATGTAGCTGTGTGGCAAGAGGAATTATCTAGACTGCAGTTTACTTACTAGGAGAAAACGTGGACAGGTTTTAATTACAGATTATGTGGAAAACACATTATTAAATAAAAAATTCTTGTTAAGAGCCTTTGTTACAGATAGAATTAAACTAAGGTGAACTTAACTACCAAAGTGGTATTTATGCTTGCTGTATAAAGTCAAAATCTTGAGTAGCTAAAATACATTTTTCAGATTCAATGGATTTTAATGGAGAGAGAATTGCCTTCTCAGATGTGTTATATAAATAAATCAAACACTTCAGAAACCAGGACCTGTGTTTTCATCCATGATTAAAAGAAGACAAAGTTGGTTCCATGTAGTTATGATTACTTCATAAGTTGCAGTTTGGGAACAATTTCTATCAATATTATCCACCAGTCCTGGCTCTTCTTTAAAACCTTAGTTCTTTACACCTTTGTGTGGGTCTCTGTAAGCCTGTTATTCCTTATTTCCTTCTACAGAAATATCTATTTGCCTTGTTTATGTGTGCCACAAATTCAGCTTATATTGACCATCTCCAGATATAACATCATCATCATTTGGTGAAGATGTGGAGAAGCAGCAGGACAGAGAATTCTGTGAATCTGATCTCCACTGTGTAGATGTTTATTAGAAAATCTTTTTTTGTGACTGTAGATCTTTTAGATACGGTCTTTATTTAATTTTTACAGAATCTCTATTCTGTTGAATGTTTTAGTTTAGTTTGATGAGCATTGTTGGGTCCAGTTTCTGGCCTCAGTACCTCAAGTACTAAAAAGTACCTCAAAAACTGAGAAACCTCCAGTGATTATGAAAGACATTTTCCTGATCAAAGCATAATCAATCTGCCTCTGGGTATTGCAGACCCACGTATTCACCTTTTCTTTATGGACTCATTAGTTCCACCTTGCTGCTATGGATCACAAGAACACAAGGACAGCAGCCCTTTGTTACTATCTCCAGCAACAACTTACGAAAGAGATTTTATATGTTAACATACATAATACCGGAGGATTTTACTTGATGTTAGAAATCTTACAGTCCTATAATTTACTCAAGAACCAAACTCGGCTTCAGGAATAAAGTGAGGATGAAAGGATACTGCAAAGCCTCAGCTCTTTGGAAAGAAGTCACAGACTGCTGTTATGACTGGATGATGTGGGTTTAAATCAGCTCCTGTCTGTTGCCCAGGCCTCTGGCAGCAGGCAGTTGTGTTATTGAGGTGGCCAGCACCCCAAAATCCACTACCATTCACAAGTTCTTTAATAATGGTTGATTCAGTCTGTTATAAAATGAGTTATTTGTTAATAGACACAAAACTAACAGACATAAGACAGACTATTACTCCACAGGAATAAGATAAAAAGAAAAGAAAGGCATACTAGTATTTACATGTGAAATTAAAGATACTATTAAAATTACAGCCAGCTGAGAAATAGTATAACTTAGGATTCAATGTTTCTTACCATCCAGTTATCTTGATGAGGTACACATTGAAGTCCTGTCCCTCAGTTTCCGGAAAAAGAACCTTGAGTTGGTCCAAGGCTCCAGGGAGAAATCTTCTCACACATCTCCACGGAGTGTGTAAGAGACTTCTGCCTCTGTGATAGTTGTGTGGGCTTTTATAGATATAAGAACCGTGTCTTTTGGTCAAGAATATTCCTTTCATCTCTTCCCACATTTGCTTTCCAGAGCAAGATGTGTATTCAGGGCATGGTCTCAGACCCTCAGGAACCTGGGGGTGATCTCCTGCTGAGCTCTCTGACCTCCTGCTGAGCTCTCTGGCTCCTCACTGGGCTATTAGCCTGGCCTGAGTTATCTCTTCCAATGCCACAGGCATGAGAGAGGTGTGATGTCCTACTACAACTGCATAAGCTTTTCAGAATATCAGCTCAAATAACTTTGCCCAAAGAGCAAAACTGGCAATGCTGCAGATGACACAGATGAAACTGGATACTCTGCACAGGATCAGATGCAAACCTGTGGTCTCGTCTTTATTGATGGATTTCAGTTAGCATTCACCTGAAAGGGCCAGAGCAAGGATCTCAAAATCTCACCTCAACAGAGTTGGTGAAAAAGAGAAAGAAACTAATGCACCTCACTGCTAAATCTTACAGTGGGAAGAACATATGCAGTTTAGCAAGACGATATTTTGAACTGAAACAAAAAGAAGGTCAAAAGACTGTCATCCTACAGTGATGAATAAGAATTTGTGCAAAGCAGAAGGACTATGTAAGTTGCTTGGAAACACAGCAGTGGGCACGCTTGGTGAGAAGAAGGTAGAAATAAGGTCAAAAAGGTGCATTGAAATAAATATAAAGGCACACCTCTACACTCTGAAGCAAGCCTCGGTCTTTGTAGTCTCAATCTAGTCTGAATATCATAGAGGTGAATTGAAAGCACTAATTAATCAGCCCTGCTACACCATCTGATGTCTAGAGGGAGAAAGACAGAATGAAGAACCCTCAAATGTCAGTGCTGTTGTCCATGGATGGCTAAAGAACTATTGGGGTGGACCTTTTCAAAAGAGAGTTTGCAATGCATTTACAATAGCTCTCTTAACCATCACTGATCATTTTGATCTTTCTAAGAAAATTTACATTCCACACATGCAATAAATGAAAATTGACACAAAATTGATTGCAACAAGAACATGACTTATACCTTGACAGTAAAATAGTTAAATAAACTTCAGAAATTAAAAAATGTAGTAGCCTTTGTCCTTTAAAAATTTGAAAAGTAACCTCAGGCTGGGTTTAACAAAGTAGTTAAGTACAGAAAAACCAGCACATCCCTGCAACGTGAAGTGCGTGGAGTGCCTGCAAATACCGGGTTGTTTAGTGGAAGTATGCGAGGACTGACTGTACTATGATGTGTCAGGAAGTATCAACATTGATTTAAGCTGTTCAGAACCCACAGGACAACTTTCAATTATTGCGAACGGGATGTGTTCTTCTTCTTGCAAACGGGAACAATCTTTCATTGTTCTCAGTTTCTACGTGCCTTTCCTACATTACTTCAATATAAAAATGACAAATGAGAATTTGAACATTTTCAAGTATAAAGACCTCAGTGGAAGTCATCTGTTTCTCAAGATTTTCTGAATCATGGGCAGGAAGCATGTTTTTATAGAAGACTGACTTTTCCATTGAATTTTTGTCCCTTTCTCTACTTTGTCAGTGTTTATTCTGTGTTGCAATCACTGCCTTCTGCTATGGGCTATCAGGCTGCTGCACCTGTGTGTGCAGAAGCCTTTGCTTCCAAAGAGAAGCCAGGCTGTGTTTTACTTTAATGAGAAACGAGAAATTTAATTGCTATGTGAGATGTGTTGACAAAGGCTGTCCTGATGTGGAAGTGAAGAATTCTGCATTTACTCCCCTTGTGTGTTTTCCAGGTCAAGACTGCTAAATCTGAGTCTGGAGTAACCAGATGTTGCTCTTTCTAGTGTTGTTGCTACAGACTCTCTTGAGTGCCCTGTCCCTCTTGTTCATCCACACCTTTGGTAAATATTAGCCTAAGTCTGGATTTTCAGATACACTGTCTCTCCTTTATATGTTACTGCCATCCTTTCTCTGCAGCTATATAGGCTGATTTCATTGAAAGAACAATAAACTAGACAGTTTTCAAATTGTATTATAGATATCTTTTCCCAATAATTGTAAAAAGTAAGTATCTCTCAGTGTGACAGGAACATAGAATTGCTGAATCTGAAGCTAGAAAATACATGTTTTGAAATTGGATTCTGATAGCCAGTTACCAATTAAATTTTAAAAACGTTTAGGAATTTTATGTTTGTTCTTGGAATTCAACGGTGTTAAAACACACTGGACTCACAGAAATACACTGACAGGTCTAGTTCAAGCTTGCCTTTGAACTGTGCAAATGAAAACTTGCAGAAGAGAATAATCACAGTGCGATATGACATATCAACTACCTCCCATTACAGCTCAGGCAAACAGCTGGCATGGTGCTGTTTGTTATGTGTGAACAGTGTGGTTAGGATCCCATGGAGCAGAGATGTAAATTATCCCTGTCTCTGAGAGCTTGTAGTGAAACAAAACAAAATTAGAGAACCATATGTAAACACGTTTATAATATGAGAGTTATTTCAAGAATATCATTTTGAGGGAGGGAACAAGGAAAACCTCTCATGCTAGATTCACACTGAATTTTAAAAATTTGCTTTTTAAAAAATTTACTTTGGAAGATACTGTGCTGTGTGTTCAGAAGTCCGTCTGTCTCATTCAGAAGTCCTACTGAAATATAATTGAAACAGTGCTTGCTGCTTGGGAAAATCTGCACACACATTAGCAACAGAAAATTATTCTTTGAGAGCCACTCCTTACTTTTGAATGTGCAGTATGTAATGAAAGCGCTGCCAACAGAAACCTCCTCTCCTTTGGCAAAATGAAAAATAAAGTTAATTGATGATGGTACACACTCACCAACTTAGCATCTTTTATGTCATTTTATGTCACAATGTGTGGATAATAAGTGTCTGTCAAGGGAGATATTTTTTTAGAAACAACACAAAATGCAGTCTATTAAGTATCATTCAGCAGTCATGGCTTTCATTAAAATATATTTGAGTGTATAAGATACTTGTAATTTTCCTACCTGAAGGGCTTGATTCCAACTCTGAAATGTAATTCAGTCCCAGAGAAAGACAGGTATTATTTTTTCTTGAGAAAGTGAAAAAATATTGAAATTTGAGAGCACATAATGTAAAAAGCTGCCTTAATAGAAGTTTCTAAACGGATATTTTGAATTAGTATTGCCCTGACATGGTGTCTTGAGGTAACTGTATGCTGTTGTATCGCCTACCACTGCTCTATGCCCAAACATGATTCCTGAACCTTTCTATGCCTTTAAAACTGGATGCAAGAAACAGAGAAAAAAACTGAACGAGCTTTTCAAAACAGTTTGTGCTTCAAGGACACAGAGATTAGCTACTTCTGCGGTGGGCAGAGGAAGCACTTCTTCTGGCTTTTCGATCAACTTCTTCGGCTCCGTTTCTTCGGAGAGGGACGGAAAGTTGAGTTTTTTTTCCTCTTGGGACTTCGGTTTTTTTTTTCCCTTCTTCTCTTCTGGTCTTGTTCGGAACACCAGAACATCAGAACCGCACCGGGGGACCTTCCACCGGCCTGGAGGGGGGCCCCCCACGCTGACCCAGCTCCGAGGAGGAGGAGAGAGGCTACACCCACAGAAAGACTCTAAAATCTTTCAGATTTTCTCTCCGGAATGAGAGATTTTATTATTTAACATTAATATTATTATTTTCCTGTGTGTTTGTTACATAAATAGTTTTTATTTTCTCCTTCGCTTTCCTCCAAGGAAAATTTGTTTTTTCCCGAACCCGGTTGGAGGGAGGGGTGGTTGTGGCCTGCCTTCCTTTGAAGAGACGTTCCCTTTGAACGTTTCCCTGAATTTGACCTAAACCACCACACATGGTCATTCTCTGGGTACAGCATCTCTTGTCCAGTCCTAGCCAGTAAAGTTCACAGTAATCTTTGGTGAAGCCTGCATAACTCCTGCTTTAAGAAGCTGTGGTCAGGTCAGGGATGATTTGCTGTCTGTTAGGCAGACTCAGATCTACATTTTCAGTCTTTAGTCTAATGTTTAGACTGCACTTAAAAAAAAAATAGTGAAGTTAGGATCAAGACTAAAGACTGCAGGGGGAGGCAAGAGCTAGTAAAAGCCAGCAGAAAAATCACACATGGCTAATCAGTGACTGAAAGTGTGGTGCTAAGACTGAATCCCTAGATTACCTTCTTCCTAGTCTAAGTCTTCATGCACTGCTGAAAAAAAAACCTCTATCTCCCCCATGTCAATTTATGATATCCTACAAATCTTCTGAAGTTTTGTTGAAAGAAATGCTAGCTAGGATGGTATACTAACTAGCAAACATATTATACATCTTTAGGCATTAATGCTTAATTAAAAAGGAAAGAAAAATATTATAATAATTTTATGCAATTTTCCGTTGAGTTAAAATAAGGGTGTGTTATTATTGCTAAGGAGATTTACTTGACATTGAGTGCTTGAGGTTTTATGAGAAGGAGATTTTCATATAAATTAAAAACTTCTTAGTTTTACGGATTTAAAATTCTTGTATATTCTTATGTATACATGTACATATCCATATATATATACCATTGCTGAAACAGACTTTAAAAATTACCTTTTTTATAAGATTTTCTGCAAAATTCTCTTTTGGAATTTTTTTCTTTTTGAGATTTTAATACATTTGCTAAAAGGAAACTGCTAAGGAAATAATTGAGACACTACAATGCCAGATGGAGGGATTTGCAACAGTCACTGAGTTTTTGTACCCAGAAAAGATTGGTTTATTTTGTGAAAGCTCTATGAAACACCTGTTTCAGTCTTTTCAGAAAGTCAAACTGTGCCCATATGAATGGTGTTGTTCCCTACCACAAAGAAATCAGCCAGTGGGTTTCCCTGCATGCTGTAATTTCTGAATTGCTTACTTGGAATAGCCCAGTGAGAATGCCAATCAGAATTCTCTACAAGTATACTATAAGAGAAGGTAAGATGGAAAAAGTATTGAACAAAACAGCTTATGCTTAAAATAGCTAATGGATATTAATTTTTTTTTCAGCTATAAATAATCATACCCATAAAATGAATGGAAGTAAAACATGGTCCTTCAGACTTAACAGGAGGAGCAGTTAAGCTTCTTGATTTCATAACAGCAATGGGAAAGATGCAGGGAGGAAAAGGCTTAAGGCATTTGGTGATATGACAAATAAGACTTTAATAATGCAGTGTTTTCTCAGCTGTAAATGCAGGTGTTTGCAGAAGCAGTGCAGTTTTTCATCCTTTTGGATGTACAGTTCCCTTTAGTGACATATCTGAATATAGATTCTTTTACCAGGTGTTTATCTCTAATGGGCCCAGGGCTTTCCATATATCTCCACATTGCACACTCCCCCACAGCCCCCACCCAGTATGGAAGGATTGAAGAATAGAATAAACCCCATTTTATCAGTTGTCTACAGTCTAATAAGAAAAATCCTTCAAGAGCAAGAAGGTTCTGTTTAAATTCCGCTCATCATGACTGTGGCTCTCTCTCTATCACTTTGTTCAGAATAAGTAACCATGACATAAAAAATAAGACTCACTTGTCTACAGATGTGAATGAGATTTTAGTGCATACACTGGGGAAGATTTGATAATGTTCATGGAAGTATCACTGGGGAAGCATTTATTCCTGTCTGCACTCCTATTTTCAAACACTATTCTCTTTTTCATCATGACAGAAACATGACAGTATTGCTTACTGGCTACTTTCCTAGCTCTTACTTTCAATTGTCGCCTGCTATTATGAAAAAAATTAAAATGAAAAATCCCAAACCAAACCAACCCCACAAGAGACTGAGGAAGCATTGTGTTGTCACAGTTGTATAGAAAACCTTGGAAACAGGACTAAAGGTAGCTGGATGTTACCATTCATTTGGCAGTGCTGCCTGGTGTCTGAAAATAACTGGTTTGAGTGATATAAATTGACCTATGCAGTTTGTTATATAGCAGCTTTTACACCAGCAGTGATGAATTCAGCATCGTTCAGGAACAGCTGTTCCTGTTTTCTGAGTTGCTGCAACATGTAGGAAAACAGGAGCAGCATTTTATTTTGACTAACTCTTTTTAGGTTAGTTCCTCCAGCACCTTGGCTTGCACGATTGTGAGAGTCCCTCTTCCTCAGTTTAAGGAATTCAGGTGAAAAGAGCCAGATGATGCACTGGGGCTGCAAAACCTGGAGGCCATACATGTGAATATTCTTGTGGTGGTGTTTCAGAGATGATGTAGGACTGTAGAACCACTAAGAGAGAAACAGCTGAATTAATTCCTCACGTAAATATTTCAGCCTTGCTGAAAGCTTTGCAGGTGGTTGAGTGTTTGAGATGCAATTAGAGTAGCACACAGAAATTTGTTAGCACATTTTCAGGGAAAGAGAACATAATTGAAACACACTGTTCTGAAACAAGAACACTTTACACATCAGTTGTTTTGGAGTAAACTCTTTTCCAGAACTGAAAGGGAGCTTTGTACTCTATGGCATGGGAGCTACATGACTTTATGACATTTGGATTGTCTTTTTTACCCAACATAATGGTAGAATAACAGAACAAATGGGGTTGAAAAGTTGTAGGCATCTGCCATGAGGCCTGTGTGTCCTCAAGAAGCAGAGGTACTTGCTAGCAGCTCACCACCGTTACAGCAGACACCTTTGGAAACATGCTCATTGTCATCCTTTCCTAATAGGTTGCTCTGGATCCTGAAAGCTGAATATATCATCTTCAAGGAAACTTTACTTCTGTACACGTGCACTATTTTTCGTCCTTTTTTTTGAGAGTCTTTAACTTGCTCTTTCTAAAAATGGTGCTCCATACGTCTTCTGGATTCTGTGAAGGCATTGTCCAAGAAGTATTAGTTGCAGTGGGGTTACATTTTGTAAGTATGGATGCAATGTGTTCTCCGTGACTATTTAGCATTGTTGCCTTTCCCTGGGCTTAGAATTAAAAGCCAAACACGGTTAGAGGTGAAAAAAAGCATTTTACCTCGGTATTTATTCAGGATCCTCTGGTGCATCACATCCAGGTAGAAAGCACCCCCGAATGCACACCGAGAATGCACACCCGAAAGTGCCCACCAGGATGCCCACCCCAAGAATGCACCAGGGTGCACCCCCGAACAATGCACTGCTCAATGCACAAATGCACCCCCACGATGATTCGTGTATACAATTATAGACCTTGCACATTAGCATATCTATCAAAGATTCCCCAATGAGAGGCTCAAGAGAAGCCCCCGTCCTGAGGAACCTTCCCCCTGGGGGGGCCTATCTTAGTTTACAGAATGTGTTCTGGAGAGGACCTTGGTGTCTGGGCTTTCTGACCCAACTGCGAGGTTCCCAAGATGTTTGGTCTCTCGGCTTAACAGAACCTTGGGTCTAAGCAAGTTATCAAGTTTAGGGAATTACAAGTATGTGGGCTAAAAGCACTAAGGATACATGCAAAGCTGTATGAAAGGGTATATGAAAAGGGTATATAAGAGGGATATATGAAAAAGCAAAAAATCATGGCATCAGCATGAATACCATTTGTTTTGATGGCATGAAGAAATGTCTTAAAGGTGGCACAAAGATGGGATAAACTTCTAGAAAATGGCAAAGTCATCTGCAAACCGCTTGAAATGGCCGTCATGCTCTAAGCTCTTCTATTGCATTAGATTTCTCATACAGGGACTTGAGCACTCAGCTCAGAAGAGTCAAACTCTATTCAAAACATTTTCTATGCATCTAGCAAGCTGTGAGTGCTCAACTTGTGCAAGGAAAGTAGTTGGATTAGACGGTAGAAACTGAGACAGAAATTGAATTTTTGGAGTATGATCTATTTCCTCCACCCCCATCCCCAACAGTGAACTGAAAGATCTTTTCAGTCCTTTTCAGAAACATTGCAGTTACACCTTACACCCAGGTGCCTTTTGCAGTGTCAGGTGCATCCAGCAAGGCACATTTAAGGCAGTTTAGGGAATGTTGTAATCCAGCATTTCAAGAAGATGGTGTTCCATCTGCCTGTTATCTCTACCACTTTGTCTTGGGGTGACTTTATGATGTTGTGTCCCATATCGCCCAGAAATGAATCCAGTGCCTTTCTGTGCCTTTAAATAGAGCCTGAGAAGGGAGAGAAAAAAACTGAGCAAACTTTTCAAAACAGTTTGTGCTTCAAGGACACAGAGATAGCTGCAGCTGCTGAGGATCGAAGGAAGCACCCTTCTTGTTTTTTCTCATCTTCTTGGCTGTTTCTCCAGAGAGAGACAGAGAGTTAAGGTTTTTTTCTGGGACTTCGGCTTTTCCTTTTTTCTCTTCTGGACTGTTTCAACAACATCAGAACACCAGAGCTCACTGGGAAAACTTTCCACTTTAGGCCCGGAGGGGGCCCAGGCTGACCCAGCTCCGAGGAGGAGGAGAGAGACCACACTAACAGAAACGACTTTCAATCTTCCCAGGCTTCTCTCCACAGCGAGAGGTTTTATTATTTAGCATTACTATTCTTTTCCTGTGTGTTCGTTAAATAAATGGTTTTTTTTCCTTTTCCTTTCCTCTGAGGAATTTCTTCCCGAATCTGGTGGGGGAGGGGTGATATTTATTTAATTAAATAAATAAAAATTAACAACTTACTAATGAAAATTTTCAGAGATAAAACTCCTAAGCTTGTTTGTTGAAAATAATTTATTATTTTAAAACATTAATAAAAAAATTATCAGATCTCAAATGGATTCAATTTCTTGCCCTCATGATAAAGATTTACTCTATAAGCACCATTATAGAGACTAGATCATTTATCATTTGATGGAACAATGCTGCAGCTATGAGAGTCCAGATATGTCTAAAGATTATGTAAACTATTTGTTGGAAGGTTTTGGTCTGGAATCCCTATCCCAGAAAAGGATCATAAATACATTCCAGTAAACTGCTCCTACCTTGTTTAGGCAAAATCTGAGCCATGGCCATGTCCAAAATGCTTCCTTTGGATAAGCTGGACCACTGTGTTAGGATAAGTGTGATCTTATAGAAAGCACCTTTGCAGACACTGACCAGAGCGTGCTGGTGGAACCAGGACAACTGGTAAGACACATCTGTAATGCTGGAGCTAGTTATGGGCTCCCCAGAACAAAGGAGATGTGGGATGAGTCCAGTTCACTGGAGAGTCCAGTGAAGGGCCACAAAGATGAGTAAGGTAAGAGCTTGGAGCATGCCTCATCTGAGGAGAAGCTGAGAGAGCTAGAGCTGCTTCGCTTGCAGAAGAGAAGTATCAGGGGCATCTTATCATATGTAGAAATACAGTTGGGGGTGGGAGAAAGAAGTGGTAGGGAACAAGAAGTTAAGGAATAAGCTGTGCTTCACTCAAAGGCTGGCAGCTCTGGAACCCATATAGCTTGTTTTATTAATGCTTGCATTTTTCAAGGCAGTATGATAAGCATATGTTAACTTCAGAGATTTTGGCATCAATTACAGTACAAAACTAGATACACCACCTTTCTGTCAAGATTCTGCTATCTGATCTCAAGTAGAAAACACAGTATCTTAGAAAGTAATTTTGAAAAGCTTCAAGGGAGCCAATTCTGACTCCATTACAAGAAGTTGATCTCAAGGTAAGCCATCAGTGTAATTTAAACTTGCTAGATTAGAATGCAGTGGAGAATGAGTCATTCCCTTGTGTAAGAAACAAGTCTTTGTACCCAGAACTAGAATATTAAAACCAGGGCTTATCATACAGCTGTGAACACTACAGAACATTTCTGTTCTGCATGTAAATGTAGAGAAGAATAAAAGTCTGTTAAGGGACCAGACAATGAGAGAAGATCAAGAGAGACAAAAGGAAAGAAATTCAGAAAGAAAGTATGGGAAGTAGCAGCAGGTCAAAATATAATTTAAAAAAAAGAAAGAAAGAAAAAGAGATAAAGGGAAAGAAGAACCCCAAAGGAGATTTAAACTATCTAGATAAGAAAAAACTTATGGGAAATGCCACTAGCACACCGAAGTCATGAAATAGACAGGAGTAAAAGAAGTAATGAAACTGTATAATCAAATAAGACCCTTAGTTAGACAGAAAATTTGAAGAAACAAAAGATGCACAAAAGATTTCACTCCAAGAGGAACAGTAAATAGTTGTCTGGAATTTTCTGCATATTCACATCTGCAGTAGGGGTCACTTGTTTGAAGCCCTATTGTAGGGTAAGGACAAAAAAGAGGATAGTGGTCCCTGGAAGGTCTCAAGGACAAAAACTAAAAAAACTGAGATTATTAGCACATGAGTTTCCAAATGGCTGAGATGTGGAAGCTACCATAAGTGGCATTTGTAAAAGTTGGACCCCACTGAAAAAACTGAAATCCCACTGAACTAGAAAATTTTCATTTAAGATGCTCAGTGAGCCTCTACCACATAGACCCCGTTCTACACGCTCCCTTTACCCCTCTCATCCACCACATTTCACTTGTGCCATAACGGATGGAGGTGTTCACGTGTGGTGAAACATCTAGATTAAAACTCATCCAGAATTTTTTTAAGGGAAATTCTAGTGTTTCACCCATGCCAGAAAAAGGAAAGAAGCCAGACAAGCGTGTCCCAGTTTGAGACAAAATTCAGAGGAACGTCCAAATTTGAACGTCCTCTCTTAGAAGACAGAGAGGCCTCTCTTAATTTGCCAGAGATTTTCTTTTGGTACTGCTCAGGACATAGACTCATGAGCCCAGAAGGTCCAATCTGTCTGCCCATGCAAATGGGTGAAGGACTGCTGGAGAAGCCCAGATGTCCCTCAGATGGTGAAAAATTGCTTGAGGGTCTACTGGATTTTTGTGAGGAGGCAGCTGGCATCAGCTCAGCTGTCTTTCACAGAACTGACTTTGATCCTACTTGTGTTGTTATGGTAACATGAGTCTTTGATCAAATGAGCCTTAATCACTGAGTTAGGAGTTGACCTCTTCCTCATAGGAAATAGCATGGGAGAAGACAAGAAATATTTTTTCCAAACAGAAAAGTTCAGACAATTTTCTTGACCACATCTCAGTTTACAAACCTCCTTTATGTAGCTCGGACTTGTAATGTTGCAAATGCGTGTGTGTATGCAGGGGCAAAATCTCAGAAGAGTATTTGCTATTGCCGTGGTTCAACCTCAGCCAGGAACTAAGCCCCATACAGACCCTTGCTCACTCCCCCTCCAGGGGAGAGAACTGGAAGAATAACAGGTAGAAAACTTGTGGGTTGAGATCAAAACAGTTTAATACGGAAAGCAGAAACTGTGCGTGCAAGCAAAGCAAAACAAGGAACTTATTCATGGCTTCCCATGGGCAGGGAGGTGTTCAGCCACCTCCAGGAGAGCAGGGCCCAATCACATATAATGGTGACTTGGGACTCCAGCACTCCAAATGTTCCTCTCTGCTTCCTCCTTCTTCTCCCACTTTCTATACTGAGCATGATGCCATATGGTCTGGACCATCCCTTCAGTCAGTTGGGGTCACCTGTCCCAGCTGTGTCTCCTCCCAGCCTCCCACACACCCTCAACTTCCTCACCAGCATGGCATATGAAAAGTAGAAAAGGCCTTGGCTCTGTGTAAGCCCTGCTCAGCAACAACAAAAACATCTCTATATTATCAACCCTGTGCTCAGCACAAATTCACAGCACAGCCCCCTACCAGCCACTGTGAAGAAAATTTATTCTACCCCAGCTGAAACCAGCACTGTTATACAGGAAAATGCATTGCATTAAGTACATAAAATCTTCTAATTTAAGTGTGTAATTAATACTATTGCATATGGGTGGATGTTCTTTGGAGTGTAATACTTAGCATATTTGCAATGGGTTTAACTTATTAAATAATTACATAGCAATTATGAGCATGCTTTATTCTTTTGGATACAAAGAGGTTACAGGAGCATTTATGATTAAGCCCTACTGTAGTACAAAGGGCTAACAGGCTTTGTCAAGGTGATTCCACATCAGCTTTTTGTGCACATAACTGCATTACTTAAAAAAGGGAACTTTTTATAGTATGAAGCAACCTTGCCACAGCAGACTGGAATACCATAATGTTTTTTGACATTACAAATTAACTTATGGTGGTATCAGTTCTGGCATGGCAAAATTAAAATTGTTTCTAAACCATTACATTTAAAGATAGCTCTTATATTCCTGATAGCATTTCAAAATATGCATGTAAATATGCCTTCAAAGAGGAGTTTAATAAACAAGAAAATATTTAGTAATGGCTGTTAAAAACTGAAAAGATAAATATTCATGAATAATTCTGGATTATCATTAATTTTTTAAAAGATAGCATGGTGAAATGAATATGAGAGCAGAATAACTTGATGTAAATCTAGTTACTTAACAAAGTTTGGGCTTTATAGTGCTGAATTAGCTGATGTCAGTGGAATCTATGTCTGAAATAAATATATGGGTAGGTACAAGAGGGAGAAAGAGACGTAATACCTCATACTACAAAATGATGACTCCCTTACCTAAGCCATTGAAGGAAGAAGGAAAAAGTAATCAAAGAGTTAGAGATCCTCCAAAAAACAGTGAGCCTATGCAGAAGAGAAGTGAAGAATGACAGATTCAGGGAGTAAAGTTTCTGCTTTTTAAGGTAGAAATAAAACAAAAATCAAAGAAGATGCTAATTTAAAAAATAAAATAAAAATAAATAAACAATCAGTAGAATCTCTTTGTGTACAAGCCGAGTGATTTTGTACACTGAAACAAGAGGGCCTTTCATGTATTCCTGGCGGAAAATGCCACACAATGGTGGAGCAGAGGTATTTTGCAGTTGCCTGTAGAAAACTAGAATTCATCTTTGACGGTTACACTATCTCCTTTAATATTTTCAGCTGCTGTATAACATCAAAGGCACTTCAGTCTCCTGCTGAGTATGTTTGAATGGTGCATCACTGCGAGACCCTTTCCTTTTTGGAAAAAAATCCACATGGCTTTATCTGTCTATTACTTTTTGGCTATAGAATAAAGGAGGGAAAGAGGCAAATTATGATAAAATATTTAGGAAACTAACATGACAACTATGAAATCAATATTTCCTTGATGTGGCTACAGTTGTTGTCTATAAAATGGAATCAACTTAATTTGTAAGTTTAATTGAAACCATGGATAATTAAAATCTCAATGTACCCTTTTTAGACAGAACATCTTTGAAAGTTTGTAGAGTTATAATGTGAAACTTAAGTGTGAAAAGCTCTGCAATAACAGGATCTGGCCATGGATTCTTTCCTTTTGTTTTTGTCATTACAATTTGAGGAGGAAGATTCTCACAAGATAACTGCCAGAAATGGTCACAGCACTCTTACTGCTTTATTTTTCAATCTAAATCAGAAGAAGGGAAGTTTACATTTCCTTCTTATTTTTTCTTAATTTTTAATTTGGGGATTATCTAAATATAACTCAATTAGCAGTGCTTCTTTCTTAGAATATGTTTTATTTTTAAGATTAGGTAGTGGGCCAAGGATGGAGAGATATTCTCAGCCTTAAATAATTTACTATCAAATGGCAACACCCAAATCTCCAAAGAGCAAGAACAGAGCTGTAAATTTCCTGACAATTATTGATTACTTATTGTATTTATTGTTTACTCTTTTTGAGAAAGATGAGGCAATATCACAACATTCAACAATTTTCCTTTGACTTGACAGGTTCAATTTTTTTCCCTGAAGTTCTCAACGTATTTCTACAGACTTTGACAACATTACTTTCTTAGCAAACTTTCTCTCAGGTGGGAAGCTATGTAACATTCAAGATAATTTTGCTTTCTACTAAGTATTTACAAAGTTGAAATTGAATAATTCTGTTTTGTAAACATTTGGTAACTGTATTGCCTCTTTGGCTCAAGGTTCTAACACTGCAACTATTTTCTGTAGACTGATATATCAGTACATGGTGATTTTCATCTGGAAAAACATTGAAAGGTATGTTGCTTCCTTATTTTCCGGGGGCTACATTTAACATATTCTTAAATGAAACAAAGAAACAGAATAGAAGAAGGGCAGGAAGGAAAACTTTATAAAATAAAGAAAACCGAACTAAGAACAATTTAGACTAGATGGTAGTCTGACTCAAAAAAACCAGAAAAACAAAAACTTTGTCTGTGCTGGGGAAAAAAAGGTAGCTTAGCACTGCTGTCATTACTTCTGACAGAGAGGCTCGAGGTCCCTGTGGCTGCAGAGCATGCTTCAAAGAGCTGCTGAACATCACTAGTCAATTTAGTTCCAACGGTCTGAAATACAGTATTCATATAGAACAGTTCATTGTCAGGGCTATTTTATTACAAAATAAGACACCTTTTCTATTTAAATGCTTTTGCTGTAAGCCAGCTGGGGCCAGCACCGCTGCACAGAAAGTGCTGGGGTTTGGGCATTGTTGATTTGAGCTTTAGACACAGCCTTCATTGGCAGTGGTGGCTGAAGTTGGGGATGAATAGCCTTTGCCTTAGGAGAGCCCCAGTATTTAATTGCAGTAAAAATGAAGCCACCGAGAAAGCCTGGCTGCAGTTCCAAGTCAAACATAATCCTTTGGTGGCTGAAAGTATGAAACATGAAACCCACAAAATATAACTCTTCTAGCAACTTAGTGTGAACACTACAAAGAATAACACAAGAATAGTGAAACTTTTTCTGTGTCCTCCAAAACATGGGAAACAGATGCAATCTACTCTTTTGGTAATGAATCTTATTAATGTCTATGTTAACACAAATATAATCATAGGGATTAAAAAAAAGGTCAATTCTAATAATCTCCTTTGCAAACAGTTTGTCATTTGTTATAAAATATAACTAACTCCAGAACTGAAAACACTTTGTAGGGCAAGAAAACACTATTATAACAACATATAGGAAAGTAAACATCCTGACAGTTTGTGTGATAGTTTTCATCATAAAATTATATTTAATTCCATAATTACAAATATGTAATTATTATGGCTATGAATACGACTCATTTATTTCACACTATTAAAATATGATTGCAGTCATGAGTGAACTTTCAGGGTAGGCTCTGTTGCTTCTCTCTGAAGTGGAGGTTTGCTGAGGCATGGAGCCAGCCTAGCTGCTAGCTGGCCCTGCAAGGAGAGGGTGCAGCCTTCTGCCTCCTCACTTTGCACTTCTGGCGCTCACCTTTCTCCCCAAACCAAGCTGATTCACTCACCGGGTGGGTTGCTAAGAAGACAAGAAAAAAAGCAAATTTTATTGAATTAATATCATGTTATATACTTTACATTTTATCTATTTTTTAATAGATACATGTATACTCTATAAATCAATTTACATTACACTATTTATATAGTGTAATTTAGACTATGCTAAAATTACATTAAAATTACAAGTTTGGCACAGTGGCAGCTCTCCAGAGCTTAGGATATGCTTCATTATCAGCAGAATTTTAGCTTTAATTAATATTTATAAGGGAGTTTGGGCATAATGAACTGCAATGCAGTTGCAAATGCACACAAGCACATCAATTTTAACGTCATTTTATTATGGGTTAAATCCTGATGTCTTTAGGAACTTTTACTAGAACCTTGCTCAGTAACTAGCATGTTTATGGTATGGCCTAGTGATATTTCCAAAACTCTCCAGCAATTGTGCTGAAAGTGGGCAAGGATCACAGAATCTGTCTGTGAAATTACACATTATCTCATGGTGTGCAGACAGACAGGGATGCAGGCAGGTGAGATCTGAAAGGAATGGGCTTCAAGAACTAGGTCTATATAGGCATACTTTGGGCCCATGGTCCAGACCAGGGTCCTGTCAAGAAAAAGAAATATTTTATAAAACCTAAAAAACATGTGACATGAAAGACAGGTTTTCTGAATGCAGAAAGAGAATTTTGAACATGAATAATTGGTGTTGCAACTGTTTAGAGTTCATTTCTGTTCCTTCTGCCCTGGTTTTCAGTCAAGAAAGTCTTTATCAAGGAAATCTTTAATGAGACTAATGTTTTTTTTAAAAAAATCTCTTTTTTCCTGTATATCAGAAAGCTGCCTTAATTGTGTGAATCAGATCACTTTAGTTTCACCTTTACAGTCATGCCTTTCACTCAGAGAAGCACTGAAAATTGTTCAATTTTATGTATCATTCATAGCACCTGGACCCTCAATGGAGGCTTGAATTTTCCCGGGAATATTATGCAGTTAATTGTAATTAAGTTAAACTTAATTACAAAAACAATTCATTCTAGAAATGTTTCTACTTCAGACTCTGAAGTTGAAACTCCTTCTGGTCCTGTTGTTTCCTACTGGGTTCAAGTATAGTATCTCTGGTAATATCACTATAAATAAACTTTGTAAGAGTGACAATTTCATGGTTAATGTTATTACAAACCAGAGTGCAAAGGGTCAATGGCAAGTTAGAGTAAATCAACTGAAAGGAGATAAACAATTAAAATTCATTAATTGTTTCTAAATTTGTAAGGAGATTATATTTCAGTGAATGTATATTTTTCATCTGTAAACTTTATGCAGTCATGAGTAGAAGACCGAACACTTCCTAGTGTGCTATGATATGGAATCCCTACAAGTGAAGGCTCCCGAGATTTGAGTCACCTTTTACCATTTTTGTAATTTATTTTTCACTAATTCATGGGACTTGTATATGACATCAGCATGGAAGTTTTACTGTTAAGGATGGGAGGTAGGAAGGATTTCACTAGCACTTTTTAAAAACACTATCTTATGGATGGGATCATTATAAAATATGATTTTGTGCCTTTAGAGCACTTAAGGGAAAATCATTTAAGCAGTTGATAATAACCAAAATAGACAGTTTAGTAGTCAATTGGACAAAAACATGTTCCTCTCCCTCCCCTATCCTGCTATAGCTTTCAGGAAGATGGTAAGTATTGCTGTAACAGAAATTTATTGTTTTGGTTAATGAGAACATGAGTAAAAAGAGGCCATAAAGAAAAAAACTAGAACCTATCAGGTGTTAAAACAGTGCTAATTACAGGACTTAAAATAGTGGTAATTTTTAGCTGAACAAAGTTTCCATTTTTCTCTGCCAAATATTGTACCTCTCACAAGAACAAAATAGCGATTTTTTTTCTTGCTATAAGACCCTGACTGTGCTCTCTCCCGCAGTAGCTCTGGGCATAATTGGCCATAATGAGTACACATGACAGTCAGCAGGAAATCTGTCAACTCTTCAGGAGCTCGGTGCTGGAGGCGGAGGATGATGGGTTGTGTTGCTCTTGAGAAGGCAACAAAAATAATGACCTCTCCTTCAAGCCTAGTCTAAAAGTGTTTTGCTACTTGCTTTCTTGTCTGATTAAAAGAAATCTGAGGGGCAATTGAGTTACAAAGTCTAGTTCATGGCTAGAAAATCTGAGCTCTCTGACTGAGGTAGCCTTTAGGTACAAAGCGTGTTCCTCAAAATACCCTTTTTCATCCATTTTCAGTAGAAAACTCCCCTCCTGTCTGCTTCAGCTCACAGGAGTCTGGAATACATCACCACCAATACTAAAGAATTTAAGTCTCTGTACACAGTAAGCCCATCTCTATCTTAAAAACTTCTTGTAGTACCAGCCCCCATGATGACCCACCTTGCCCTCACCAGTCATCAATCTTTATCACAGCTGCAGTCCCCTGGACTACTGAAAATATCAGTCTTGACAGAGAAAATTGTTTGAAGCAGAGATAAGCTGCATGGTATGTTGAAAACTAATCCCAAAGGATTGGTAGCAACGTTATTTTGAAGCTAGTGCCCTTAAAACAAAATGTACTTCATTCAGATCACCCCTCAGGAGAAGGTCCAAAACTTGATTTTGCTCAAAAAATTTTATCTTCATCAGGTAAAGGCTAGCAGAAAAGAAAGGAAATATTTGTGTCTATTTGGAGTGAGGGAGGAAAATTGAGGCTTAAGATATTATTAAATGATACTGTTAAGAGCTCCACGAAGTTCAATAAAAACTGTCTTTGAGGACTTGAATTGCTTTTTTCATCTTTATAAAAGTAAACATTTTTATCACTTCCCCAAAAACTGCAATTTTATAGGTTGACAAAAAATGATTGCCGATACTAGTGTTTTATTTTGCTTTGCAGTGTTAGGATAGTTTTTCTGTCATATGGTAAAAGCTTATTTCAACAGTTTCTCATTGTCATTAAATTTGTTCCATAAAGCATATGGGAATGTAAAAAAAATAATGCAATAGTATTTGGGTGGCTTGGAAACACAGATTGTTGATAGTGATCATACAAGTTGCTTCAGCAGGAGTTAGTGAGGATGTGGTCTCGTTGGTATTAGGTCCAGGTATTAGCAGGAGGTCTGCTGCTGGCAGAGCAGAATTGGGCACACTGAGCTCCCTTCAGCCTTATCCTCATTATGTCTACGACCTAAAGAGCAGTGTGTGACTGAATCCAGCCCCAAAGCTAATCTACGTCTAAAGAGGTGCATTTCTATGTCTTCCAAAAAAGGGGAAAAAAAAAAAAAAGTGAGACCTTAAAAAAAAGACTGCTTTCTTTCCCATACTTCTATTCTGATATTAATCTATTTGTATGCAGGTTTCCAAAGAACTTTCTCTGTCAGGGAATAGTACCACAGGGAACAGAAAAACCAAGTAAGCAAGTGAGAGCAGGAACACCTTGAAAGAAAGTCACCACCTTGTTAACTCCAACCACAAGAAGGAAGAATTTAGAAGTTTTAATAGAAAATCTGAAGTTCCAAATGGAGAGCAGAGAGGGGGTCAGTTTCTAAAGATGGAAAAGTCTTAAGATGAAATATTATGGGCTGACATTTTGAAAATAAAGATTTTTTTCTTGTGTTGAGTCCATCAAGTGAAAAAAAAGAGCCAGTTCTGAAGAGTGTTAGCCATGCTGACAAAAAGAAAATATCCAAATTATTATTTTTTATGTGTTTTCAGTCAAAACTAGAGTGAAAGGAAGTTTTCCTGCGTTACACAAACATGGCACAAATTGCAGGAGGCAAATCTGTCAGTTGTGGAGAATCTTTTCACATTTCTGTTTTGAGGCAGATTAACAGACAATAAAAAGAAAAGAATATTAGTGTAGCAGAGTATTTATTTGGGAAATATTCTGATCCCCAGAAATTAGTTGCAATAGCATCAATTCAAGTATAGTTACCCCTTATTCTGCATTTTTTCTACCACTAAGAAAATTTTTGTTTATGGAAATAAACAGCTACTTCTTAGAGAAAAAAAAAAGAAAATAAAAAGAAATGTATGGCATATTACAGGTTTTTCTTTTGATTTAACTGGTGAGAAAAAAAAGGTAATTTCATATTTATGCTCTTAATAAATAAATCATAACATTTCTCACCAACTAAAAGTCAAAGTCAGAGTTCTGTGCTGGTAGGGAACAGAAACTTTTTAGAATCCTTATAGGTTTTGTGAGGCAAACAAACTAATTTTCTACTTATCTATATTTTCTGTTTTCACAATACTGGATGTTATAATGTACATAATGTGTTATAACAATGTCAGATTTTTTGACAGGATAATAACCCCCTTTTACTAAAATTTAGCTGGCCTGATGATCCTCTGCTTCACAAATTGTAACACCTTTCATAACTACATGCTAAGGGTTGGAATGAGGACAAGGGCTTTTGTGAGAGGAGAAATTGGGTTTAATAGTGTACCTTAGACAAAATATGACACTGGTAGTGATGCCTTAGGTTTTAACTTTTATATTTTTCAAATCCTGTACTGCCTCGTGTGTAACTCTGAAGTTTCGTGTGGCCTGTTAGCTGCTGTTCCCTCATGCTGGTTCGACACAACAAACCCTCTCTAGGTTTGCCCTCCAAGGACACCTTTATTGTCCCAGCCCCCAAAATATGTAAACTAAAGCCTTTGAGAGGAGGGGCAAATTTGGGGTAATTACATCATTAACTGAAGTTATAATTGGAGAATTAACCCTGATATGCAAATGGACCAAACTTACAAAAGTGTGAAGAACCTGTGACCCAGCCTCCGTGGAGCCCCTCAGAGGCTTTACACTCCCAAGGAACACCTTTGAAGGCCCTTCAAATAAATACCTACTTTTATTCTCTTATTCCTGTCTAGCCTCTGTTTTCAGGTAGCCACTTCAAGGCATCAGGAGGATCGCTGTAGAACATTCATTCCAAGAAATGTACTAGGGACTGGCATGACAAAAATATGTTTTTCAGGAGTATATAATGCTTTGCCTTTCCAAAGATTTGGGCAGCAGAAATTAGCAGAGATTCTTGGAGAAAACGGTATAATTTCACAGAGACGAATGAAATCCTACATGGCTTAAATGAACCTACAGCCCACATGGATACCAGGTTCACAATTCAGCACTGTATTTTTTGCCATTTTTCTCCTTGGTCTTGGAAATGTGGCACTGCAGCAGTTTATATATGGAAAAAATAAAACTGACATTATTTTAAGAAAGACTGCATGTTTTCTCCTACATACTCCCTTCACGTTACTGTGGGAGTAGCCAGTGAAGTCCCCCTGGAAAGCTACTGTGCAGAAATACAGACGCAGGACAGCTCTGCAACACATTTATTGAACTTGGTTTTGCGCACGGAAGGGTTCAACTTCTTCAAAAAGGCAGAGGGTGATGGACACAGTCATATATCAAATTCTCACTGCTCACTTTACAAATGAACTCTTGGGAGTGCTGCGGCATTGGGACTCTTAACTCTGTCCTATGCATTTCTGTTCATGCCCAGCCCAGGCTGCAACACACCTGTCTCTGTGACATAGAGATAAGGGAAGCACCACTCAGGACTATGCACAGGCACAGTAATCTGTCTTTTCTGGTGTGTAGTTACTGATATATTATGGTGCTGGTCTTCATGCTAGTGTGTGCATTTCCTGCATCTAGTCCAAGAGAAATGCCAGGATTAGAAAGATTTCACCAAGGGTTATTAAGTTCTGGTGCAGATGAACAGCAGTATCCTCAAGGTAATAGCTGTTTCTGATTAAAAAGAAGCCTCCTTGATACAGTAAGTATCAAAATGCCAAGGTGCTGAGCATGCTTTCCACATTTTGCCTTGAAACTAATGCTATTTTCTTATGACGTTGCTCTAGCTCCCAAGTGAGATTTAAATTCTTATCCCTGTAGACACTTCGATGAATATTTAACATCTACGGGTTTTAGTGGGATGACTTGCATACTAAAAGTAAGAACATTTTTAGGGTAGTTGAAAATTTATTACGTGAAATATCTTCACGTAAGTTAAAATATTAAAAAAGTGATGTACAGGTATGATGTCTCTAAATTGTTACAAAAATAAACATCTTTCAATTTATCTCACTTCATTCACTGAAGTTCCTAAAACATATTTGAAAGGACTGTGCAAAACATAATCAACTACGTGTTTAGAATATATCTAAATATTCAAGTTGTACTAAGTGCAAGTTTTAAAGGTGAAAAAAAGCTTATAGATTTTATTTTATTCAGTCCTTTTTAGTACATCCACATGTCCTTTCTCTTTATGCTGGTTTTCACTTGGAATAGTTACACAAAGTTACTATAATGTACCTGTGTTACAAGTGCTCAGGCATATAAATATTCCTCTTTTGTTTGTCATTTTCCATAAGTATAAATTTGCTCTGTTATACCAGAAAGACAAATGGAATTGGAAGCACTGATCAGGCAATTACGTCCTCAATAGCGAACACATCAGGGCAGTTTTGTACTTAATATTCAGAGTTAATATGGCAAAAATCCTGATTTATGTTGTATAGATTCATTATAAGGCACGAGTGAGAACACACAGAACTATTTCCCATTCCAGCTTGTGAAGCTTTTGTTGGGTCTGTCTACTAACCAAAGAAATCATCATGGGGCTTGCAGTGGAATCCCTTTTACTACCACAAATCCTGACATTAGAGCACAGAAGAAAGAAGTTTTGAGGAACAGAAGAAATGAGAGTGTATCTACTTCCTTCAAGAACTCACCTTTGTGAGCAAAATGATTTCTGAAACTTCCACCAACATCTACCTACATGGTGTGCTGTACATTAAATTCATTGAGCTGGGATGGAAAAAAATCTCATCTAATTTTAATGCTTGCATGGATGCCTTAATTTAAAAATAAAAACACCCAAATATGAGTGATAAAATAATGATGTACATTCAATAAATATATACATTTTTAATTAATATAGTGTACAAGCAAGCCTATAGAATAGATGGTCATAGAGATTTGATTCACAGATATCTTCCACTTTAATTAAAGCTGTCTGATCCTAAAAAATACTATTTCAGTAATGTAACTCAGCTTTCAGTCATCTATCCAGATCTGGAAATGGCTGCCAAAAAAGTATGGCTAAAATTCTCAGGACCAAATATTGAAGATCTGCTGGGTATGCGTATCTTTACCCAGAATATCAGGCAAGCAGTTCCATTGAAATTGGTGACTTAAACCAACGGGGCGAATTTACTTGACCTCTCTGCCATGACTGTTATGTTACGAAAAACTTTTGGCTGCAGGTTAAGATCCCAACAAAGTCTGTCCTGGTCACCATGCAATGCATTTGTTGGCAAATGTTTGCCAACATAGCTCTTTCTTTGCAGCATAATCTCAAAGCAGGACACACAACACTTGTCACATCCTCTGAGCCTAACTGTGGAAAGATATTCTTAAGCCTTTTCTTTCTGTGGCTTCTTTATGGGCTCTTCTGTTTCACTTTAGATGGACCAAATTAGGACCAATTTTTGTGCTCTTAAAGAAGGAATTTAAATGAAATTTTGTTGTTGCCAAATCCCTGCTGTCTCAAGGACCTGAGGAAATAACTTTAGCGTTATTTATCTTTTCTGATAGAAGACAAGAAACAATAATGTCATGTGATGTAAACCTGTCTTATGGTGGAGCTATTTTTTCTGCTTCCTCCCTCAAGTGGTTTTTCCAGTTTCTTTTCTCTCCACTGTAGAGTCCTCTTTCTCTGAGATGGCTTGAAAGAGTGTCTTGGGGTGACTTTATGCTGTTGTATCCCCTATCACTGCTCTATGCCCAAACATGATTCCTGAACCTTTCTATGCCTTTAAAACTGGGTGCAAGAGACAGAAAAAAACTGAGCGGACTTTTCAAAACAGTTTGTGCTTCAAGGACACAGAGATTAGCTACTGCTGCTGCTGAGGAGCAGAGGAAGCACTGCTTCTGGCTTTTTCAGTCAGTTTTTTTCGGCTCTGTTTCTTCGGAGAGAGACGGAGAGTTGAGGGTTTTTTTCCTGGGACTTCGGGTTTTTTTCCCTTCTTCTCTTCTGGACTTGTTCAGAACACCAGAACATCAGAACCCCACCGGGGGACCTTCCACCAGCCTGGAGGGGGGCCCCCCACGCTGACCCAGCTCCGAGGAGAAGGAGAGAGACCGCACCCACAGAAGGACTCTAAAATCTTTCAGGTTCTCTCTCCAGAGTGAGAGATTTTATTATTTAACATTATTATTATTATTTTCCTGTGTGTTTGTTAAATAAATAGGTTTTTTTATTTTCTCCTTCACTTTCCTCCGAGGAAAATTTTTTTCCCAAACCCGGTTGGGGGGAGGGGTGGTTGTGGCCTGCCTTCCTTTGAGGAGACGTTCCTTTGGACATTTCCCTGAATTTGGCCTAAACCATCACAAAGAGACATTTTAAAACAATATTTATGTGAAGTCAGTTTTTTAAGCTTCCCTCTTAGTTCCAAAGCTTTTTTCCCCCCCATTCAAGTACAATGTTTCTCTGTTCTTTTTTCTCCTTTTGTACAGAAAATGTACTTTTATGCATATAGATCACAGTCTTAATCTTGCTGTTTCATCTCATCAGCAGTGCTTTTCTCTTATGCTTTTTTATCCTCTGCAACCTCTCTGCACCACTGTTGCCCCCTTAGTAAAACCAGAAGTCAGCTATGAATTTATTACCTTGATTCTAATAGCCCAGAAGGTGACATTGTATTTATTTAATCATGTTCAAATATGAGTTCACAAGGGTCAGATGTCATGATGGACGTGTGTGCATTGAACACACATTGAAGTGTGCTGTTGATATAATGTCCAAGTTTATGAAAATGTCACTTCTCAGATATTTATGCAACAAAGTAGAAATAGGACTGGTTTGGGAAAGTTTTACAGTTGTGGATGAAGTCTCTTGAAACAAAATCAGACATGACTAACCTTTTTACACATATCTATCCTCCACAGTGCATGGTGCAACCTTACTTATGAATTCTGTAATCTTCTTTCCATTCCTCCTTTCCCACTCCTTCTCCAAGAACTGCAATGACAATGGCAACAGAATCTTAGGAGATTGAACAAACCAGAAAAGAATAGGGTAGATGTTTTCTGGCGCCACCCCTTTTAATAACAATTGCAACTGGGATGGAATATCAAATGGAAACTCAGCCTTGATTACCTCATTTCTGCAAAGAAAATCCTCCTTGCATGGTCTTCATGAGTGCAGAGAACTTCAGTTCCCAAGCAGAATATGCATTGCTACATGAAAAAACAGTATCTTAGCAGAATAATCTGAAGGTCTTTGTTTTCTTCAAAACGTGGAGCAAAGCCCACCTCATCCTCAATCCCTAATTTTCTAAACTTTAAACCACAAAAACCCCACTCATTACTCTCTGCCCAAGGATAATTGACCAGGAACTTCTGGAGTCACTGGAAGGACTGTCTCTGACTTAAGTATTCAAGGTCAAGGTGGTCTTAATCTAATTCAGGACCAATATTTTTGAAAATGGCACTACAAACAAAGCCAAGAATTCTAGAAATCCCTGTAACTGTCAGGAGGCACTGACAAGTAGCAACACAGAAAACACTGTGTGTGTGTCATTTTATTCCTACAATTATAATGAAAAGAAAAAGTATCAACTCTCCTTTTATTGTGGTTAAAATTGAACAGAAACTTCTACATTGCGCTCTGGTGCATGAAGGACAAAGGATCCTAAGACAGCTGATTGATCTTCAGAGAGTCAGGTAAGTACAGCAGAGGCCAGCACGGATCAAATGGGAACTACTTTAGAGCTCAGATGGAAAATGAAGTGTACAGAAGGCGGAAGTAGGGAGGAATTTAGTGACAGTTCTTGAATGTACAGGGATGGAGTTAGGAAAGCTAAAGTTCATCTGGAATTGAAGCTAGTAGGAATGTGAAGGACAATAAGGAAATATTTCTGCAAGTACATTGTCAGCAAAAGGAAGACCAAAGAAAAGCAAGCCCATTGCTCAGTGGGGTAGAGGGCCCAAGGACATAAGTCACAGAGAAGACTGGGTTACTCAGTGGGGTTTTTTACCTCAGTTTTTTCCTAATCTGATCTACCCTCAGACATCTAAGGTCTCTGCAGAAAAGGATCTGGATGACACGGCTGTCAAGTTGACCATGAGTAAGCAGGGTGCCTTTGCAGCAAAAAAAGACTAGCTGCATCTTGGGATGTATTACCAAAATTTTTTTAATGAGACTGGGGGGAATAACTGATTTCTTCTCAGGTTACTGACTATTTACCAAAAGCAGGGGACTGTTGCAAAGCAGACCTTGAGAAACCTCATCACGTTTCACAAAAGCAGACATCTTATTAAAACACTCCAGAGGTCTGGAAAAGCTATTTGTCAACTGCTAGATTCAAGGCTTCTTAAAAAGTGAGCTGTAAAAGAGAAGTGATGTCCTTCTTTACAAAACAGCCTTGTGTTTGCTAAAAGTCAAGAGCAGCATTTTTTTCTTCAGGTGGAGCCTCCTCTGTTGATTCCACTCAACAGTGACGAATGGTGGCAAAACAGTAAAAATCAGGTTTTCTCTGCCTAGGGAAATAGAAACTTTAATTCTCTCTTTCACTTCAGGCAGGAAAAACCCCCAACATTTAAGTAACTATATGATCCTTATGAATACTTCTACATTTTGCAAGCATTCTGATTTATTTTGAACTGGTTCTGAGTACAAGGTGTCTTTGGGCAATGTCTTTTACTTATTCAGGAGACATTGGTAGACATCTTATTTGACCTACTGATATGCTCTTTTCTTATTTTCCTCTTCTCAGAGAGTACATTTCTCTACTGCAAACTCCACTTTCATGCCTTTTGTTACGATGATTAATAGATTAAATTTATAAACAAAGACACTCACTCAGAATCTGCTGTAATCTTGGATGTTAATTTCCACTGATATGCTATTGTATACTGCAACTGAATCCAAACCCTTCAGTATTAAATAAAATTTTTAGGAGCAAGGCCAAAATCCTTATTCAGATTGCTTCTTGCTCCTGTTTAAAATGCTGAATGATCTATCTAATAAAAATGTGAGGCATTTTCACTGAGTGGTCCTAAATGTCTCTTATCATAAATTTTACTTGAAAGCTAAGATGCTAAAAAAATGGAGCATGCAAGAAATCTTTATCGTGTCCACCTTGCTAACATGAACACGTGGGCTCCATTTTGCCCTTCATGTCTGTCTGCAGACCAGGACCATTCATTTGGTGGTGCAGTCTTTGCCAGTCTAATGGATGGGCTAAATGTGACACTGCAAAGAGTTTCACTTGTTGTTTCAGTATAGCATTGACATACTTTGGTCTTTCCCAGCAAAGCATTGATGTATTTTGGTCTTTTCCCAGGAAAACAGCAAGTAAACCCCCATGCTTCAATACTTTCACCTGCAATTGCACCATCTGTCTCAAAAAGGCAAACACAACTGAAACAAAAATCCTGTAGTATAGCTTCTCAGACATTTATGTTACAAAAACCCTTCCAAATTTGATCCTTTGATTAGCACAGAAAATGTTTTAATTCTTGCATTTGTGAGATCTCTTTTCTCAAGGCATCCCTGCAAGTCATCCCCTGCCTTCTCATAGTCTCATTCCACAGTTTTCTACAGAAAACTAAACCTGGTCCTAACAACCGTTTTATTTCTCCTGCTGCCTTTTACACAAAAGAAGACAGGAACTATGTTCCTTGTCATTGCTTTGTAATTTTCTTCAATATAGGTATTTTTGAGTGAGTCATTTCCACCCAAGTCTCCTGCAGAAAAGTTTTCCAGTAAAACAAAATAAAAATGGATACAGAAAAACATTTCAAAACACATCTGTAATTTCGAATCTGCTCAGTGTTATTAAGTGCAAGTTCCCACACAGCACTCCTTCCTTGGCTGCATGAGCACCATGCCCACCTATCAGCCCTGATTCACCATCTGTGCTCAGGGTGGCTTTGGCGGGCATGCACACTGTAGGCAGTACCTGGAGTATCAGAGGGAGTATGTGCATCTAGAGGGAATTTCACCACCATGGGTGGTGAGTTCCCAGTGTGCAGAACTGCCATCATATGGGTTGCCTGTAAAGCTGCACAGAGGGATAAAAGCCTTTTCTCTGAGTGAAGAGGGATGATGCATGGGGGTCTCTATTGTGAGTGGGATTTTAAAACCAGGTTTAAAAATCAGCCATGCATGAAAGCACCTAATCTGAATGAGAGGCAGGAAAGGGCCTTCTGAGTGAGAGAAGAGAGGTCAGGTCAGCTTTCTTGAGAAGCTCACCCTTGCTCTTTATTTCTTGTCCAGTTTGAAGAAACGCTGCAAAGAACTGACAGCTCAGTACATGTAGCACATGCCTGTGACTCGGGAGGTCTGCTTTGAAATCTTAGCACTGAGTGATTGAGAGCCATGTGGCACAGTCTGCTCCATTTCTTAACCAGTTTGCCCCTCCTCATTGGCACAGGAGCACAGGGAAGAGGGTCTGCGGTCAGTTCATCACATGTTGTCTATTCCACCCCTTCCTGCTCAGGGAGAGGACTCCTGACACTCTTCTCCTGCTCCACTCTTCTCCTCCCACAGGAGACAGTCCTGCACCAGCTTCTCCAAGGTGAGTCCTTCCCATGAGTCACAGTTCTTCATGAATCCTCCCACAGGGTGCAGCCCTTCCAGAACAGAGTGCTCTAGTGTGGGTCCCCCATGAGGCCACAGCCAGCAGCCTGCTCCAGTATGGGCTTTCCATGGGCTTACAGCCTTCTTCAAGCATCCACTTGCTCTGTGGATCATGATAATTAATTTTACAGTTATATCCAATTGTTATAATTCTGCCTGTTTTGTATTAAATTATTAATATTGAAGCTTTCTAGTTAGGTTTTGTTTCAACTTTTAATTTGGCTATTTTTAAAGCTGAAGGTCTCATTCCCAGGTTTCAAAGAAGATACAGTACAATCTTCCTGAAAGTTTAAAGGAGAATGAGGGAAAAGAATGAAACTTAAAATTACAAGCACAATTATTTCTCGTTTCTGTATTTTTTTTAACTACTTTTCCTGAGCATTAAGAAGCCAAGCTCATTCAAAAGACATGAAAGACATACTTTTAAGAATATATGTATTTGTCTTTGATAACTAAATGAGATTTGTGTTTGGTAGCTACGAGTCACCATGCAACACCCCAGCAGTATATAGTTCAGTTAAAAAGTGGAGTTCAGAGAAAGGCTTTGATGGTGGGGATTATGTTTATCCTTCCACAGACCAGAAATCAATGTCAGAGGAGAGTGGAGAGGATTGTGCAATGAAAGCTACCTTTAGTAATCTTCCTCAATTCAATACCAGTGTTTTCTTCTGGCCTACATTGGAAGGCATTGATCTGTTTGCTTTTAGTAAGCTAAAGGAAAATATATAAAATAACACAGATTTTCTGTAGAGTGAAATACTGGAATTTAGCTGAAGCTTTGTCCAGCTTTCTTCTGGAAATTGCATCTGTGCAGCCACATGTTTTTATGGTTTTATCTTCTTCTTTTGGATGCATCTACTGCCTTACTGTTTCTCAAGTTATAGGAGTAGGTAGCTCACAGATCGAATGAGCTACCAGAATTTTTGAAAGTCACACTCAGGTCCTTCTCACACTGTGCAAATTCTGCATTTGAACTATTGCTGTGTATGTCTTGCATTTAACTCAATTCCATTCTTCTGTTTCCTTGAAGTGGTACAGAATAATATAGCAAGAAATCTGCTGAAGTGTGCTTTACAACATACATTTATTCAGTTAATTATAAGGCATTACTTGCCAAATTCTTACAAGATATAGTGAAGATATGAATGTTTGTATTACCTAAAATAGGAGATCAGTGATTTTTCCCAATAAATTTTTTCCCTTCGCTTTTATGGTGTCTGCACCTCTCTGTACTGCAGAGTACGGTACTCAGTCCCAAACTCAGCCCACTATAGCCACAGTGTTTTTAAAAACACAAACCAGCCATATTTTGTTCGACTCCATGGCTACTTTCAACTCCAGAAATAGAATCATAGAACCATTAAGATTGGGAAAGACCTCTGAGATCATTGATTCTAGCCATTTAACCTAACATGCTCTTGTGGTTTAAGCTGAGTTGGCAACTAAGCACCATGCAGCTGCTTGTTCAACCCCCCTCTCTCTCCACACCACCAGTGGAATGGGGAAGAGAATCAAAAGTGAAACTTGTAGGTTGAGATAAAAGCACTTTAAGAATTGAAAACAAAGTAAAATGCTATAATAGTAATAGCAAATACTAATAATAAAAAGGGAAAGAAAAGATCCCTCAACACCCAAAAAAAATGTGAAGCATGATACGATTGCTCATCACCCCCTGACCAATGCCAGACTTTGTTCCCCAACTGAGATCTGCCCTCTCTTACGAGTAAGTCTCCCAGTTTATACACTGGGCATGCTGTTCTGTGGTGTGGAATATCCCTGAGGGCCACCTCAGGGTCATCTGTCCTGGCTGTGTGCCCTCTGTTTCTCTTGTGTACCTCCTCACAGGCAGAGCATGAGACACACACACAAAAAGTCCTTGACTGGGGATAAATGCAATGTAGCAAAACCCAAAGCAACAGCATGTTATCAACACCATTCTCATTCAGAATCCAAAACACAGTCCACTAGGAGCTACTGAGAAGAAATTAACTCTATCCCATCTGTACCCAGCACACACACCTTATTAAAAGCAAATAGAAATAGAAGAAATGTTCTTTACAGCTGCTGTTGTTCTGCTGCCACTGGACATATAGTTTTGTAGGTAAACTGTCCAAAAATAGCATATCTCTGTCTACTGAGTCCTTGATTTCTGCTGTGAATGACAGCAAAGCTGCCAATTACCCACAGCACTGATGACGGCTTCTCTGTCAGGAAGCTGCTTTGACACCATCCATCTGTATTTCACACAGGTCACTGAACAACTGCTTTATTTTAGGGAGTTTCAGTCATTACTGATATAGAGAATCTTCAAACCTATACATGAATGTTGTTTCCCAAGTTGCTGAAATCTCCAAAATTAAGTTTGAGAAAGATCAGAGAGTAGGGAAATTGAAAATCCGTGTTTCAACCTATGTTTGAATGAAAGTTAGAAACATTTAAAGTCAAGGGGAACAGTATATCCTTTTGCTGTTAAAATCTCAGGAGAGACATCTATATTCAAAATGCTGTAAAAGAATGTGCAGTGCTTCTCACTGTCTCTTAGTAGAAAAAGTTAAGGACTTGGGAACTGTTCTTCAAAACCACCAGCTTTCATTCGAAGCATAGTATATGGAAATATATTCTTCTGAAAAAAAGCCTTACTTTTCCCTCTTAAGAGGGAGGCTGCCAGAGTAGCTGTCTAGAAAGAAGAGAGAAGATAAAAGCTTTTACTGTGCTGACTGAATCTGGGCTTCACTCATTTTTTTTTCTGGGTGGCAGAAACTAGTAAACTTAAGAATATTTTCATGTGAACACCTTTGCTGCATTGGAAATAAGCCTGTTTACCCAAAGTCCTTTCACTGAACTGTTTAACTTGAATATGTGAAACTTAACTGTTTCACTTGAATATGGAACCAAGCACAAAAGAATCACATCTCATTCTTACAACTCCCTGCATGTGGATATGCTCATCCAGAGGTAATTGCTGTCAGCTTGACAAATCACTAGGTGTTAAGATTTCCCAATAGTCTTTTAAATCACTATAGATAAAATGCACAAGAATGTCATCCTACAGTTCTGAGCACTTAAAAACCACAGTGCTGGTGACACGATTCTACAGCCAGGAAGGTGGATATGGTTTATGGACCTTCAGTTCCCTTCTCCCCTTCCAGAACACAGGGGGCAGCCCTTTCTGGACATGGAGAGCAAATGCTTTAAAATAGCACCCCTCACCCTGCAATGAGTCCTTTTGCTGTTTCTGCTGTTTTGGGGCCATCTATCTGGCTCTTGTTGCAGTCTTAATACCTCCTGTACTTGAGATCCCATCTGGATGTGAATTTATTCTTCATGCATCTTGTCCTGAATTCCCCAGAGAGCAAATTCTCAAGGATGGGAAAGATCTAGGTTTGCAATGAAAGTGTTTGCATACAGTTCTGCAAGAGTTTGCAGTCCTTAGATTTGTAGGAATGAAATATTTTTATCTCTTAATTGGCTCAAAGCAAATCTTACCAAAACACTCTTTAAAAGTAAAACCAAGTGAATTTAAATATGAAGGGCTGGAATCTTAAGGGTAGTTTCAATGAGATGACAACTGAAAAAAAGGATGAGAAGAAGTTTATGTTTCTACAAATACCAAGGGATCATGGAACTCATACGGAAGAAGGAATACCTGAACATGTTCCCTCCATTATTAACTTTGATTAAGATAAGAACCATGATTTTTTACCTTTCCACATGCATACCCTAAGTTCTGCATTATAAGGTTTACTTCGAATATTTCCACTTCTGCCTTCTAATAATTTCTTCCTTTAAAATGATCTTGCCTTCCCATGGGTTTCAAACGGCTACATCATCCATATCCATTCATAGAAACATATATAAATATATTTTTTAGTACCCCAAATCCATTTTGGGACTGGCCAATGTTTGCCAAAATTTTGTTTAAATTCACAGCTAGTTTTAACTACCTTGAGATAAATAGTTCTCTAGTTGCAAAAAAAGTGGCTTCCACAGTTTCAGCATTGTAGCTTCCAGAATAAGAAATACAGAGAAATATAGAAGCAATTAAGTAATTACTTATTATTGATGTATAGTTTTGCAAAAAGTAAATTAATTAGTGGTGTATTTAGTTTTAGATTATTATAATATATTAATTTATATGCATTATTTTTCAAATAGCAAACCTTTTCATTCACTCAGCAGCGGCTCAGAAATGATGTACTTATATACATATAATTGTGTATCCATTCAGAAGTAGGAATAATGTCCTTAACACTCTAGGTGTAGAGTGATCTAACTGTGCACCCCTGAGAGGCTCTTGCATTTGCAAGGCACCTGAATCATCTGGAGCATATAAATTGTATCAAAATTTCATTTCCTTCCCCCAAGATACCTCCTCCTCCTCCTGTGACTCCTTCATTTGCTGTAGGTCTAGTCACCTCTGTTTCCCTTGTTCTGATATATCATTTTTGTTATCATTGTCACTGACTGCTTTACTGTTAGTGACTTCCTTCTTTAAGGTACTTACTCAAGAAAAGTTCATATTGGTCCATGGATAGGGTACATTTTGGAGAATAAGGAAAGAAGGGACAATGCTGTGGTAGAAGAGGTTCTGTAAATGTCTGGATGTGTATTCCCAAGCCAGGAGCTGCTGGGAGTTCTGGCACTTGGATTGGAGTGCCAGGGTTCTCTGGGATGTTTTTCCCAGGTATATGTAAATATACCCAGGTATATGTAAATTAGCACTGAAGGGACACTTGCTAAATATATTGTACTGGCACAGAAACACAGTCATCATCTCACCCTCCTCTCAGACTTTTTGGAAGTGTCTCCTAAAAGCAATGTTCTCAGGCACCACCAGTTTCATTTCCCTCAAGCTCACAGCTTATGCTTATCAAATTTAGAATGGACTGATGGATAGCTCCCTGTCCCACCACTGTGTTCTGCATATAACTGTGTCAGTACAGTGCTGAAATACATATTAACAAAATTCTACATCCCTTTGCTTTAAATATTTAGGTGGAATTCTCTCCCAGGCATTGAAGTTCCTCTTTAACTTTCAACAGCTCTTCACGCCAAGCAAGAAGATAAACATTAAAAAGACAAAACAAAAAAAAGGCCCCACCAAAATGAAAAGAAAACATTTTTCACAGGCTTCCCAGTATTTCTGAGTGTATTTTTCTCCCTAGTCAGTGAGTGGTAAAGCTGCCAGGACAGACATTAGAGACTATAACAACTCAATAATATAAAAATATCTAGGTATATTAATGACATATTTATACATCTGTAATGGAGCCCTTTTCCAGGCAGTCGTTACATATGTAATAATAGAGAAAAGACATTTCAGGACAGGTTATTAATTTGGTTCTCTTTTTAAATAGCTCAACCTATTAGGAGCAGCATTGTCTGTGAAACTCTGTTATTTCTTCCTATTGATGTCTTGAGGGAAAAAGTAGTACATGGTTACAGAAATCCTTTTTAGGAGACAACAAAGTCAGTTCAAAGCCTTAGGTCACATTCATATGTTTTGTCTGACTTATCTAGGACTAGGTGGAGGGAAATTTCAGTACAGGGCAAGACCTTTGGGAAGCTGATATTTTCTGTGTTGACTCCAGTATTTAGGGCTATTTGGATACAAGCTACAGCTTTCATTTTTACGAGTAGCTAGGGATAATAGTCATCAGTGGATCAAAGGGTCCAATATTTTCCTGGCTTTGAAGAGCAAGGTACTCACTGACTGAACTGTGAAGAGTTTTTGCAAAGCAGAAAAGCTGATGTTTTACCACTCTCAACCTCAGGTAATATGTATTGCCTGAAGTGGTTATCCAAAATTCTAACGAGAGCTGACTCTTAAATAGTAATCTTAAAAGTTATTAAGATTTTTTTTTCTGTGTTGTAAGTGTACTTCAGACTTCTAAAGCACTTTATTTTTGTGCTAAACTGTCTTAAGAAGAAACTATATTATTCTGTTCTTGTAGTTGCTTCAGAATTTATTGTACACACAAAGTATTCTGAAGGTTAACTTTCTGCAGTTCTTGAAAATCCTGTGCTTTACAAGAGGGTAGCAGAAAAGAATTACATACAAGGTGGGCTTAGCACTTCCCAGCTTGTCATTCTAAGTTCTCTTCCTTCTGTTAACTTTCTTGTTAAGTAGTTTGTGAAAGATTAACACCTGATAGAGTTTAAACTGTTTCTATAGCTTGTCTGTCATCACTAGCAACTGATGACAACTTCTCTATGCTAAACGGTTGCTAAGGTTTCTTTCCAGGGCACTATTCCCAATTCCATAGTTCTTTTAAAGAATTACTTCCATGTCTCTATTTTCTAAAGAAAAGTGTCCTGCCATGTGATGGTTTCTAGTTCTTCAGAATGGGAAGCCTTATTAATTTGACATCTTATTCTATTATGTCTTCTTTAAAAACCCAAACCAACCCAAACAACTGCCCCATCCCAAACCTAATGCCAAAAAATGTAATGTCACTTATCCTAACTACAGATAAGCCAAAGGAAGTCAGCATCCAAAAGAAGTAAGTTTTAAGTTCTCCTGAGAATACTACAGTCCTAAGGTCTGTGAAACAGAGTACACGATGATCTTTATTTGCTTTATCATTTTAATTTTTGTCTGTTTTTTGAAGATCAGTTGAAAAACCAGTCTGATGATCCACTCTCAATACTTAGTATTCCTGTAGACAGTGATCTCTTACAGTCCCTTGAGTATGGGTGTATGTGCCAGTCTTGACTTTTCTCCAAAACAAACCCTCATACAAAGCAAAACAAAACAAAATGAATCCCAATCTCCCAAAAACAAACTGAAAAAAATCCCCAAACTGGTAAGAAGATCTGGAAAGCACTGAGTTAGGGCCATAATGCATTCATAAATGTAGCTTGAACTTTCGTAACCTTTTGATATTTGCCCAGGAGAGTTAACTAAAACCCACACATTTGGAAAATTTGTAAATAAAGATTACCCATGGGGATATATCTGTTAGTTTCTGAGGTTAGAGATTCAAGGAATAGTTTAAAACCAAAATAAAAACCAACCAAACAAAACCCCCAAACTACCACAAATGCAATTCCAAGGGCTGGCAGCCTTGCCTTGAGGGTAGGGGATGAAGGCAGAGAATATTAACTACCTGTACTCTCATTGTCAGAAGAAAGATTGTCTGGCTTAGTGAGTTAATTTCCAAAGTTCCTACTATCTACAGATCTGAAGGCTGACTACCTTCATAGTTTAAGCACAGAGGTCCAGTTAACAGTTTCCTTACGTAGTGCTTGAACATCAGGAATTAGAATCCCCCTTCAAACACGATGTGTCCATGAAGCTAGGCTTGTTGTGTTATACTGAAGTTCCTTCCTATATTTTCAGGTAAGATTTGGAGAAATTTTCCACAAAATTGTCACAATGTTTTTCCATATGTGATGTGTTGACATTCTTCCTTCCCCCAGCCAAAAAGAAACCTTGCATTTCTCACTAGAAAGTATTCGTAGTTTCACTGTAAATGATCCATGGATTTGAACTCCACCAAAATTCTGCTATACAGGGACAAGCATATATATGTGAGGTAGATGTGAGACATTCAGAAAGCAGTAGAGCAGAATCTTCTGCTCTATGCTAATATTTTTTATTACGCCAATTTGTTAATTTTTTTTGCCAAATATTTTTGCAGGGTCTGTTATTGTTGGACATTCTAGACACTGTTGTATGTTTTTCATTTTAATAAAGCTTTTATTTGGGAAAGATATCTCAGGTAAGGAATTATCATGTTTCTGTCTTTAGGTTACCCGTAGTTTCTTTTACAGTGTGCCTAAAAAAATAACATGGCAGTTTGAAAACCCTGTGGAAGGACAGCTGTTCATGTTGTGCTAGAAGGTTGCAACAGGTTACTGTAGACAAGAAATTTGGCATTCACATAGTCACAGACTTGCAGAATCATCACTGAACCATTTAGGTTGGAAAAGACCTCTGAGACTGTCAACTCCAACCTTACACCAAACACCTCCTTGTCAGACCACAGCATGAAGTGTCACATCCAGCTCCTGTGACATGGTGTAAGGAAGGAGTTTAACAAAACCCAGCTCCACTGTGATTCCATCATGCCATGGTAGCATGTGGCCTCACTTCGTCTGAAGTTGCGAAGCCAAGTTTGGGGTTGTTTAATTCACCGTATTTCCAAGCAATTGAGGGTAACTGAGAATAAATAAGGATACTTCACGTAAATGACTTCTTTTTGCTGGTGGGGAGCTAATGTTTTTATCCCTTATTATGTACAATCACTCATTTGTTGTTTTTAACTCTAATGTAAGCCAAAGCATGACCTGATCCTTAAAATATGGGATCACTGAAGTTGAACGAGCCCAAGATGCAAGAGCCTTTGAATATTTGTGTCTTCTTCCTGAAGTACAAAAGAAAAGAAATGATCATACAAAGTCAACATTAAGATTATTTAAGTGTTATTGAAAAAAGCAGTGCAGTTATTATTTTATATCCATGCTGCATATTGGCAGTAAGAGTGCTTGATTCATATAAAATTTCAAAGTCAAATTAATAACCAGGGGAGTATTGAAGATGAAGGGTCAGTGCTGTGCGTGTGTTTGAAGACAGAGACAGAAAGAAAATTTACTGGGAAAGATTTTAGGAGAAAAAAGGAGTAATTAAAATTGTGCAGGTACCTAAAGAAAGAATCTAAATTAGCAGGATATATAAGAGAAAAAATACAGAGTCTCATTCACTGAAGTCAGTAGGTTCTCTCTCTGAGCTTCAAAAGAAGTTGGATTAGGAAAGCAGGGGATTATCAAAGGCTCAGGTAATAAGCAGGGGTGAATAGTGGAACTTTAAATAAGAGCTTCACTTTCTCAGTAAATATTTAGGCATTTTGACTTCCTCAGAGGCACATTGCAACCATATTTGTTTTTTTTTAAAAGGAAATATTTGAACTAAAAAATATGAACACTTTGGTAAAACAATGAGAAAGCTAAACAGTTTCAAATTGAGAAAGCATATTTGCCAGCAAGAAATCTGTAGAAAGTGCACCTTATTAGATATTCTATTACTTTTGCAGGTATAGCAATTCTATCAGTTGTGTATCATATTGTTTTTCCAGACACTTGATATGTTTTCTTATAAATGAGTTATTTGGAAATAACTCATGCCATCCGGGCTATTGAGGAGCATAGTTAGATTTTAAACACTCACTTGACACTATTTCTACAGTAAGTTGCAATAGGTACCTGGATGTGAATATTCTAGCTGAAGCATTGGCGAAGAATATAGAATAATTTGCTAATACTTCTTGATTCATGCAGTAACATTTTCCATTATTGCACCATCAAAGGAAAGGATATTTAGGATAAAGGAAAAAAGTATTCATCAATTCAAGAGAAAAGGAACTTTTTTTTCAGAAAACGAGTTGAGGATAATTAGCAATTTAACATATCTATTCATGGCCTTGTGGCTAGAGCTTGGGCTTTTTTGTGTGCATTCCTCGAAATATTGAGAGCATTACATGTACTGTGGAGCTTTCAGGACTGCCTAGGGATGCTGACTCTGCTCTTCTGCTGGCATCTTCAGATCCTTTAACCGGTGATTAATGACTAAAATAACTTTTCAGTAGATCTGAGGCGATATTTCAGGAGAAGAAGAAAAATACATTCGGAAAATATGTTGTGTAATCACAGAAGACAAAATTCCTGCAAGCATGCATGTCCACTTCAGAAGTGGACTTCTATTTTTCACTCACCTGAGTGAAAAATAAAAAGACCTTCAGCTTTTTTTCAGAGAGAGACAGGAAATTATCAACCTGGCTGTCCTTCTTGGCAGCAAGATTTTTGATCAGTAACCTGAAAAAGTGACACAGGATTTCAGGAATTTTCTATTTTGTTTCAAAATAAAAGGAAAAATTGGGTGTCTGTGTGGTTTAAACCCAGCTGGCAATCAAGCCCCCATGCAACTACTCAATCCCTGCCCCTGAAGCAGGATGGAAGAGAACTGGAAGAGTGAAAGTGAGAAAAGTCATGGGAGAAAGACAGTTTAATGAAGAAAGCAAAAGCCGCACACAAGCAAAGCAAAACAAGGAATTAATTCACCTCTTCCTGTTGTCAGGCAAGCGTTCAGTCATCCTCAGGAGAGCAGGGCTCCATCATGCATAATGAATACTGGGAGGATGTTACCGCTCCAAATGTGCTCCCTTCCTTCTTTCTCCCCTGCTGTTTATATGCTGAGCATGATGCCATGTGGTATGGAATGTCCCTTGGGTCAGCTGAGGTCAGCTGTCCTGCCTGTGTTCTCTCCCAACTTCTTGTGCAGCCCCAATCTGCTCACTGGTGGGGTGGTATGAGAAGCAGAAATGGCCTTGGCTCTGTGTTAGCTCTGCTCAGCAGCAGCAAAAACATCCCTGAATTATCAACAGTGTTTTTAGCACAAATCCAAAGCATGGCCTCATACCAGCTACTGTGAAGAAAATTAACTCTACCCCAGCCAAAACCAGCACAATGCTTCTTTGTCACCATTGCATTATTTTAAGAACAAAATTGTTAAATCCCAGCACTGATGAGAAAAAAATTACATTGAAGCTACCAAATTGCGTTGAAACGAGCAATTTTGCAGTTGCTATGGAGCAGAAATTCTGGGTCTGACCTAGGACACTTTTCTGTAAGTGACATCTTTACTGTTCTGAGCACGTAAACAGGCTCACTTTTATGGGGTGGGTTTTATTATTTTTCTTCTTCAGGATTGGGCAGTATCATTCACCCATTGTTTCAAGCAGAGGTTGGGAAAGAACAGCAGAATCCTTTTCTGGAAGTGAACAGAAAGAGTAGTCACACCTTTGCCTTGAAATGAGGCAGTGTTTTTGGGGGATCAGTAGGGTCAAGTTCTTCTTAGGTGAACGTGCAAAGAAAAAGAGATCACAGTGATGCCTTCTGTCATCTCCTATCCTTCCATCACTGGAGAAACATTCCTGCTGGAGATGTGCAGTGCAGCTATTTCAGGGTGCCTGTCTACCTGCCTGTCTTTTCTCTACAGCTGAGGATCTGCCAGACTGTGAACACCACTGGAAAAAAATTGCAGGGATTAATAAAAGGTATCAGCATCACATTGTAATGATTTTGTACTTGATTTCTTGCATATGGTTCTGGTCTATAGAGAGATGAATGTCACTGTTCAAGCAGTGTATTGAAAAATGGGATTATAAGGCTGTGATTCTACAGATGCCTACATTTGTGCCAATCTTAGGAGATACTTGGTACATGTCAGCATATATCCACGTGGTACCTGCTGAAAGCCATAGTGTGTGGCTTTGAAATTGTATGCTGTGCACTTGCTGAGCCTACAGGAAATCCTGCAGGTTGGTATCATTGTTTCAACACTTTGAAAAGGAGGGAAAAAAAGGAAAAGACAGGAAAAAACTTTTGTAAAAAGCTTGGTTTTGTATTGCAGCATTATCAAGGGAGCCAAAATCAATAGTAGCTATCCACTCAGCCTATTATCAATGAATTCTTATGTCACAAATGAGCTTAATCAGATGTATTCCAGCTGTTCATTTCATATAACAAATGTTATTTCTGTGAAAAATCACTGGTGCCAGACGAAGGGATATGAGACATGCTGAAGGGAGCAATGGAAACAAGCACCACTGAGCTCTCTCTCACAGACAAGATGTCATATAATCCTTTTCCCAGTCTAATTGGAGGACCTTTTAAAACTTGCTAGGCCTCCTTCCCTTTCCTACTGTTTGATGATTGAACAAGAGTTTTACACCCCATTATAAAATACACTCGAAGCCCGGCCCAGGCAGGCTTCCTTCGTACACCTTCCCAAGTGCTTTGCAGGGGAGCCTGCAGCAGCCAAGCAGCTGAGTGACATCCTGCCCTGCTCCTCTGGTGCCTCCTCCCACCCCAGGCACTGAGCTGCTTCCTACAGACATTTTGAAGTTATTGTTTCTGACATCCTATTTAAAATAATTATTTTCTGAGAAAAAACTTGGGAGAAATTCTGTAGAACCCTAGCACTAGAAGCTACCTCACTGCAGCAATGTGTTTTGAGAGCCGAACTCAGCCACCAGATATTGACTGTCTTTATGTTCTCCTGTCCCTGGTTCCAGCTGGATTAATACTTTCTTATTGCTGTTGGTACATCTTGAAGACATAGCTGGCATGTGCAGATAACCAGCAAATTGAAACAAACAATTGTTATTACAGAAAGTAGTCGTATTTGAGTGTTTATTTGATAAAACAGAAACTTTTTCTCCCAAAAGAAATTTCCTTTTAAGAAAAGATACTACAGGCTTGCTGAATTTCTTGCCATCTTTTTATTGCAGTTTTCTCTTGGGAAATATTCCATGGCTTATTAATATTTTCAAAAGCTTTAATTTCTGTCTAGAATTCCTTCTAATCAAACATTTTGAGGTTGGAAAGTCTTAGGAGAAGAAAGTGACTGGATGTTATTTTTTTGTGCTACCCTGACCTGACAGATGAAGGATGAATCATCGACAGGCCAAAAGCTTGTTCAAAGGGAATACATCAAGCCAGAAGGGCTTCCTAGTGAGCAGGTACATGAACATGATGCTTGTTAAAAAATAATAGAAAAAAAATTCCTTAAAAGAAAAGTAGAAACACTGATGCATTGCCACCTCTTAAGGGGTACTGTCCAAAGATGAGGGAAATATTCCATTCATTACTAAGTGGTACACATGCTGGAAAGGTAGGAGGACAGGGCTAAAGAAATAAGGGGAGTGGATGGAAGTGATTGTGATGTGGTACAACATGCAGGCAGGCAGGCCATCCTGGGCAGAAGGTGCAGTAGAGTACTTGCTACTGTCTCTCTCTTGACAACTCTGTAACACACCACAGTGCTCTTACACTGCTGGAAAGAACACCTGTAACCATTAACCATCCATCAGAACATCTGAAAACAGTAGAGACAACCCAAAATTTCATGTAGAATGTAGCAACATGAATGAGGTATCTTCAAAGCCTTTGCATCCAAGTAGGACACATTCTTCAGAGGGTAATAAAATCGTAGGAAAATTCAGGTTGGAAGGGCTCTCTGGGGGTCTCCAGTCCAAAGAACAAGGCTTTGTTTATTTAGGTTCTGAAAACATCCACAGACTGACTGCAGTCTTCCCAGACAACAGGAGCCACTGCCTGTCTGTCCTCAGAGAGAAAGAGGTTTCCCTTATGTCCAGTCTGAACCTCACTTCTTTCAAATTATTTCTCTTGTCTCCCATCCTCCTACCAAACACTACTGTGAGGAGCCTGACAACATCAATTGGCTCCTGCAGATCTGTCCTTCCCCAGTGTGTCTGCCTCCAGACTGTGCAATTTCAGAAACTCCTTATCCTTCATTCAGGACTTGTCACATATCCTTGTTCAGTTCCTCATGGTCCCTGCTGTCCTTGTCCTCCAGCCCGCCTAGGTCTCTGAACAGCAGCTCTTTCCCTGAATATATTGACAGCTTCCCCCCACCCCAATCCAGTTTTGTGGCATCTGCAATGCCAAGGATAGTGTGCTCCATTGCCTTCTTTAGGTTATTAATAAATATGTCGTACAGGAAAGGTCCCGTCAAAGATCCATGTGGTACTCCACAAGTTACTGAGCACTATCCACAGATGTCTACTCTCAAATCAATTATCTAGACAGTTTTTTACCAGTCTGCTTGTCCACCCATCCAGACCATAAATTCTCAACCTGTATACAAGATGGTTATGGGAGATATTGCTGAAAGCCATGCTAAATGCAAAGAAAATGCCATCCACTGCTCTTCTCCTGTTGGTCAGGTATCATAGAATCAGAATACTGAGTTGGAAGGGACCCACAAGGACCATCGAGTCCAAGTCTTAAGTGAATGGCCCATGGTGTGATTTACCCGTGCCAATCGCTGCTGACTACTCCCAGTCACTTTCTTCAGATGCACAGAAATATACTTCAGGAGGATTCACTCCATAAGCTGTGTGAAAACCCTGCATGAATAAGTTATCCCCAACACCCACCAGAAACCTTTGACGGTTTGGGTCCCATTGTGTTGCCCTTTCAGGATCTGGCGGATCCCAGCAAGGACCAGGGTCTGTAGCGCAGAGACTTTGATGAACTGTTTAAAGAGGATTTCACCAACTTTATCTTCCAGATTGGACGGTTTGTAAAAAAGTGACACTTTAAAGATGCCTTTACTGGCGTCTCTGCTGACCCTGATCTGCAAGGTCTCACCAGATTTCTCTCCATCACGTACAATAGCTGCATGTATTCAAGCTGCTCCTGCTCCTAGGGGTCAGCATCCTCCCTTGTGCCATTTCCTTGCTTGTCTTCCCTGAAGAGATTATGTTTGTCCTTTGCTGCACACTTCTGTGATGGCACATGCAGCTGTAGCTCATCCTGCTCATTTCCCAGCATGCATGCATTTCTGTACATACTTTAGGGGCTGGTGTTCCTCCACCCTCTTTGACCACTCCTGAGCTCTCTCTTGTTCCCATTGCCCTTCATCCTTTGTTTTCTACCTCTGTTTACTGTTTTCTTTAATTGTGGTCTGCAAACTCCCTCTCCCATCATTCCTTGTTTAAATATCTCCTTACCAGCTTGGCTAGCCTGTTGGCAAAGGTGTCCCTGCTCCACTTTTTGAGGTGGATCCCATATGTTTCTAGCAGTTTGCCATCTTCAGAGAGGACCCCAAGGCTGCAAAAGTGACCTCCCTGAGGCGAGACCTCCTGCCTGAGGAGATGCTGACCTGCAGACCTGCATCCTCCCTCAGATCTTGCTCTGGGTTGAAGCCTCTGCTGTGCTGGGGGAGTTGGTCCTGTGGATGATGGACACTACGCCCTGTGGGGCATCACCTGCATGGCTGTGGACCCTTGCTACCTTCATCCATTTCCAGTCCCCTTCTGTGCATCTGTTCACACACGCTGCTGTGCCTGCCTGCTGTGTTGTGATTTATCATCAGATAACTGCTTCCATTTGTGGACACATAATCATAACAGCTTACATGTACAACAGACCATGTGAGAACACAAATTCAGTGTGATATAAACATTCTGCAGCTATTTCCTTAGACAAAGGGAAACACATTTGCTACACACTGAGTTTCAATAGGCATCTAAATTATCTCGCTGTGAAGCTCAGTTTGAGACAGAGTTGGGGTGTTTAATTGGCAACACCAAAAGAAAAGATGCAGTGTCGAAATCCTAACTTGGAAACAGAGGATGAAGTTAGTGCTTTTCAAGTAAAAAGAGAAAAAACAGCAAAAAGGTAGTGTATGAAGTTTTTCAGATCTGTGTAAAAAGATCAGTTTTATGACTGTTATTTTCTCTTGCAAGGGTTTAACAGACACGTGCAGGAGGCATTAACAATTAATTAAAACCTTTGGGTCCAAGCATGATTGTCATTCATAAGCTGATTTGTTTTGGTCTTAGAATACACACAAGAATATGAAGCAAAACAAAAGTAAATCTCTGCGGTATCTAAGCTGCCATCTCTTCTAATTACAATTGATTTTCCCCTACAGTCATTGTTGGTCAATGTGATGTATGCCACAACTCACATTTCAATATTTAAAAAAATTGTTGATTTCCTTGCCAAGCAGCCAACTGCTAGCTCATTCATCTCTTTGTTTTTGTTGTTGTCTTGTAAACACCATTTCTATTCATCAAGGTACTCGATATAATATAATCAAGTACAGTTTTAATTGGTGTGAGTACCATCTATAACCAAGGAGGAGGAAATGAACATAAACTGTCAGGTAGATGAATTTGAAGAGAATGTATATGAAGACTGGAATGTCTTGCCACTATAACTCAAAGGTTCTGTTTAGAACCTGCTGTCCGTAAGAGAAGTGAGAAATGTTTCATTGTGTTTGCTTCATAAGAGAATTCTGGTAGGTTCACTTTTGATCAGAATAGTATTTCTTATTACTGATTCCCTTTCTCTTCTCTTTCTTAACAAGAGATACAAAATACAGCTTAGTGCTTATTAAGTATAGTTCAGCACTTGATAAATACAGTGTTTGCACAGTGTAAGCGTTTACATATGTAGTACTTGATTTTTGTCTGAGCTGTTTTGCATCATTGTGCTGTGGCAGCATTAGAGTCCTGAACACAGCCAGAGGCCCACTGGGACGTATGTTTTACAAAATACATTTTAAGTGATGATTACTGGATCAAGGATCAAAGAACTTACTGCCATCTCTTATATTCTATAGATAGTGCAACTTACGGTATCCCTCAGAGATCTATAATAGAACCAGATCCTGTAAACTGATAAATAAGATTTTACAGTATCTCATGTCCTGAACTTGCTGTGTGTGATTTTTTTGTAATAGCAATTGAATGAACTCATTATTTGTAAAATAACTTCAGTTATATAAAAAAAGAAGATACATGAAAAATGTGGAACCATAATAAAGAGTGTAATGATAATGTTACATTCAAAATATTTTTAAGAGCAAAAGGGAACATAGCACATATATGTATCCAAGTCTTTATTTTTAATTAATTTGAAGTATGAGTAATCTAAACAAAGGACAGCAAATAGCTATTATCAGTCAATATTAATGCTTTTACAATGTAAAAAAATACAAAAAAAGCCTAATCAATAAAAACTTCAGAACTGCTGTGCTAGAAAGCTTTCTGCTATCTCACCCATTACCCTGGTGTGATGCTCACCCTTCCTGTGTGCCACTAGGATGAGAGAATGACAGTTTTAGTCCCTTCAAGAAGAAATGGGGAGTTGTTCATATTCCTCCCCAGCCTTATGTCTACTTGGGGCTATTTTTGTGTTACTCTGTTGGTTTTTTCCTTTTAACTTTTTTTTTTTCCCCTTGAAGCCTCTTTTTTCCTCTCAGGGGCCCCCAGATGAAACCAGAGTGGCAGGGTTGCCTGGCCCAGCCCCAGCTGCCCTCAAGGGCTGCTGTTTGTCACCTGCTGACTCCCCAGCTGGTTAGTGGGGCCAGTGCTGTGCTGGAGGTCACAGGGTGAAGCTAAAACAGGAGAGGCCACAGGCACTGGTCCTCTTGACAACTGGAAAACTAGGCTGAGGCCATGGTGAGCTAGCAGGATGAACTCTGCTGCCAAGGTCTGCAGCATATTACTGATTATGGCAAAATCATGTACTGGGATATATATATAAAAAAATCTCTGATCAATTATCATAATTCTGAACAGGTAAACAGGGGACGTGAGGATAGTGATTTCTTCATATTAGTATAATGAAGTTCATAAATTACATGTAATTTCTTTGTATAAGTATAATGAAAATATAATAATGTATAATAATATTAATACAATTCATTTTTTCTTTCAAAGGACTCCTGAACTAATGTCTGTAATTTTTGTTACTTTCAAGAAGAAACCTTTCACCTAATGATGGCTTGCAGGTTCCTATCCTCTCTTTAGATGATATTTAAATACTTAGCTGTACATATTACAGTTAACCATGATGACTCACAAAACCTTAGGGGATAGATAGTAGGCAGCTTCAAGACTGGACCTCCAACCAAGAGCTGAATTTTCCATTATAACATTAAATTAGCAAATTCATGTTCTCAGAAGTCCAAATATGTTCTTATGTTCTCAGAAACTGGCAAATGGGAGGGTACATTAATGAGCAAATGAGTTTTATACAGTTTTAATGAATCCTTCTGAGAGCTTCTCTTTATGTCAGAGAAAAAAACCTTACTTTTTTCCCCCTGCTTTCTCATATACTGTGGCTGAAAAAGTCAATATCCCTCAAATCTTATAGTTTTGCATGTATCTCATCTTAATACATTGTTTGCTCCCCTGGAGAGGTTCTGTTTCTTTAGATTGCTGTTCATGCAGCAGAATACACACACACACACACACACACACACACACACACACACACACATACTTCTCCTCTTGACATTCACCACTATTCTCTCTGCACTGGAAATAAACCAGCCTTCAGCTTTAAAAAAGAGGTTTGGCGTTTGGTTGTGGAAAGAATATTTTCCTCCTGTAGTGTGCAACAGGAATTATGACATCTTCTGTTAGCTGTTTCTGTGAAGGAAGAAAAGTAAGCGAGTATTATGGCCTCTCACTGAGCTAGAGATGGTTAAAATCATCCAAAATTACCTGCAGAAGGGGTTGATGACATTTTAGGTGAACACAAAAAGCTCAGAAATTTCAGGCTTAAGCAGAAGAAAACAGAAGGGAAAAATTTCAATAAGTATTTTTTAGAGAGTTATGCCAACCAAAATCCTGAAGAAAAAAAATCTGGAAATGAGAATATTTCTTAGAACATTAACTTGGGTAATTTCTTTCTGGTACTCCCCATGTTTTCTTAAGCTTCAGCAGAATTTCAAAAGCACTGTGATGTTTCTTTTCTGTGTCTTTTATGTGGATGATGTTCATATGGTTAGGGCAGAGCTCAATGGAGCTTGCTGTACAAAACAGATTTGAAAGACAGAAGGGAGATAAATCCATTAATTAGGGTGTTCTTTGCTTCCTTAAACCACTGGAAAGCACCTGGCAGTCTGTCAGGAATCTCTAAGGGCCACGAGTTAGACGGCTAGCATCCTAAATAAGCCTTTCATTTGTATACGTATCCAAATCCCTGATTGTACTAGTTTGAAAGCAAACTAGTGAGAGAGTCTAAGTCAGAAATACAATTTAATAGGAAAAAAATAAAATAAATGCAGTAGCACAAACAAAAAAAAAACAACCCACTGACAAGGTCAGAGCCCAAACCTGACCCCCTGATAATCGGGGGGTTGGTAACAGTCCAATGAGATGGTGACTGCAGTCCTCCTGGAGTGATGGTTCTGTTGAAAAGTCTGGTCTTCCTATGAAGGTCCAGCAGTGTTGTAGGAGGGTCTGGTCTTCCTCGGAAAATCCAGCGGTGTAGCTCTTGTCCTCTGGGGTCCCAGTAGGTAAGTCTGCCCTTCTGTTTTAGGCTCCAGATTTTTATCCTGGTGGGAATGCTTGGTTCCTTCCCCCCTGGGCGGAGCATCTCACAATGGGATGGTCAGTCATAGGGCAAGGCATTGATGGGCCCATTAACAGGAGATAGCCCAGGTTCGGGTTACCTCTGAGTCATACAGCAAGGCATTGTTGGGCCCATTAACAGGAGATAGTCCAGAGGGAGGAGGCCAGGAACATTGCTATACCGGCTCTCAACAGCTCATGGTAATAGAATACATTGTAACCCAGGACACTGATACAGACTGAAAATACAAAATTACCTGAAGTCACTCCTTTTTTTTCAGTCACCACATGAATATATCCCTAGTCTCAGGTAAAGCAGGATAGGCAGCCCTACAATTTTTTGAGGCTGACCACTGACTCTAGAACACTCTTCTGCAGTTTGGACAGTGATTCAGTGACTTCCAGGCCTTCTGGGCACCTAGAAAGACAAGTTCCTTCTACGGCCCTGATAGTGTTTGAGGCAGGCAAATGTGTTCTTTAACTCCTTACATAAATATGCTAAGAATAACTTCAAATGATGTTAAAGTGGACCAGAAGAAACTGAAATATTATCATTTGACTTATAGCGGTTTGTATGTTTTCTTTTCTAGCAGCCCCAGCCCTTCTCAAGGGGCTGCTCTTTGTCACCTGCTGATTCCTTGCCTCAGTTGGCTTTTTTACGGACATGGCATTCACAGGGCTTACACCAAAACAGTGGGACAACAGTCCCCTCACTAGACAGATATTTCATCAGGTCAGGCCAAGACATGTCCTGAGATCCTGCTCTGTCAGGTCAGTAGAAAGCCACGGCCTTTTAATTGTACTGGCTACATCACAGATTTTATGCTTAATAAACATCACTGTCTTGTAAGAAAAGGAAAAAGAAAATATGGCTCAAATAAAATGGATTCAAATGTAAATTATTTGGGCTCTTATAATACTTTCCTGTGAGATATGGAATAGGTTGGGGTCAGCTATTCTAGAGATGAGAAAATGTGCTGGGCTTATTCCAAGTCTGTGGTATAGATAAAATGAAGGAAAATTGCCTGTTTTTTTAGTTAATATAAAAAAGACATCTACCAGGACTTTTCTGAAATTAGGGAAGTATGTTATACACATTTACCAAATTTCTTGTCCTTGTTTTAATCACAAGCAGGTGACATGACGAAGTTAGTACGATTCCAAAAGAATCAAATCTTACAAGACAAACATAGAGTGCTAAAAGAAAATTTGTCATATGAAAAGACAGAGATGAAGATGAGAGAGTAGGAAAAAAGAAGTGTTATATCCCATCTAGGATGAAAATCAAAATTCTAGAGAATATCAGAGCAAAGAAGGGTACGCATGCACATCTTCTCATATTTGTTAGGCTTCTCCCTAAACAAATGTTACGTCAGTGTATTTTGCAGCTTGTAGGAGCCAGTCTAGCCCACAGAGGGTGGGCACATAAGGAAATGTAGTTCTGTTAGTCATGAGAAGAATATTTTCTGATTAATGTATTTCAGTTTTCATCCTAATATCTGCACAACTCAAATTTACACTAAACAGTGCCATAAATCAGGATTTTCTGTGGAAAGCAGAACTTTCTCTACATGCTAAGAAAAAAACCAGCTTCCACATAGAGGAAGGTTGTTTCAAAGTTTTCTGTAACAGGCTCTTTCCTCTAAAAGTGCTGTCCAGCACTGGAGGATGCATAGGAGTCCCACGTAGCACAGTGCTTTCCGTATGTTAATTTGCACTATTTATATCTCAACCAGTGTACTTAGAAGTCAGAGTTCACAAGAGGTCTGAGGCAAGTAAGGTTTTTATGTTACTGAAATGCAGTAAATTGGGAGCTCATAATTCTCTTAGACACCTGAGCTCAAAGATTTTAGTCTGCTCTGCGGAGAAGCAGATACTACACTCAGCCAATTCCATATTTTCCATTTTTTTTCCCAGTGCAAGGCTAGCAAACACCCTGCTGGCAAAATCTTCCTTTTCTCACAATAAATGTATTAAAATTTTCTCAAGATTTTCTTCATCACTTTAACATATCCTTGCTGTCAAAGTTTTTTTCTTGCTCTTGCCACACACTTACTCTCATTGTCTCTTGTTTCACAGCCAACATTTACACTAAATTAAAGCAGTATCTTCCTCTTCACTAATGATACATTTCTGCTTTCTGTTTTGCCTGTGAGAGTGACACATTGAGAGGATTCACCCTGCTGAAGTCTCTGGTGGCTTGTTCCTTATCTCTTTCAATAGGGATGTGTCACTACTGCAAGTCCTGCTCATCGGTGCCTTGGTTTGAACACCTTAATTTCAGTCCCACGCCCTGAGTCATAGGTAAGACACAGTGGTTGGGACTCAGGGTGAATCACCCCATGGGTGTCTGGTGCCACTTGTGATGCCACTTGGCTGCCAGCTTCCAGTCAAGGAGGGCTGTGGTCTCATGTGGACCTGTGGGGTAAATCCAAGTGGGTGTCTTGAACACAAGAAATTATCTCAAATGTGTCTACTTACTGATGTGTCAACACTTTGACACATCAAAGGGTCTTTACTACAGTAGAACTGTGGATTTGCCTGGCTATTTAACTAAAAATAACCTTTGAGTCATAGCTGGCCCTGTGGCAGCAGGAAGACAAATGGTAGTCTGATTACAAGACGAGTGGAAGGCTTCCTGACTAGAAGTAATGATCGTGTAAAAAGGACCCTCACAATCTATCTGTCATCCTTAATAGAGTGAGTTAGATTGCCTGAATCCTTAAGAGGTGCCTTCCCAGGTACCTCAAGGGTCTTGTGGGAATGAGTCAACATTCGAAGTTTCATGAAAACAACTGGTCAATATCTACAGTTTTACTAATTCTGGTCACTTATTAAGTGTTTCTGTTGGAGTGAGAACTCCTCTGGATTCAGGCCCAGAGGAAAATCAAGGCACAGGGATTGAATTAAAACCTTTGGACAAACTGAGATACATGAAGTCATACCACAGAGAAGTAGAAAAATAGAATTTTAGCTTTCAGTAGAAATATATGCTAAGTGCCTTAAGTTTTAAGAAGCTGCAGTAAAGAGACCTTAAACGCAGTTTGTACTGCAGCAGTGTTGTTTTTCACAGAATTTCTCTACTTTAGAATAGATGGAACTATACTGTTCACATTTTTTAGATAGAGTGTCTACATAAACAGAAAATATTGATAGAAGCAAAATACACAAATCTGAGTAATACCTATGTAAGGCTTATGCAAAATTATGACTGTTAGAATTAGAACAGGATAGGTTAAGAAAAGAAAAACTAGAATCGTGTATTAGTTTGATTGGCCAATTAGCAAATATAATGAATACTTCTGTAAGTTTCCTGGGACTCCATCTTGAACTTTTACAACTTCCACACCTTGCTGTTTGCCTGCTTCTGCTGCCGCTGTTGCTGCCTAATTCTTGTGTTTATCCCCTTCAAACTCTGCCTTCAGAGAACTGTGGAACTACAATAAAAAACTTCAGCAGAACAGCGGCTCTCGCTGCTCTTTTGCCGTATTGGGAGGGCTCCCATCATAAGGTCAATATGTGTCAAAATCTGGTCTTATTCTTTTGTTAGAGATTATATCTTGTATACAGACTGTACCCTGCCACAAGGAGGTAGAGGTGACTGCTGCTTAGAAAATGAAGTACAATTTTTCTTTTTCCTGAGTTGGAACTCCTGGATAGTTTTCAAGATTGTCACCCACTGTCATTTGCCTCCTGTCAGTGAGCCAAATTTTCTTTTATCTTTCACAGACTTTCAGGCAGAGGTTCATAAACCTACTCAGAATGCTTTGCTCAAGAGTAGCTGTCAGACACACAGCCAACATACATTACTGCATTTTCACTGGATTGAACAGATCTGTGGCATAGAAGCACTCTTGTCAGCAGTCTTGATGCTTTTTTAAGCAGATTTACTAGTGGCACAATGTCTCCACATCTCAGATTCTATGTTATTATTATCTGTGAACTGTCAATCATTCACCTTCAGTCAGTTCATTTATATTGTGCAGAGGTGAGATCTCCTGTGATGTCTAGAAGTTCAGCTCTTCCTAGCTTGTATCCAATGTGCAACCAAAATCCAACTCTTCTAGGTCAGATTCCTCCACAGAGTAAACACTTTTACCCAAACGTTTTACTGCATCATCAGTATTTTTAAATAAAACCCTTGCCCTTTCACATATGAGTTATACTATATAACTCAACAAGAGAAACTCACATCTACTGCATGCTGAGAGTGTTCTGAAGCAGAAGATCCATATCCCAGGAGCTGTCTCCATTTCAGAGCCTTTTCTGACTTATTCACCACCTACCTCTCTTGTAGTTCTTTGTGGAGCTGGGATTACCTGATTTTATTTATCCTGACTTGTTGGTCTTTCAAAGATTTTTTAATCCCTATACTGTCGCTTTGGCCACTGGCCGCCCGGAGGCCACGGCAGGCGACAAGGTCTGGTGTCCCGGTCGACAGGAGAGAAAGCACCTGCCCTGTCAGCAGCTGGTGGCTCCCTGCAGGAGACCCACAAGCAGGCAGGCTGCAGCACCGCTGTTGCCGAGCAACTGAGAGGTGATAAAGGGCTGAGGGACCTCTTTCTTGTGCTCTAAGTTCCAACTTTATTGTCCCGCGAGGGAGAAACAAGGTAACAGGCGAACTCGTTGAAGGACGAGCAGCAAGAAAAAGGCAAGAGGCGGGGCCCGAAGCCCCCTTTTTAAGGGGTACCAAAAGGGGAGGAACAAGGGGTACAGACCACTAGGGAATTGATGGGGAATGACAGATGACAAATCAGGGGAATACAAAGGAGGGACTTAGAAACCAATCAACAACCGAAGAGAAAAGAACTTTCCAGACCAGAATGCATATGCAATGAAGGTAATGAATAAACATGACAACAGGCAACTAATAGAAAATGGGGAACAGAAGAAGGGTCTGGAAAGGAGGGAGGAGATGTCGCAGGGGTGACACCCAGATGGTGGCGACTCTACTCCCCCGACCCGCCCCCCGGGTCGGAGTCATAGACGGGGAAATCCACCCACTGCATGTTGTCCAGCCACGAAGTGGGCTGAGCCACCGCAACACTATACTTATTGACAAAAGCCTTCCTATTAACAGCATTTATGCTTTTCTTGGCAAACAAACTTTAAATAGCACTTTCCTCACCTACTACATATTTTCTTGCTTCCTCTTTTTCTGGAATAGTCTGTTTCTGTGTCCTCAGTGCATTCCTTTCTCCTTCACCCAACCACAGTATAGTGCTGGGGTCATTTTTGGTGTTCTGGGTGATGCAAACTACTCAGAAGCTTGTTCGCAAAGGAATTGCACTCACCTTTTCATATTTTTCTCACTTCTGCTTCTGAAAATTACTGATCAGTTCTGACTCAGAAGGTTCTAGCAGTGTTCAGTCAGTGTGGGAAAGGCACATAACATGCTCATCGGTAGGGAAGACAGAATTTACAGACTAGTGACTAAAGTAATGTTCCATTAGTGTTAAATAGATTAAAATAATCTGATTTTAATCAACCAGGTTCTTACGGAGAAGCTGACTAATCAACATCAATTCCCACAGACACTGTTATGTATTTTCTGTGCTGTGTACACCGATCCAGGTGCCACATGCCAGTGTGTTCTCGTCTCCTGCTGAAGCACTTGACTGCTGGTGCTTTTCCAGGGAGTTCGTCACACTCAACAACCTCATACAGGCCTCTGCTTTGGGGTGGGAGCCAATTCTCCTGACTTCTAAATTCCTAAGTCCTTTGTTGGATATGCTATTTAACAGCAGGTAATAGTACAATCTGGCGTTTGTCTTCTGGCACAAGAGTCTTTCCTGAGCAGTGAATAAGTTCCATAGTGAAAACTGGTGTTTTAAAATTTGAATGCCTGTTTTTCTACCCCCTGTGTCGGATGCTTGTCACAGAAAGAAGGGAAATAGCTACAATTATGTGACATTAAAAAGCTATTTCTAAAACTGGACAGATAAAGCTTTTAAAGTGATGCCACTGTTCAGGTCACCTGAGCTTATCTTGCCATATCAGGTCTCACTGATTCCAGTGGCTATAACCTGGAATGAGCACTGCTGGGGGAAGGCTATAAAGTAACAGATTTTAACTCACCGTGGATAATTTCCCTTACTAATTGCAAACTAGTTGCAGTAACTAGTTGTTAATGCTACAAAAATGTTATTTCACAAGATTTTGACATTTTTCTTTCTAATTCCTTTGTTGTAAAAGTTGTTTTTATTATGCTACTGCTTTTACCATACTGCAAAGAATGGTCATGAAATTAAACCTCTAGGTAGCAAGCTAAAGAAAAGAATTAATTTTACTTTTGGGAAAGAAAAAAGATTTCATTTTGCAAAACACTGGAATTTATATGTATATATTTACATTTTTTAAGACATAGGTAAGTGTGCTGTCTCTGAATAATATCCCTATGCTTGTGCTTTGGCAGGCTCCTGTATCCAGCCTCTAGGGTATTGAATCAGATGAAAAATAATTACTTTTCTGACCCTTTGGGCTCTAATTGGTTTCCTTTAATGAGTTTAAGAATGCTGGCTTGCATATTTTCTGGGAGGCCCTTCTGGTATGGGGGGTGTGTGTCTGCCTTTCCAGGACAGATGCTTGAACAGTCAAAGTACTGTCTGAGCTGACCTTTGCTGAGTTGCACAAAGATGGTATTTCTTGGTAGAAGCAAAGGCAGTGAGTGGTGCAGTAAAATGGGAGGTTAACCAAATTTTCTTTATGGGTAGTTCCCTTGCTTTCTTTCACTTTTCTGATTATGGTAACAGTTACAAAGCACCTATGTGAATTGGACTTTTCTGGATTCTGCAATTTATCCTGATACAAACACACCATGGTCGAATAGGAATGTGATAAAGTTTGTACTGTTTACTGTTTACTGTTTTATAACCATGAAAACCTCTAATTTATGAGATAAAGTCTCTTCAACAGAATGATTCACACTGTAAAAGCTGTGGATGTGCTTAATTGTATCTGGCGCCAGGCTTTAATTCTTCTTTTTCTCAGACTTACTAAGAAAGCCAAGATGATTCCCTCTGCTTTTAGCAGCTGGTTGATGAAGGTATAATTGCTGATGTGCTGACAACCAACAAAACTAACTGATAGTCTAATATGAGCATAGTTGCAGCATTTTCACTATAAACATGCCAGTCAAGTTTTACTTAGATGTATCAGATAGAATTTCACTTAAATGGCATAAATAAATACAGGGGAAAAGTTGTTTATAACAGGGCAATATTTTCCTCAGATTTAAATGTACCACACTGCTCTTCTGTCATTTATAAAGAAGTTGAGATCTTGCCTTTTTATTTAGAAGAAAATGCAGCAAAAAGAAAAAAAAGTTTAAGTAAAGTCAATCCCACTGCCATATATATTAAATGGCTAATAAATGATTCCACTCGCTCTCACACTCTTTTCAGGACATTTGGCCATTATTCTGTTTTTTATTGATTTCTTGGTTGTCTTTTAATTGGAAGCTGTCTTTGATAATGGTACCAGCGAGATGAGACTACTGTACCTTTCAATATGTTGTGATTGTCATACCTTACTTATCTTTTTTCTATTTAGGACTTGAGTTACCAACCAAATTCTGAACAAGTATAGAAAATGTGAACTTTATTGGATAAGGGGCTTTGATGTTTGGGCAAGTTTTTATGGAGACCAAAACCTGGGAAGCTTAGGTCTCTTTTTTTATTTCCCAAATGGTGATCTAAAGTTTGTTACATAGCTTTTTAAAAAGACCTTTATAAGAAAATCAGATTTTCTTTAATCAAGACTGCTCCTTGAAGATGCCATCTATTATCAGGGAGAGTAACTCCCTTTAAGTACTGACCTAGAGAAATTTTTCTTAAGCCAACTTAATTATGATTAGCGTATTTATTTAGATTCTCTGCCGGACATTTTTTTAAACTAGTATATCTATTTGCATTCTTTAAATATTAGCTGTCTTTGAAATATTTCTAATTAAATCTATAATCTGGATTTATATGTTATTTCCCATCAAATTGAGACAAGAAATAGACATAACATAATGAAAGGCTTTTATCCAGTGAACTGAACCTCCCTCTTGTTCCTTTTTGTTTCTGGATATGGATCCCCTAAATCCAGTGAAAATGCTGAATTAAATGGATTTTCTCTTGATTTATATTGTTGTGATGGAAGGAGACAATTTAAAGATGTGTAGAACAAAAATAAAGACAGCAATGCAAGAGATTCAAAAGGGTTTGAAGCTATTCTTCTCCGCTTTGAATAGCAGATATAGAAATAAAATATTGCTCTGTAAAGATCTCAAAGATACTAAGATTTATCATTTCTTTTCTCAGCAGTAGCCTTGTCACTTCTGTTTAATATTCCGTTTTCTTTGAGATGATTGCAGTTATTAAAAGAGAAAAGACAATCAGGTTTACTTCTATGTGCCTAGTCTCTGAAATCAGAAGAATTACATGGATTTACTGCAGATGAGTCTCTAGCCTGTGATAATTTCCTGGATTGGTATTCAGATAATTTGGTATTTTTGAGCAGTATTTAAGATTCAGTTTTGTCTCCATACTAAAAACATTGAAACTGCATTTGAAATAATCAGTCTGCATCACTTGACTCAAGTATTTTCCGTCAATGAAGCCAATATATACCTCCAAACTAACATCACAAGACATTTGCTTGAAAGAACTTGTAGTATGACTCACATTCTTCCAAATCCCCATTTTCAGTTTAGGATTTTTTCAATGCTCTAGGTTACAAAAAGGAGAATACGTTAAAAAATAAAAACCTTTTTGTCATTATGTACATGCTTTAGAGCTCAAAATTAGGAAGGGGTAGGCTTTCCTCTGTCACGATAGTCCACTAACATTTGCCCGAATTATCCTCCTGAAACACTGTGTTTAATATGCTCTGACCTCTCACAGCTGCATTTATACTGGTAAATTAAAATGTCCAGAAACATTTCTGGGTACTCCTGTGTGATCGTGCACGCTGTAGAGTGGTGAAAATGTTCTCTGCTTCTCTCATGGTCTATGCCAACCATTTTGGCACGCCAATAAATCTCAGGCATACTTAGGCTGGAAACCCTGTTTTTCTCCCAAACTGTGCCAGGTGGCTTCAGTGTCTGGGAGTGATGTTGAGCATATTTCATTTATGGCTGGATCCTTTTCCTGATGGGTACCTGGAGTGAATATAAGATAATATTCTCTGTTGCTCTGAATACTTACAGACTGTTCATTTGAATTCAGCTTCATTCAACAAGAACAGAAAGAATCCTTCCTTTCAAAAAGTGGCATTGTAACTACCTGATTACATTTAAAGTATTATAATATTTTTCCTGTGACCATGTTTTTTCTTCATTTTGAAGCACAATTAAGGTGAATGGTATTGAAAGTCCATTTTTGCTGATATTTAGGTATTTTAAATATTCATTGGCTCATTAGAGGCCTATGCACCATATATAGCCAGAGACAGCAGGAAAAAAACCCCATTTTTAGATTGAGAACATACAACACATCATATTTTATTACATTTATAGGAAAAACAACAGGCAATTTAAACTAGATGTTATATTGGTATATGATCTACTCATGACACAGTGTTTATCTAACTAGTTTCATAATTCCTTTCACTTCTAGTTAGCATGATAATTGCCACTATCTCTAGATCAGTCACTATCCATGCAGTTTAGGATTATACTTGACAGTACAAGATGGGGTTTCCAAGGAACTTGGCAGCTGACAGCTACAGAACACAAGACAAGAGGATGTCAGGCTCATGTCAGTCGCCTGGGATGTGTGGATCCATTTCTTTGCTATTGAAGGCAACCTTGGGGTTTTTTTGTGATCTTTGAAGCATTGTTTTAAAACTGCTCAGGTGTTTTCATCCTCCTTGTGCCGTCTGTTCCTGAGCCTTTCTCAGCTCAAAAGTGGAAGACTATTTTCCTACCTTGCTCCTGTAGTAGGATTATCTTGAATATAAACCACTCTTCATCATGTGATATCTTTGCAGAGAGTGACAGTTTCTTGCAGGTTCTTTTTGCTAAGTGGAAAAAGCCTCTTCTGATCTCTGACCACTTAGGTTTCCATTTAATACTGCTTATCTGATGACTGATGTCTGCTCCTCAAATATGAAAATAAGCAGTTCTTTGCTGTTTCTACTGAACAGTTTATACTCATCTTATTAAGACGCTCCAGTATAATATTGTAGATATAGTTTAACAGATAATATACCCATTGCCTATGTAACTCAATGGCTTCTTCTACTGTAGGGGCCTTTATTCCACTTGAAATAGTTAATTCTGTCTTACGAAGTCCTCCAAGAGACAAGTTGTTTCTCCAGTTCTGTATCTGCATTATCTATTCACCCTGTAGAAATCATGCACAGGTATGACAGTATACAAACAGATTTTTCCATTCTGACATATTTCACAAATATCTGTTATATCACAACTTTGCAGCTGCCAGAAACTGCAGATAACACATCTGACCTTCCAGGTGCTCTCTATTATCTCTGTAAATCTTTAGTTGTCATTTTTCGTTGTTATTTTTGACTAAAATTCTTGTCTTGTGCCAAAATCTGAGATCAGCCCTTTTCTAGTTCAGGTGACATTTCTCTTCTACATCTGATTTCACACATAGATGAAGACTAAATTAAGGGAAGTGCAGAAATACAGACAACATAGAAAATAATTAATTTACATGAAACTAGCTCTGCTTCAGTGTTACTGGGATCAAATGGAAGCTGCATAATTTCAAGTGTATGTATGCAAGAGCTATTTCAAATGTGAGTATTTAGTCCAAGTTTTCTAATACAAAACAGTACTTGTTTTGGAAAAGAATGTAAAAAAGGATTACTTTTACTTCATTTAATGTATTACTCATCAATCTAATGAAACTGTCCAAAAAACTAAATCCCAAAACAACAGCGAGATTAAGATAAATAAAGCAACAGAAAACAGTATAATGAAGGAGAAAGAAATATACTATCTGAATGTACACTACAGTAGTGATCTTTATCTGTATGAGAAGTCTGCTGGATCTGTAGGATATCACGGCACATCACATCATATAATGGACTGAATTTATTTTAATGCACTTTTAATCTAACTCATGCTACTTATTTCATTTTAAATTCCAATTATATTCATTTTGTCCCCTGAAGAGATTACAATCTGTGTTTCTTGTGAATGTATGCTTTGTTCTCTGTGTTACAGCTGTTCAGACCTTAACTTCAACACAAAGTTTAATGTTACTTTAATCATGAAAATGTGAATAGAACTTTCCATACAATGGATAGAGTTTAAAAAACTTAGAAGTTTAATGGCTTTTTTCCCCCTTTGGTGCTGCTTGAATATATACTCTTATCAGTTAGTGTTCCTTTGTGGAACACATCTATTGCTTCTGTGATTTTTTTTTATCTCTGAAAGGCTTTAAACTGAATACTTTTTAATTAAAATTGAAATGCATTGATTCAGGATATTGCTGTAGGGAGCTGTACAAACTGTATTTAAGTTAGTTTGTTCCCAAGTCTCCTCTCTAGCACAGGCATTTTGACTAGGTTATCTTTCAATGTGAAGTGTTTTGGCCAGGAAATTGTGCAATATTTTCCTTTTTTTCATCAGTGGAGAAGACTATCATCTCCTTGGGAGTATGTTCTGAGAGGTAGAATTGACCAAAAGAGAAACAGAGTATAGAATACCTGAACTATACTTTGGGATAAATGCAGTGATATTTCCTGATGACAGTATTTTCGCTTCCGGGTAATTTTCCATGGAATAACTTAATTTTTTCTTGGACAGAGTGCCTGCTGTCCAGACAACTCTTGCTGCTAATTTTCTGCACCAACAGACAAGGTCAATTTTTTTTTAAATAAAGGACATTAATCTTTTTTTTTTTTTTAATCAGAATTCCTTCCATTACCCAATATATGTACATCCTTCTCTTGATTTTTAGTTTTTACTTATTCTCAGATGTTTATAAACTCCCTTATTACTTTGTTGGTTTATATAATGACTTACATAGATGCTTTCAATTAAGTTTCCACTGATCTCTTCATTACCTCTTTAGTCATCTGTAGCCATATGCCAAAATTTTGGGCCTTCTCTTATCAGTTATTCTTGGGCTGCATTTGTATTTCTCATCAGATATAACATCTTCATCTCTGATTTTCATACAGCAGATCACCAAAAGGTCCAACTAGCTCCTGTACACCCAGCAGTCAATGTTGCAAATGTCCAAATAAATCCAACTTGCCTGACCATTTATTCTGAGTGCCATAGTCATGCCCTTGCTTGTTTCTCTCATGTCATGAAAGCAGCTCCTGAAAATGGAGTAAGAGGCAGCCTGCTCTAAGGCTGCCTTTCTTATATGATAGTATACTACTTCAAATATCTTCTCTCCAGGGCTAAATTGAAATGTTTCGTTTTTGCAACATGCTTCTCTTTGTTCTATTGATTTTCTACACTCCATTCATAAGTAATATAAAAGTCTCTGTCCTCTAGTGTCATATGTCAGTCTGGCTCATCTCTCTCCTCTCTCACAAGCTCTGAAGTGAATGACTCATAGATATATTCTCAAAACAGCTTGTAGTGCTAGCAAGAGATCTGAAAGGGGAGCTGAAGGACCTACAAGAAGTTCATGTCAGAATCCCTCTTACTGTGACCCCACTCTTCAATGTCTTGCGATGTTGTGCTGCCTGAACCATCAGCTATTATAGCTGAGGGGCCAAAGAGCCCAGGTCCAAAGGGAACCCGTTGGTGGACAAACTCTGAAGTTTGAGACCCCCATGTAATCCAGTTAAAAAAGCCTCTCTCATCCGATCCAGTGACCCTGTGTAGGTCAGGTCTCTCTGACTGGCCAGCAGCAGGATGGCCACTCTGCCCCCTGGCTCCCCTGCATTGGTCCTTGGTGTGTTACCCCACCCCCTTTCTGTACCCCTTGGTAAGAACGTGTGGAGCTGAGGACCGCTCTCTTGCTCCCTGGCCTGCATGGGTGCGGGCCGGAATAAACATTGGAACCTTCAGCAAGAGCGGCCTCTACTCTTTGTCTCTAATACCCGCCTGAGGTGGCAAGCTCTGTGTGAGCGTGGCAATGTGCATTCCACCGCGTGGGTGAGAGAGAGGCTGTACCGCGAGGTGCCGAAAGCACCGCCAGGAGTTCCTAGCCTAGGATCTCTTTGGGACAAGCTGCAGCCTTCTTCACTCAACACCTGCACAGCGGCATTGCTCCCTTTCCTCTGCATAGGGCCCAGAGCTGCTCACTTTGCCTGCTGCGCTCTTCAAGGGCTTTAGCTCTTCCAGAGGTCACCAAGACCTCCCATCAGCGAGCTCCATCTCTTCAAACTTCTTGTCCTAAGGATTCCTCTAGTGCAAAAGTCCTTTCATACTTCCATGATGCTTCCCTTTTATTTTCTCATCTCCTCCCCCACCCCTAAAATTTGCAAGCCTTGTTACCTGACTTTAGCCTACATACTGGAATGTGACTGCTTTGTCTTCTGATAAGTGCTTGAGAGAAGGGTTAGGAAATCCAGGCCTACGAAGTTCTGTAATCTCAGAAAAATCATCTTGGGCAAGACATTGACTTTCTTTCCTATAAATGCTGTCCTATGTTTAATGGCTGTTCATGTGCAGCTTTGGATGTAGTAAGAAAACACACATTCAGATGTTTCAGCTTAGACTCCAATGACTGATTTCATATTTGATGGTTTTGGTCTAGGGTTAGTTCCTTGTTCTTCCACACAATGGAGAACTAAGTTGTGTTGGGAGAGGGCAGAACTGAGATATACTGCAGATGTTGGAACAAGTCCTGTACCTGTATTTTTAGGCATAAACCACTCCTGTTAATCCAGGTGTTTCCATGTACAATCTCACCAAAACACACGCAAGATTTTATATGCAAACTAGCTTTAAAAAACACAGCAGGGAAAAGTTGTGTCTTAAAGGCTGACATTGTAATCCTTTCAGAGAATTAACTTAATTGTTTTGTTAACTACACAAAATTCAGGAATGTTCTGTTGACCATTTGTCAGGTGAAAAAGCAGTGCCCCACCTCATAGTTGTTTTCTTTCATATCAAATATTTCAATAGAAACAAAGATTTTTGCTATGATTCAGGATACATCATCCTCAGATGTTACTCAGGAAAATTCCATTGGGATAAAACTTACAGTAACTTGGTTGCAGAGCTATTGCAAAATGTCCTTTCAAATATTCAAATATTCAAATATTTCTGGATTGATGTGCACAGAAATGATGTTCTTACTCCAGGAAATAACATTGCTCATCTTTTGTGGACAAGAACTGAGAACTACAGCTGTGTTTTTCCCTTTATTGCTGTCAATCACAAACAAAAAGTTATCCTGAGTCAGTGGCAAACAGAGGTGTGGGTGTGGGTGGCCAAAGTCTCCGATCTTTTTTGAACTGAAAATTTCCCCTTCTGTGATAAAAGTTAAATAAAGCATTAAAACCTCCAGGTTTCTAATGCACAGAAATCAAGTGCTTGGTGGGATACACCATGGGAAAAAAGGACATTGCAACAGAGGTAAGTGGGAAATAGGTTTCCCATCTGTTCATTAAAAAAAAAAAAGAAAAAAGAAGGAAATAACGTTACCATTTAATATTTCACAGAATCTTCTTATTCTTTTTTCTTAGAAAGAAATACACACATATTTCCTCTCAAGTAAGATGTTCAAGACACACATTAGAAGCACAAAAATATATAACAAAGACACTGAGACAACAAAAAAAATCAGAAGAGAACTATTGAAATTCAAATGGAAAATGCCTGGATGGCATAAATGAAAATCTTGTTTAGGCTAAAGAAAAATAGAAATATGAATATTAAGTAATGGTGAACATAAAACAACAAAGACTTAATACCTTGCATAGCATAAATTATGACAGAAGTCCTCAGATGATAGAAATATGAGTAAAGATCTTTAGTCATTGATGTAATTCTAATTTCCAGCATCTCACGCTGAAACACACTGAAATTTTTTTCTTTTTATGAAAAAATCCTCTCTTCTTTCTGGAAAATTTTATTACAGACATAGGGGTTTTTAATTTCAGAAAGCGGTTTTGAATTACAGTAGTGTGACATCTGATATTTTCTAAAAAAATAATTTTTACTATCTTCTCAACACTCTTGAAAAAACGAAAAAATACATTTATAGTTCACTATTGCCCTCTTGTGGAAAGAAATAAAAATATAGATGCACATCATAAACATAAAATCTAAACCAAGAACTGATTACTTAGATTCCAGTTCAGAAACCTTCATTTATCTTGCGACTTAGTTTGGATTACGATTTGGTCCTATATTAACAGTTTTTACTCTTGGTGCATTATTAACAGTTGCTGTCTTTAAACACCTCTTGTGGTGTTGGCCCCTGTAACATTTAACACTCCAGAGTATCAAGGATGGCTTCAACTCTGTATCAGAAAGTTTTTTCTGGTAAGAATGACATACTGCACACGTAGATCTTTAAAAAGCAAGTTCTGCTGCTGCTCTGACATGTTCAGCAGCTCTAACATGAGTCTACAACTGATGTTAAGATAATAAGTGGCATGGTTTTTAGAAAAAACAAGCAGAAAAAATAAGTGATGACGTACCATAGAATTAAACATAGAAATATTTATAAACATCACTTATGTATTAAATGTGTGGGAAAGAACATACTTTGAAAATGTCACAAAATTGTCCAGGATTACTTTACTCTACCACTTTTTAAGATTATGCAGGCATATTTAAAACGTACTTATGAAAGTGCTGAACTTACTCCTACTTGCTCCTGCCTTCTTACTCATCTAATCCCCCTGGGGATGCGTCAAGGTCTTTCTAATTAGGACAAAGAGGGCTGTATCTCTAGGACTCACTCTGTTGTGGTGCCTTTTTTCATCACATTGAATGCCAAGAGAGTCTCTCTAGATGGCTGAAAAAAGGTGATGTGCTTTGCTGAATGTCTCTTGCTCTCTTCTTCTGACTAAGTTTGGCCATTGTACAGTAGGATGTCACAAGACACCAAAGTTTTCTTTTGCTTGCTTTTTAAAAGAGTGGATTCTTAATGTCTGGAATCACTGTTCTGAAGAAAGAACATTTCCTCATAAAGGGGACACAAAGCCAAGATTTGTAGTGGGAGGGCTGTTTTTTCTAGGATTTTATACACTGTGGTGAATTATTCAGTGGCCAAAGAAATAGTGCAAAGGAGGGTTTGCGTATTACTTGAGCAACTTCAACCTTGGAGACAGACTTTAATGGTATGTGATTTTTTGGTTTTCCTTTTGCATGAGATAAATTTATTCTATCACTTTTTTTCCATTTTCTGTTACCAAAGGAGCAGGGGAAGGGTCAGAAGTTTGGCACTGGTATGTCAGGTATCTTCTCTAGCTTCCACAAGAACCTACTCTGGATGTAATGCTATAAACAGGATTTTGGAGTTTATGCCAGATCCCTTTTAACCACCTCATTCAACCCCGCTGAAAACACCCTCCCTTTATGTTCCACCAGCTCCAGAGGTCTAATTCTCCAACAGTCAGACCTGCACATTATAAAAGTTCAGCCTGGAGAAGAAACTCATGTGGAGCTCCACACTACTCTTCTAATTAGACACTACTCATGGACTAGCAATGCGCTGAAACTGGTCAGATAACCCACAATTTTAAAGGAAAAGAAACTGTCCTTTTTTTTTCTATATACACTTTCCCGATCATTCTGACATCCTAGCAGTGGAAGCTTCCTAAAAGTCTGGACTGAGATTAAAAAAACAAAAGAAAAAGCCCAAACCAAAACCATTGACATTTGTTTTTAATATTTACCCTTTATTGCAACTAACTGTGGTATGTTCTTTTTCAAAAGATAATTACAGATGGTAAGTACTGTAGCTGATTTCAAGCCTGATTATGCAGTGCAGAGTGAATTCCCAAACATTAGATAGGGAAGGTTGTGATTCTCATTGACATTTTATAGGGAAAAAAGCCAGATAGGCCATGTCACCATAAGGGTAAGGCCCATGGGAAAGAGCTATTGAGAGGATGTAGAGCGGCACAGAATCACATCTGCTCTGTAAGCAAAAGGATGTACAGGTCATCTGACTCCTGAGGCCTAAGCTGTGCAATCACTATACTCCAGTGTTTGCAGGTTCTGGCTGCTATTTCTTTCCATGCCCTGTGACACTGACAGCATCCAATTTGCTACTTATAACACTGAAACATCTGAAAAATATTTCACTTGTTTAAATGTGGTGACTTTGTGGTAACAGAGTTACCATTTACTGATAAGAACTAGCAAGCTCAATGAAAAAAGCCCTTGATGTAGTCTCTAAAATGGAAAGACTCAAGACAAGTATTTGATATTGGATCAAATGAAAAAGAAATAGGTTGTCCTTAGTGCTTACTGAGGAGTAGTATACTGCTGGAGTCTGCAGAAAATAGAAGACTTCATATCCTTCAGAATTCACATTTAATTCAGATCCTGAATGAAGGAGAGACTTTCACATGTCAGAAGTGAAATACCTAGCTGAATACCAGTTTTTGGTTTATTAGTATTTATTTTAACTCTCTGGCATAGCACTGATGACCTCAGCAAACCCTAACCTGATCTTTGGAGATATATGCGGTCATCCCTCAGGCTGGATGGTATTTAGCATTTTCCACAGGGTGATGCAGAACTGAAAATAAAAAGCACTGCAGATAAAGCAGAAAGTAAAACAAAAAACCCAGGAAGAAAGGGGTTTGGAATGCCCCTCTGCCAGTTCTTGACATTGAACCTGCGATTATTCTCAAATACAGTCAAAATGTAAATCACCACTTGATGTCGCCATTGGTCTGTACCTGTGCTGTGCAGCTCTTCAAGAACTCTTTCTGAACATCACAAAGAAGTTATAAATTCAATTAAAATATTTAGAGACCTATTATGATGTTAAGTAATCACCATCTATTTGTTGGTCCTATTCAAAATAGTGGAAGAACAGGCGCACTGGATTTGGAGCACCATAAAGACACCATGAGAAGTAATTTGAAAGGGTGCTGTTTATGATTAAAATCTGTTTTAATAAGGAAATTTTCCAATAACCATCAGAGCAAGTCTGATCATTGCATATGTCATATAAACATTACTAACATCCAGCTGCAGAATGAAAAGGAAAGAGTACATGAACAGAAGAGTCAATACCTCTAGGTTAATGAAGATATAAGAAAGGTATTTGAAATTTCTCTTGAAAAGTTAGGATCCTGTTTTCCTATTCAGGCATAAAGAAAAATATTCTGTGTTCAGATATCCTTTGTTTCTAACGAGCATGATAAGGTTGACTTGCAGTGTGTTAGTTCTGAACCTCTGTTCATTTATTTAGGGGTCTGAAGAGGAATTTGGCAGCTCAGATTGCGGTGTAATTTTAAAGGAATGTCATCATGTATAAAATACTGTTTGTCATTAACAAGTTGGCTTTTCTCAGTTGTTGCCACACTGTAAAACTAGAATTGTGTCTTAACTGAGTGGAAGTGGTCACAGCACCAAGCCTGACAGAGTTCAAGAAGTGTTTGGACAATAGTCTCAGGCACAGGGTGTCCTGTGCAGGGCTATGAGTTGGACTTGATTGTTCCTTGGGGGTCCCTTCCAACTTGGCATATTCTGTGAACATATGAACTGTGAAACCTTTAATTCAGACAATACTGTAGGTAATACAATATTGAGTACAGTACACCAAGTACCACAGAAGGTTGAATGACCCAGAAGCTTGAAACACCTTGAAACAGCAGCTTGAGAATGCACTCTACAGCTCTCCCTTGGCATGAGCTTAATCGGTTCCTTACATATATAACACGAATCCTCTTACTGATATTTTACCTGAACTTTTAAACTGCTTTGTTATTTTACCTTCTAGCTAGGCATACTCTGAGGCACCAAGCACTAGTTGGACCAAGTATTCAGTTAATATGATACATTCTTATGGCTTTGTTTGGATACTCAGCATGCTGCACGTTCTCCTCTACAGCAATACTGCCCGTGGCTTGTATCGGCCTGTACTCCAAGAGGTGTACATATCATTCTAATGCAAAAATTATTTTACAATAAATAAGAAAACATAGCAATTCTAAACTTCCCATCCATTTTCTATCTGCTCATTAGTCATAGGCTAATGCTGTCCTTTTCTTCATTTGTCTGGTTGCAATCACTGGAGTAATTCTTTTTCAGGTCTGGATAGCCATGACTGCTCACAGACCAGGAAAATGTTTCCCAGGGAAATTCCCAAGCAAGTCTAGCACTGCGTACATGCTGAATATGTGAAATTTGCTCTGAAGTAAATGGAAATTGGAAGTGCTCAGGAATTACTAGTATTTTTCCTTTTGCGATGCAGAATGAATAAGCTAATTCTATCCAATTTCAAGCTCCTTTCAGCATAATAGTTTCAAAATTGCAGCTCAGAGTTTATCACTTGACTCTCATTTCAATAAAGAGAGGCTCGAAAATCAAAATGGACAACGGGCAGCAGGAATAAATTTAGTTGGCAAGCAAAAATAGAAAAGTGAAGTAGAGAGTAAAAAGCAAATTCTGAGTTTGAAATAAGGCTAGCAGAGAAATGGATAAAGGTACAGTATGATACATACACATAGGACATATAAATTATTCCTTTGGTAAAAAAGTTAAGTGAGCTTTTGTAGTCATAAATAAATACTATATCTCAGTACGTATGCCAATATATTTGATAAAAAAAGAGATATTTTCAAAAATAAAAACCCCCCATTTTCATTATATAACCCAATAAAATTTATGCACTAAATTAATAGCATTACTGTATTCTAAATAGCTTTCTAAGCTTAGAAAAATTAACCATTCAAAAAGCATCAGACTACATATCTTTTCATATTATTTTTCCTGTATCATGTGATAGCATAGAAGAACACTCCTAGGAATTCAGATAAAAAAATCTGGAGTTTGGGAGGCAGTATCACAGATCATGGTGTTTTTTACATTACCCCTCAAAATGTTAACAAAAGCATCTGATTCTTAGACCCTTGCCTTCAGTGTAAGCCTATATATGTAGATATATGTACATTTTTATATGAGCATAAGTATGCATGTTTATGTATATATATATACATCCATCCATCCATCCACACTTAAAGTGCTTGGGTAGTCACTGAGGCAAAATGTAATTCTTGCTTTTCATTTTTTAAACAGATTTTTCATTTACTCATTATTCTTTTAGCAGAGTCAGCCAGAGGAATATTCATGATTTTTCGTCTGTGTAACAAAACTGCTGTGTGGGGAATCTGATCATCTATGGCTCTTAAAGGAGAATAATTATTCAGCTGTGAGTGGAAAACATGAAGAACAACATGAAGTTTAATTTAGGATTTCCCCATTTTCAGCTGCTTCAGAAAATGTGTCATTGTGAAATGCAGAGGTTTTGACAGGGATGAGCATCTTCAGCATTGGTGCTTTTCTTCAGGGGTGAAATCTGTCCATCACGGCAGCTTCCAAAGGACTCATGTCCCAAGCATAGGGTGTGTCTAGCTTTAAAACTGTCACCCAGAACACCTCAGCATCTCTATTTGCACTGTAAAAATAAATAACATACACAAGGTTAATGCAATATCCCTTTCATTGTATTCCGAATTGTGTGAAATCTACTTAACCTCTTTCTGGTGGCAGCAAGGCCACACAAAGATTAGTTCACCTCTAGTATGTCCTTCCTCTCACAGCTGAGCTAATGGATTGATGGAAGAGGAAGTGGGTAGGTCATTCAAGTCTTTCAGTATCCTGTTACAATGCAAAGGCATGTAAGTGAGTGGTAGATTTTGTTTGCTAACAATGCTTCCAAATGTATTCAATATTTTTCACTTCCACAGGTACCCCTGACTTCAGTTTCTACTACAGGGCAAGGTACACAACCATAACAGAGCCATCACAGCAGGGCTGACCTGCAACTCTTATTCCCTTTCTAATTATTATCATCGTATTTACTTTTCAAATGAAAGTTCTGTTGGGATCATTATAATGAAGAGTGAAGCCAAGTAAACTGCATTATTTTGTAAGCATTCATGTAAATCTAACACAGAATCTGCTTCATCTTGGTACATGACATACATGCTTTCCGTGGAGTCAGAAAATCATATTTTACTTATACAAAGGTTTGGAAAAAAACCAGTGTTGGTTCCTAGAGATGTATAAAGAAAGGAAAAAGCTGTTTGTTGCTGCAGGATTTACAAAATTTGGAATTTGGTTTCATTCTAGGTGAGAGCAAGGAATGACCCAGCTCTTCTGATTCACAGACAGTCTGTATGAGCCTTCAATGCAGAGCAGACCTGTAGGTACTCCTGGAAATAAATCATGCACAGAACTCTTTGAGTTCACCTTCGTCAGAGGCTGCCAAGACAGCAACAAGCTACAGAACAATAAGGATGTGCACCCAGCATGCTAAAGACAGAGAACTCAAGTGCTTAAATGCCATCCCTCACTCTTGTGAAGAAGGGATTGTGCTGACCCAGAAAATCTGAGGCCACACACCAGCATGAGTGGATTGACTGTGTTAAACAATACATGTTGCTCTTCAGGGTCCTATTGATTATGTACCTGTTGTGGGAATAGAACCAGTTACTGGAAATTTAGATCATTTTGTGAAATACCAAGTGAGGCAGGCAAAGCAAAAAAGACACAGATGTTTGCTATAGGCTCAGATCCCTTCATGGAATCCCGTGACAAGCAGTATGTTGGATACAGGACTGACTGACACACTGCAGTTTACCATGAATTTAAATAATAACAGAATTGGGTAGGCAATATATCTGACATAAAATGGAAATGCCAGAGGGCTGGGATGTCAAAAGCATTCTGGATTCTGCTTTCTAGTGAGAAAAAGCTTAAAATTTTATCCTGAACAGAACTTGTGAGTGAACATGCAAAGGAGCAAATCAAGGATTATCAGTCCATTCCCTTGTTCTCAGAACAAATATTCTTAGCTCTTCAGGACATATTAGAAAGATGATTATTAACAGCCACCACAATTACCTTGTTCAGAACATTTTGCCAACCCTATGTCATAATACTTAATGAGGATAGGTAAGAGAAAGGATATTTGACAGAAGTTGGCTGAAAGGAAGAAAAGACACATGATTACCATACAGGCTGCTTGTAAGTATACTAATGATAAATGAAAATGGATAACAGCTTCTGTGGAACCCTGAGCAGCAAAGCATTTTCTATACACTTCAAAACACAAGGGAAGGCTTTAAATGTTTTGGACAGACTTGATCAATAAATCCAGCCTGAAAAGAATCTGACATCCAGTAGTCACGTACTCTGTCAGGTATGCCAAGAGCAAAATGGAAACCATTGATTTGTTTGTCACCAGGCTTCCCTAGGTAGCAAATTTTTCTGAGTCTTAGATGTGCACAGATGACATTATACAGGGACCAAATAACTGAGAAGTGAATTTCAACTAGAGACAATTTCTATGAACAGGAAATGTCAGAGAATTCTCCAAGTACCACATGGACATGGTGCTATGTACCTTTTATTTTTCCCTCTATGGAACACCCTTCAGAAATTAAGAGGAAGAAGATACTGTAAATCACTTGTGGTGAGGTATGGGACTTTCTGAAGTGAGGTAAATGTTTTCACTGATTTTAAGAAGAGTTACATTCACCCTTAATAGAGATTTTAATTACTGACAAAGACTGTTCTCTCTTATCAGAACAACTGAAGACATACCTTTGCATGAGCATCCCCAAGTGAACATGCTGAGTATTTGAAGTAATTTTTCTGTCAGGAGGAGAGAGCTCATACAGTGCTAGTACTTCAATAGAAAAACTCTGTGGGATATGAAATACTCAGCATTTTTAATAAAGTTCAGTGCATCATTATTAGAGGAGGTAGTTCATTTAGATCTCAAACTCTGTGTTTTCAGTGCTTTAGGTACTTTTACATTTACTCATGCTGTTTTGTTTTTTCTCTGCCAGATAACTGTCAAATCTAAATGCTTCATAAAGGAGTAACTTATGAGCAGCAGTTCTTTTTTGTCTGATAATCTGAAAACAGGGTTTCTAGCATGTGGCATTAGATTTCTTTACATGAGTTTGGTCTGTCATAACCATACAATGTATTTATTCTTTCAGGCCCAGGCTGGTAACTTGTATTTGCAGAAAGCTTTCACAAGTGCACCGAAGATATCACTATTTCCTTTACTTTTGTTATCCACACATTTTGCATCACATGATCTGCCTTGAATCCAATCTCTGCAAAGCAACCTAGCGGCAGAGGTAATACTAGTGATGGAGTAATTACTTAACAAAGATTTTGGGAGCTAGGAAGGACTTTGTGAAGGCAGAAAAAAGGGGGAGTTTTTTAGAGACTACCTATGGCATAAATACGACAACAGATGAAGGGATAGGGTGTGATATTGGCTGACATAGAAGAGGACAATGTGAAGAGTTCTCTCCCTTATGAAGATGATGACAGTTGTTGATGCTATTTTTGCTCTTATTGGTCTTTAGTTTTTCCCAGGAGGTCTTTCCTTTAGCTTTGAACTAGCCATGAACTATGTAGGAATTAATTGTATTTTCCATTGGATCAGAATGCTAAGACAGTCAGTGGAAAGCAAATGCAAAAGGGAGAGGAGAGGTGAAATTTCCATCTCAAAAACAATTGGCCTTCAGAAGAAGCATCTTTGTGGGCAACAAATAGTGAAGATGTTGTAATTAATAACAGGAAAGTCAATAGTGTTGTGAATAGCAGCAGAGTTTGGAAAAGCATGCTTAAGGAGCTAAGGTTGTAACTGTAATAAGATGCTGATGGACAAGGTCAGTCTAACCCTATGTGGAATAAGGTAGAGAAGGTTTCCTGCATGCATTACTTCTGTTTTTCCTTTTATTAACGTCAGAAACACAATCCCAAATGACAACCATACTTTAAAATAAAATTTAGTTACTGTCTTATAAGTAAATTCAGAAAAACTTCTTCAAACCGAAATGTTAATTTTTATGCAACATGGAACAGACAATCTGGATACTGGATTTCCCTCTTGCTTCGTTATATCCAGCCACATCTTAAAGATTGTTCTATAGTTTTTTCTTCTCTGAATCTTAATAGTGTTTGATTATAAATCTCAGCAAGTATATTTTATGGAATAGTGTCGATTATGTTGATTTTTATCAGCAACATTTGAAACCAGTGTGTCTATTAAACTGAAATTCTGTGTAAAATAGCCTGAGATCTGAAAACATAAATATTTCTATCACTTCCATTCTCCCTGTCAAGCTAGAATACTATCTTTGGTGCAGGATGAAAGACTTCAAAACACAGATTTGGATTCCTATATTAACTGTTTCAGTCATTAATTACATTTCAATGGAATATTCCTTCCAGCCCTCATTTCATGCTTAATGTCACTTTCACACATTTGACTCTCCTTAATTCCTGGTTTGAAAGATTCTTCCTACCATAAACCCATTCCCTGACTTGACTTTTAAGGACCACGATCAAGTCCCCTCTAATGCTGCTGCTGTTACAAACAATATGCTTGGCATGTAATTATCCAAAAGCAAGTCCCCAAAGATCTAAATGAACTTTTCAACTTCTTTCTATACCTTCATGATTTTGTTGAGATTATTAAAATGAGAACAGAAAGCTGTGACATGAAGTGTCTGTACATGCTGTCTGGGCAAGACTTTGACTCTTGTTTGAATGTCAGCACTACAAAACACTCATGCTAAACATGCATTTAATGTAATTACAAAAACCAGACTCCCAGTTTCTATTAAATGCCTTTAAAACTGTGAATGTAAAACTTGTTTGTGTCTGTAATAATGAAAACTTGCAGTTAGTACCTGAGTTTCCAACTATAACTTAAATTCTATTCTGATTTGGTTTTAGTTTAGCTACATTTAAGCATCTGCTGTATGGTTATTTCTGTTAAAAGGTCTAGAACTTTAACTCTTTTTCAAAGTCAAGTATATTTTAATAATGGCATTGAAAAGGATGAAACAGAGCAGTTAACATTACCCTTCCTCATTGTGTGGGATTCTGAAATAAATATAATAATGACACTTATTTTAAAATGCTTGCAAGAAAAGGTATGGCAGCAAGAACAGTAATTAGAAAGACATGAAGTAGAAGTCATGTCAAGATGAGTGGACCATATAAATTTGAGAGAATAAAATATGTTATAGTAAAAAGGAATCTGGCAAAGTACTATAGGAACTTATTAAAGGAAAATTGCTGGAGGGGCCTAAATAATGAGGAGAAGTAAAATCCAATACTAGTAGAGTGCATGGTTTTGTTACACTTTGTCTTTTAGATTCTTTGGAAAGCAATGATTATCTTTCTGGAAATGGATCAATCACCCCCAAGGCAACCTATTGTACATGAAGAAAACCATTCAGTGAGCAAGCAGCTGCAGTAGGAATATAGACTACACTTTTCTGTGCTAATAATTTTAATTGGACTATATATTTTCCTCAATATTGCATTTTTCCTCTGACATTCCATTGCATTTGCATTTTATTCATTATTTCTCAAGCATCATTAGTAGGGAAAGAATTTTTTTAAAGATGTGATTAGGCATAACTTCAGAGATAAAATGACCATTTTGTTTTCATAAGGTTTGTAAGTAGGTCAGATCTGCAAACCAGCAAGCCTGGAAAAGCAAGCTTTGCTGTGGCAAGGCTGTGGCTTCATTAGTCCCTGAAATATCAGGATCCCATCTGCACAGATAGGAATGCAGAACTGGAGCTGATGAATTGGGAGTGCTCTGTGTTACTTGCTAGTATCTTTGGTGTTTCATCAAGGAACCCGTGAACAGTGGGGTCAGAAGTGGATACTGTAATGCACAAAGCCCTAATAATTACTCAGTCAAGGTCACCTTAAGGCAATCAATTACATCTCTTAGCTAATAAAGACTGAATAATTTCAACACATTTTCTGTGGGAGTTGGGGGAACTCTTTGCACTCTTCAGTTTGCAAATGATCGGATTTAGCATCTGGGCTTCTAGCTTGTAAAATGTTGCAGTTACACAATTAATTTTTCAGTTTAATAAGCTATGGCAAATTCCTCTATTGATTCATTAGATTTGGGTTTTCATTAGGAAATGATAGTATATTTGTTTTAACTGAAGATAATATTTTGATGTGCCTGTGGTGAGAACAGTAATTTTATAGAATTGGTCCTTTTTGTTTAATGGCTTTGTGTTTGTGGTTCTCTGTTGCTAAAACACTTGTATTGGAAGTCACTCTATTGACGGTTTTCTTGCTCAGTCTACTTTATATCTTTATACTGAAAAGATAAAGAAAGAAAAATTGTATCTAAATTTTAAGCAGATTATGCATTTCTCCAGATCTTTGAAATTCAGATGGAGCCTTCTAATTCACATTAATCACATCGATTAAAACACTTAGAAGGATAACAAATCATTAGCTACATGTACCAGACTACTCAAAATATTTCTAAGTAGTGTAGACCAGCACATCTTTAGTCATAATGTCGAGAAAAATACCAAAGCTGATGTACTGAAAACAATTCTTACCAAAAAATCTTGCATAATGAATCACATCTAGTCTACAATAGATTCATTAACCATTGTTCTGTTCCTCTGCTCTGAAGTGCAAATCATCCATAATGCTGACTTATTTTAAGTCAGTTTGCATATAAGTGGAAAAAAAGATTTAGTGAAAGTCTAATGAGAATGAAAATAAACTCCTGTCTATATCATCACTCATTTGATAGAATGCATATATGTTGCAAGACTACATAAAAAAACCCCAAGAAGATGGATCCATCTCAGAATGACTTCTTATGATCTGCTACTTATTTTAAGCACATACTAATATATAAGCTTTGCAAAACTCCTTCTGTTAAGATACCATTGAAAGTGTAATTTCTTTAGTAAAATAAAACATAGTTTTCATTTAGCCTGACAATGTTGGCTCAGGAATATGGAATATTAGTTTCAGTAAGAATGCACTTTGGAAGAACTGGTTTCACTGTAAAATAAGGTTTCTTTGGTATCAGCCCTGGAGAAATGTATTGGTTTCAGCTAAAATATATTGCAATGCTTTCACCAAAACATACAGACATTATAAAACTGTATATTGGTTTCAGTAAAAAATGTATTCTTTCCAATGGATTCATGAGGACTTCAGCAAGAATGTATTGATTTCATTAAAATGTGCAGCTTGAGATAAACAAAAATTCAGTTAAAATGCATTGGTTTCTGTTAAATCTCATTGACTGAAGTGAAGAACATTCTACACTGGTTTTGGGCAGCCTTAGGGTTTTTTAAACAGTGAGTGGAGAAATACATGTAAGTAATTGTAAAGGTAATTGTAAACAAACTCTATTCTGCAACATCTAAAGATGTAGACATGCTAAATAAATTAGATTTTTATATTTCCATCTCATTTGCATCTGTTGCTCAGCACAGGCATAAATATTGATACAGAAAAAGCATGACACCCTTGATTCTGATGAATAGTTTTTAATCAGGCATGGGTGTGGGCTTTAAGATTTTTCAGCTGTTTTGTAATAATTTGTCTTCCTGTGACCAGTTTTTGACCAGTTTGCTTTAAATCAAGTTTGACATTTTCCTGCTTTATTGACAACAAATTCTTTTTGCCTTTTCAGCAATGTGAGGCATTCAATGACAATGACATTTATATATATCATGAAGCTCTCCTATTGCCAGTCTACTACACTAGGGAGAACATATTTGGTTGCTGTGACATCTTTTTTTTTTTTTTTTTTTCTGAGAAGGTTTTTATTTTTCAATATTTTTCAATAACTTTACATTTTAATTTTATACAGAAGTGGTGCCACTGACAGTGAAACATGCATGAATAAAACTGAACAAACCTTGCTACATGGAGGACATTGCTGTCCCACTTTGGAGCATTATCTTTTCCCTATACTGATGTAAAATTCATATGCAAAACGTGTTTAAGTACAATTGAGGTGTAAATAGTATGAATAAAGTTCCAACTACTTAAATTTACTTCTATAATTCAACAGAAGAAAGTAGGAATGATCATATTGGACTGAAGAACTAGTCTACCTTTTAGTCCCATGTCCTACAGTTCCAAATGTGAAAAATACCTGGGCACTGCTAGAAGAACCTCCAATAAGTCATACATAACAGATTTCCTGAGAGGATGACCATGCTCCTTTTTTTTTTTTTTATAGCTCTTTGGTGTGTTTTCCTTGTCACTCTGTACAACTTCTGCTGCAAAAACTTCATTCACAACACCCATGGCAAGGAGTTCTGCAGCTGATCTCCCCCCACACAAAGAAGGTTCTTCTTTTTGGATGTTGGTTTGAATGTGCAGCTTGCTGTTCGTTGCTTTTACTTCTTCCCTGAATCATAGAATGGTTTGTGTTGGAAGGAACCTTAAAGATCATCTAGTTCAATCCCTCTGCCATGGACAGCGGCACTCTCCACTAGTCATGTCCTGATCTGGAAAACATAATGAATAATCGTCATCGTTTTTTTCTCCTCACAGTTTTGCAGATTCCTGCCACATGTGGCTTCAGCTGTCCTTTTTCTAATAAGAAACCTATTTTATTAAGCCGCTTCTTGTATGAAAGTTGTTTCATAGCTCTGGTTTTACTTGTTGCCTGCTTTTTGTTAGTTTTTTTATATCATTTTTAGTGACGTGAGGATGAGAACTGCACATTGCACTCAGAAAGCTTTGGCACCATAGGTTTGTCTAGTATCACAGCAAATTGTCTTTCATTTATTTCTTATGTAAATGCAGTCTTATGCCTCTTGAAAATGGGGCAACCTCTCAATTTTCCAAATGTGTTTTATTTTCAAATGCTTTCTTTCATACTATTTCATAATTCTGTAATACCACTGTAAACATTTAGATTTTAGATGTCTCTTCTCATCTCTCTTGGTGGATGCAGAAAAACAAGATATCATGCTGTGGTAGAAGGGTTCTGATTGCCTATCTGAAAGGTAATAGTTTTTGTCCTGTTCAAATCTGCTGCAGCAAGAGGATGGAACTGATTGTTTCACAAATCAATTCAGTTTATCAGCACTTTTATGCATTTCTCTGATGTCAAGGGTCAACAACTCACTCTGTAAGAAAGAGGGGTTTCGCCAGCCTTCTCAAAAGAATGAGTCATTAGTTGCTCCTCTTAATTCCCAGGACCCTGGTCTGGTACAAAGCTTTGGAAGTGCAATATATAACTTGGGAGAGGAAAGAACTGCACAGGTAGATGATGCCAGATTTCTTGTGTATTGAATCACATAGGATCCATGAAGAAAAACAGAATTGACTAAATTGACTCAATATGAACATTATTATTAGCAGAGCAAAAGCAGTGCCTGGAAAGAGCAGTGCTGAAGGGTGCAATTTCAAGTTCAGTTTCTCACTGTCACTGGAGCTGCTGCTTGCTGTGCCATCAGCTACGCAGGGACCATCCCGTTGGTAGGTAATTCACATTGCAAGTTTCACAGCAGCTTAACTGCTGTCAGTGCTGACATGCACAAACCCATGCTTCAGTCCCCTTCTGATCATCTATTGACAAAATATATTTATTATATTTATAAATATATTGTTTTATCTAATCCTTTATAATCTAAAAACTCATGGTTGAACAACAGGCCTCATTTTGGCTTAATGCCAAGGCATATATCTGTCTTTGTTTAAAGAATGTAAAGCTTTCACAAGAACCTGGAGTTTTTCCCAATAGATAATGACACTCCAGTGCTGTACAGACTGGTCAGCTGAGCTGGAGTCAAAGGACTAAGGTATGGAAATGCAGCCAAGATATTTTTCCCATAGATGCTACTTCTGCTAGATTCCCAAATCTTTCTTTAAGTAACAGACAGTCCACCTTGATGATTAACCCAGAATGAAAATTTCCTAGGCCATTGCATTCACTGAATCTCTGACTTCATTTACAACAATGTTGCAGGTAACCACTTTCAAGTATATTTATAATTCTAATTTGAATGAAAATGCCCTTAGATCAGAACTCTGCTAAGAACTTTACTCTGCCTCTTATTGTTTCTTTTTTTCTGATGAAACTTATTAGCAACTGTAAAACAGTGCTCTAAATTTGCTGGAAGTAGTGGCTTCCGGAATAAGTTCAAATAAAGCAAGTTGTAATCAAATTCGCTTTTGTTTGCATAAAAGTTAAGGCTGCATGCTTTGAGACCCTATTCATAGGTTGTTTACTTAGAAAGTTCATGGCTTTTTAGAAAGTTATAGCTTTGGTAGGACCCGACGAATATACAACATTGACGAAGGGTCTGGAAATAGAAAATAAAATTGCGACAAAAATGACATATCTTTCAAGTTATTTTATTAAAGGCCTTCAACAAGTAGACATAGTTTCTGAACAAGTGGAAGCATAGAAACAACAATATATCAAGTTCATTCAAACCTACAATAGTTTTTAAACACAAACTACTTTGACGGTTTTTAATTAGGTGTGCAGTCTCCTAGAAGGAAAGAACCCAGATCTAGACAGCTGGGCATCTCAGTTGGAGGTAGAATTTTTAAACCAGGACATACAAATATGCTCAACCAAATCAGGGGAAAATATTTTTTTTTCCACAGCTCATTCTGGAAAATATAGTTAATGAATCAGAGTTCATCTTGTCAAATTCTGTGCCCTGAGACACGCTGAAGACAATTGCATTGTATGATTCAAATCACAGTTATCAGTGGAGCAGCTATGAAGGCAAATTTCCCTTTTACCAGTTATGCAAGGCTATAAAGAGGAAGGACTACTGACTTTCTGTCCTGTGGTCCAGGACCAACCCCATCACCAGCTGAAGAAGAGGGTTACTTCTTGTGTCATAATATCTTGGAAGCAGGTCAACTGTTGTTGAGATCCAGTTATTAAGGTTCTTTGGAAATTCCTTTGCCCGAATTAAGGTGCAAACAGACCATATGCCAGTCAATAGTAAGGGTTTTATTTGATGGTAGATATGAGACAGAGAGAGAGGGAGAAAAAAAAAGTAGAAAATAGGTGGGGGGAAAGAAAGAGAGTGACAGGGATGGAATGAGGAAAATATCACCACTCTGTGGATCCCAATGATGTTCCGTGGATCCTCTCCAGCTGGTCTTCTTAGTGGTGAAGGTCCCTCCGGAAAGCTTAGAATCCCATGGGTTAATACATGCTCAGGCCAGTAGGGAAGCCCAGGCACATCCCTGCGTGTGTGTTGCGGGGAGGGGTGGTGTTTGCCATTGTCTCTTAGAGCAGACTCCAGGTTTGTTGCACCACGTGCAGTCCTGCGGTGCGAGGCTTCAGGAATGGCTCTGGGGGCACTTCGGGGGCCTTTGATGGATTAAGGCACCCCCTCAGCTGCCTCCCACGTGAATGTCCCGTGGACGCGGCCTTCCCAGGGTTGGGGATTCCACAGCTGGGCCAGTTTGTGTAAAAGGGAGGATGGGCGTTCACTGCCTCCGAGCAGAGTTTACACCCGAAACCTCCCCCCCCCAGCCCTGTTTCAGGGCGGAGTCTGTGTAAACCTGGCTTCTGTGGGCTGTGGTCTCCCCCACCCCAAACTCAGCCAGGGATGAATCTTAGCATGGCTGCTGGGTTTGGTTCACATTCTTTTCTGTTTTTACTTGTTTGTTTCTCCCCGGGCCTGAGGCTGATGAAAGACTGGGTTTTTCCTTTATCTAATCTCAGTAGTTTGACTTACAGTCCAAAGTTCCTCAAGGAGGTTTCTGTGTTGTAGCTTCTTTAAAACTTTATATCAATGTTTGAGGCATGAACTATTTTCAGTCTCTGACAACTGTACAACACATTTTCCCCAATCTTGCTGCCCTCTGTGTGAAACTTTTGTGTGACTACGGCTGTGCCTACAGACACTGCAGTAGAAGCTTATAGAACAAGACTGGTGTTTGCTAATTCTTATTAAAGTAAAATAAGGGCACACAGATGTAAAAAGGCTTTATTACTAATTGTAAAAATATTGCCCAGAGGGACAACTTCTCTGTGAGGAACCCGACAGCACAGGACTGAAAAACAAACTGAAACTTCACAGGCACGTTAGGTATCTTTCACCTCACAGAAAATACAAAGTCCTGTTGCTGGGCACCATGAGAAAAATTAAGAAAGAGCCACGTTGTGCAACACAGCCAGTGATGTATAGGAAAAATAACTTTGAGCCAGAAGTGTTTTTCATTTTAATGACAGATACTGAGATAAAAAAAGTATGATAGAAAAGAGAATAATGATATTATTGATAATAATTATAATGATGATGATAATGGTAATAATGGTAGAAGCCCTTAAAAATAAAACCAAACCCCCTTCTGTTAAGTGCAGAGCTGCAGTGAAGAGAGATTTTATTTCCTTATGGCATGAGTACAGATTCTTTCCATTTGCTGTAAAGTACTCTACTTATATTTCTCCCTGGTTACATTTAAACTCTTCCTCGTCTGGAGTCTTTGGACAGGTTTTATCTGAAGAAATAAAACAGAATAACCTTTCTCCTGCTGAGGGGATTCCTATACTGCAGTGACATCATTAACCATAAAGCTCTCTTACACATTTCACACCTGAATGTTTTAAACAGAGGATGAATTAAATCATGTTTCCAAATCAATTTCTCCTGATATTTACATTTCACTGCTGCAGTAATAGGAAGACTGAATCCATTTAAAGTCTCTCTTATCCACTGACTGAATGACATATATTTGCCTTAGAAAAACATAGTCTGGATTACAATTGCGCTCCCTAAAAGAACTCTCCCACAAGCCCCTAGACTGTGTTTCAAATTCTAGAAATTAATATGAAAGAACAATTACTTGGATAAACTGTGGTCTCTGCAGTATTCAGGTGAAAAGGGAATAAACAGGCCACTACCACACAGTATTGTAAAGAAAGACTTCCTTTTTTTCTCCCCCACTGAAAATGATGTACTTTTTTACACTTAAAACTTTATTTTATACTTAAAACTTTAATTTTTTTCATGAGACATTGGAGTGTCTCATGAAATAGTTAATCATATTATACAATAGTTAATCATATTATACTGACACTCTCATATTAAGAGCAGCACATTTTAGCAAAACTTTTTCTCGCAGTATCCTTCTGAACAAAATGTCCAGCATGCAGCTAGACATGTACACAATGTGGTGGTGGTTCAGTTCCCGAAGAGTTGTAGTCACCGAGTTTAACACCTGACTGGTGTCCAGTCACTCGTGGTGCTCATTGACCAGGGCTCAGTTTGAGGGCTGGTTCTCTTCAACGTTTTTATCAGTGACCTGGACAGAGAAGCTGAGTGTACACTAAGCACATGTTCTGGTGATACTAAGTTAGGAGGACCTATTTATTCCCTGAAGGGTAGAGAGGCTTTACAGATAGATCTTGATAGATTAGAGAGGCTTTACAGTTAGATCTTGATAGATTAGAGCACTGGGCAATCACCAACCGTGTGAAACGTAACAAGGACAAATGCCGGATTCTGTACCTGAAGCACCACCTGAAGCTGGTGGGTGTACGTGTAGACTGGGGGACATGAGGGTGCAATGCAGCCCTGCTGAAAGGGATCTGGGGGTTTTGGTTGGTGGTAAATTTAATATGTGTCAGCAATTTGTCCTGGCAGCCAAAAGATCCAACCTTTGTGTAGGGTGCTGTTAGCACAGCATAGCTCACAGATCAAAAGGAGTCATTGGCCTACTGTGCTCAGAGTTAGTGCAGCCTCACCTGTCTGCTGTTTAGGCTTCTACAACACAAGAAAGATACAGAAAAATCAGAATATGTCTGATAAAGAAAGCATGAAAAATATTGAAAGAACTAGAGGACAGGACTTACTAGGAGTGGCTGAGGATACTTGGTTTGCTCAGCTTAGGAAAGAGGAGACTGAGAGGCGATCCCATTGCTGTCTGCAGCTTCTGCATGAGGGGAGAGCAGAGGGAGGTGCTGGAGGTGGATGGAAGATTGGACATGAGTTGGCAATGTGCGCTTGCAGACCATAAAGCCAACAGCGTCCTGGGCTGTACAGAAAGAAGCGTGGCCAGCAGGTCAGGGAGGTCATCCTCCACCTCTACTCCTCTCTCATGAGACCCCACCTGGAGTGCTGCATCCAGCTCTGGGTCCCCAACATAAGAAGAATGGGGAGCGAGTGGTGAGTCCAGAGGAGGGCCCCAAAGATGATCAGAGGGCTGGAGCACACCTCCTATGACTGAGAGATTTGGGGCTGTTCAGGCTGGCGAAGAAAAGGCTCCAGGGTGACCTTATGGTGGTGTTTCAATACCTAAAGGGCACTTAGGAGAAAGATGGGGTCCAACTTTTTAGTCAGACCTGTTGCAATAGTGGGAAGGGTAATAGTTTTAAACTGAAAGAGGGTAGATTTAGACTAGATGTAAGAAAGGAATTTTTTCATGATGAGAGTGTTGAAACACGGGAACATGTTGCCCAGAGAAATGGAAGATCCCCTATCCCTGGAAACATTCAAGGTCAGATTGGGTGGGGCTCTGAACAACCTGATCTCATTGAAGAAGTCCATGCTCATTGCAGTGGGATTGGACTAGAGGACATTTAAAGGCCCCTTCCAACCCAAAGCATTCAATGATCCTATGATTTCTGATGTTTGTTGATATCAGGGAATGGATTAGAGTTACGTCAGGGGAAGTTCAGATTGGGTATTAGGAAAAAATTCTTCACTGAGAGGGTAGTTATGCATTGGAACAAATGGTCCTAAGCTGCAAGCTTGCTGGTGTTTGATAAGTGTTTGGACCATGCTTTTTGGCATATCATTTAATCTATAAGCCACCCTGTGTGGAGTCAGGAGTTGAACTTGGTGATCCTTGTGGGTCCCTTCCAGCTCAGGATATCCCATGGCTATATATGATCCCAATTTACCAGGAAATCAAGAATTCACTGCACGTGGATCTTCTTTCTTCAAGCATTAATAAATATAATTCAGATTTACAAAAATCTCTGAAATAATTTGCAGCCTCGTTTATCTTTCTGCAGACACTCATTTGTCTTTGGATGTTTTGCAGATAGATCAGAGTTGTGAGATGCTGCTTAATGTCTTAAGCGGATTGATTTTCTGAAATATTGAATATCTGCTCTTAGAATATCTACCTTATCTTGTGAAGAGTGTCATGCTGGGTAGGCAAAATAGTCACTCTTCTTTTGAATGTCAAAGAGCAACCTTTTTCTGTTGCACTGAAAAGCGTCACTATTTGAGAACAAATAAAATAGGAAAGAAAAGAAAGTATATAACGAAATATTCTCCTATGATTTTTTAAAATAATAAGTACTCAATTTCATATGCATTTAACTTTTTAAGATGGAAATTTTAATTTAAAATGATATGTAGTCACGGTACAGCTATAACAGTCTTTTTCTGCCAAAAATATGTTAAGAACATTTTTCTGATCAGACCTAAACAGCTCTTTCATTTTACACCAAATAATGTTTGGTAGGCTTAATGAAATGAATTCTTCATGGGTGTTAGAAGGGCACAACAAGGGCATTTACTCTTCTGGCTGTTATATGGCTGCATAAAATTGAGTCTTTGCTCAACTGCTGTTTTTATATTTAGAGTGGACATAAAGAAGGGGAACAAAGGCTTAAAAGCACAGTTGTGCTCCTTGCACTGTGTGCTGTCCACTGATCTGTGCTGACTCCTGGTGTATATTATGCAGCTCTAGTGCCGCCCTGCTTTATGTTTTGGTCTCGTGGTCTCCCTGATGGGCTTGAGAAACAGAGAATCACCCGTTTAATGCCTTCTGCACCTTGCGACATCTGTTCTAATCGATGTACCTCTACAGACCTCAGCCATGGGGAAATCTTCATCAGCAGTCACCTCAGAATGACAGGTTGGCGTCCCTGGTCAATAATATCGGTAGCATTAGGTAATTCTGAACTAAGGTATTATGGAAGAAAGTGTCTAGCATTTTTAAAATAGGGATTATTTTTCAAATAGGAAATAAAAGCACAGCAATAAAGAGGAAAAATCCCATAAACCCCTGGATTGGACCCTGCTGCTGACTTTACACTAACATATGCTGACTTTACACTAACATACAAAGTGTATTAAAATATTAATGTGGGATTAGGTGATACAAATAATAGGTCATGTTGAAAAAAGGCCAGAGAGATTCCCAGACACGTCTATTGAATTTTTGACTTAATAGCTTTGGTTGTAATTTAAAAGTATTTGCTGTGTTAAGTACAGACACACATGGAAGATTTATTTTTATGTTTTTATCTTAGGCACAATAATGATTCCTGCTGAAATCCTTGTAATACATATGAGTACTTTTTAAGAGTTCTCAATATATTTCCTATGATACAAAAATAAAATATCCATGTATTTTAAATGAAACCATATATTTTAAATATAGTGTTTTCTGAGTAAGTAAAGAAATGATACTGATACCACTCTTTTTCTCTTTCAGAAAACTTTATGATTGTTACTCATTCCACATGCATATCACTAATAAGAGAAATATCAATGCCCCAGAAATCCAAGGGAATCATTTCTTCATTCTACTAAAGTAACAATGTCAAGATGCTGACAGCTGGATAGGTAAAAGAAAAATAATCAACAAATATTCTTCTTTTATAAGCTGCACTAAAATCTTTCGTGTAGGTGAATTTCTACTTCAGTTTTAAAACATTTATTGCTAATAACTGCCTCAAACCTGTTAAATTACCCACACCTTTCAAAAATCAGTCCAACAGCTGTTTATTTTCTCAAATTTTCCCTCTTTTCCAGTTTCAGCAGGAGAAACCAAACACTGCACTAAACATTTTTCCCTGTCAGTCAGAGGAGGAACACGTGGAGAAGAAAAGCCATGATGCTGAACTACAGTGACAATCAGTTTTATATTCCTGCCTCAGCAACCTAGCATGCAGTTGTGTTCACTGACTTGGTGCTGCAATTTTGATTCTCCTTCGCCTGCCCACGGTATCACCAGCTGGAACTAACACAGCCAGCTGCTGTGTGCAGCTCTGCTTTTGAATACATGATGCACTAAGAAAATAAACGAAGTGACACTCTAAACTTTTTGGTCTATATAACCCAGAATGTGAAACCCCAGCCATATTTATACAGTCACTGATTATAACATTTAAGCTTTGCTGCCCCTCATCAGTCTCTGAACAGTCTATTTCCATGGCCATTCAAAAGGTTAAGAGCTGGGATGGAATCAGCTGTTTAAAGTACTTATTAGGATCTAGGAACTCTGTGGAAACTGCCAAGCTGCCTAACTGCTACAAACTATCACAGTGTGCTCTCCAAACATTTCTCGTATTTCCAGTTTAACTAGGTTTAACTAGTTATCTACAAACTATTATCACCCTTGCAATTCACCTGTCTGAGGGTTCCCTTTAACTCCCAAAACAATATCTCTGTATTTAAAACCACATTAAGGAATAAGCTGAGTGGATTTGGCAAATGTAGCATTAAGCTTGCATGGATGAGTTTATTTTAGCCTGTTAACATAGACATATGAAATATTTTCAAAGGTTTTTACACTGCTTGTTGTGTAAGACCTCATTTCAGCAGGGAATAAATGGTCAAGGTAATAAGCTGGTAAAATTGCACGTTAGTTACCTAATTGCATTCAATGCATGGGCTACTCTTCAGCACATCCCAAGGGCTTGATGTCTTCTTTACTGTTACCACTACTTTTTATCATTCTGCCACTGTTCAATTTTATATGTCTATTTTTTTTTCTTTGCTTCTGCCTTTTTAAAGTTCCTTGTCCATTACCCTTGTAACAGCATCATGATCTCATTCCGGTGCCTTTCACTAAGGCTGGTATTTAGAGAACAAGGGAGTGAACCATCTTTGAGAATTTTTGTTGCTCGTGGAAGCTGTAGAGATTCACAGATCAGAATATCTCTGGTCAGCTCTCCTTGTCTTCAGACAGGAAACTCTAAAGAAAAACACGAGTCATGTTAGCCTCTCAGAGACATAACATGTAACTTATTTACAGTGAACAGAATTTTATAAAGATGAAACTCCTGGGCTGCTGATTTTGTTGTAAGTTTGCAGATAATATTTTGCAGGACAAAATGCATCTCTGAGTGGATTCCTTTGCAAGGCTGTCTGAGTCAGCGGCTCAAATGCAGAGGTGCTGGCACTTCAGGCATTTTAATGTGAGCAAAATATATTTTGCTTGTGATTCATTCTGAGAAATAGCCAAGTTTTTAAAGCCAAAAACCTGCTTTAATCTACTTTCAAGATCAATTAAAAATGTGTCCTCAGGCAAACACATGGCACGGAAAATGTCTGCCTTGAGGAATTAAAATTTAGCAATTATAAGTAATGGGAAAGAGGATTAAAAAATGGTGTATCTGAAGGCAGCTGTACAAGTATTTCTACCTGTGATGTTACACAGCTCTTTCAGTGAAAAAGAGTTAGTATTGATACAAAAGACCTGATTGCACTGTTGCCTATGCTGAATCTATGTCTCTCTCCTGTGCATGCATTTTGCAAGTTCAGTTAGATCTGAGAACTAACATTAAACCCACTGCTCAATGTGAAGTTTGTCTGTGTAAGCCCCATGTAATGCCCATGGGGAAAAAAAAGAGTGCAATAAGAACTTTAAATGTCAAGCTTTTATCTCACAGGTTCTTGATTTCATCCTGTTTATGTGCAAAAATTAAGAAAAATACATAAAATTCTTGGCCAAAACTCACTTCTTCACATGCTGATGTTGGATAGCCAGTCATTGCCACTGATCAAAGTGTATTGTCTCAGAGTTTTTGCCTGTGTCTTGCCTTGGAGGTTGTTAACCTGTCCATGTGATGCATGCACCATGACATATCCCTCCTCCACTGACTGATACAACAAACAGCTTGTGTTGTTTTTAAAATCTGAAGCAAGATTTCAATGCCTCAATAATTCACAGATGTGAAGAAAGGAAAGGAATAGAAATGTTGGAAAAGAATAGAAATGTGTATTCTTTTTGAGACAAAAGAGTATTTTGCTTAGCTGCTGTGACCAGCACCTTGAACTATGTAGTTTTTCACTTCTGAGTGGTCCCCTCAAGCAGCTTCCATGAGGTTTAATCTTTTCATTACTCAAAAGGAAATTTTTATGGAAATTGACAGAAGCTTAAGGGGCCTTTCCCATTTCCAGTGACAGAAACCACAGCCTCTCATCAAGCCACAGACGGCAAAAACTACTAGGACATAAACTTGTAGGAGCAAATATGTAGGACGGCCATGAAGATGATTAGAGGGCTGGAGCACCTCTCCTATGAGGAAAGGCTGAGACAATTGGGTTTGTTCAATCTGGAGAAGAGAAAGATCCAGGGTGAACTTATTGCAGCCTTTCAGTACCTACAAGAGAGCTGCAGAGGGACTTTTAACAAGGGCTTGTAGTGATAGAATGAGGGGAAATGGCTTTAAATTGAAAGAGGGTAAATCTAGATTAGACAGAAGGAAAAATTCTTTACTGAGAGGCTGGTGAGACACTGGAAAAGATTGCCCAGAGAAGCCATGGAGGCCCCATCCCTGAAAGTGTTCAATGCCAGGTTGGATGGAGCTTTGAGTACCCTGGTCCACTGAAAGGTGTCCCTGTGGGAGGGTTGGAACTGGATGGCCTTTAAGGCTGCTTCCAACCAAACCATTCTATGACTCTGTGATACTGCTATAAAATGCAACAGCTGCAGCAGCAGATTTTGAGTTGAGAGAAAAAAATTGAACCATTCAAGAGCATATTACTGTCTTCATATTATCTACATAACTTATTGAGCCATTCAGTGAAAGCTGTGGAGAAAGAACACAGCCTCTATGGTTTTGTACATGTGATGTTATTTCCATGTATTTCCCTAACAAACCAGCCTCACTTTCACTGCATACAAAATATATTTTTCCAGATGATGAAACCTTTGGGTTTCTGTTTGCTGGAGCCATTGGTGTATGTCTATGTCAGTAAGCTAACATCATAAAAGCACAGCTTTAATATAGGCCAACAACAATCCAACTTTGACTTATGCCTGTAAACACCTTCCATGGCAATGAAAAATTTACTCTGGTGATAGCTGAAACTCTGTATCATTCACAGTTGTATGAATAAGGTCAAACTGTTTTGAGGGGGGCAAGAGAATTTAGCTTCCTGAAGTACTGTTTGCCATCAAGGCCAGGGAACAGGGGCTACTTTGGCTTGCTGTCATAGACACTGCTAGGGGAGAAACTGAAGGCCAGCAGGAAATATTGTGCCGACTTGATTATGACGAGAAACACCAAAACATCCGTCAGAAGCTGGCAAATTTGTAAGCAAGAATTCTCCACACACGTAGTAATTTACGATTTGTTTCAAATCTCAAGAAATGCAAAAACTGAGAGATGATGGTATTGCTTTAGGCTAACGGTGCAGCTGGTCCTGTGCCATGCCTCAGACAGCAACTGACAGTGGAAATGTGGGAAAGAGTGGAGCAACAGGGAAAGCAATGTGTGACTGAGGGACTGTCTGAAGCAGAACTGAGTGTTCAACCATGACAATCCTTCCAGCACAGATCCCCAGTCACTTGTGTGATTCTTTTAGCAAGGTCACCACTTGATGCTAAATAAAATGTCCTACAAAAATAAAACAACAAAAAAATCTTCTGAAAATTCTTCCAAAAGAAAACCTGCGAAGACTTAATAACGCTGTCCTGTCATTATTTATCTTAATGTACTTTCTCCTAGACCCCTTTATAAGGCTCAGACCACAGGTATTCCCCCAGTAATTTCTATAACTCCCTTTTCTACCCTTCAAAACTGGACATCTACTTTTGTACCACCTGCATTTTTATTGCACACTGCATAACCTAGTTCATGCATAAACAACTTCATTCAAAGGTAAGCAGGTTTGGAGCCATGGCATTTTCTTTTAATAATCCTAACACAAGATACAGATACTCAGGTCTCCTTTTTTTCTGCTGGATTCAAGCCATTTTCTATTGTTTAGGCTATGTGATCTGTGGAGCAAATGAGAGGTGACTTCTTATCTACAAGAAAAAGCTGTCTGATAAATCAAAAAGATGAATAATTTATAGCACAGGAGCAGAGAAAACAGCATTTCACACTGCTTTTCATGCAAAATGTCACATGAATTCCAAACAGACCAAGGAATTTGTGTGCTTGAGACTAAATTCATTGGCAGAAATGAAAAGAGGAGGGAGGAGAAGTCTCAGTATTGTTGTGATTGTATTTTACTCAAGGAAAGAGGTTATGATCTAGTTATTCTTCTTTTCTATATTGACTTAAATAGAGAAATAAATTAAAACTACAAAAATCAATACAAAGGAATACTTATAAAACACCTTCAGACAGCATCAGCACTGCAAATAAGGCAGGGCTTGTGCTGTGTTGTTTTTTGCCCCCACACTCAATTTGAGTCTGGTTTGTGGAAGACTATGAGGTTATTATTATCTTGTTTCATAATCAGACATTAAAAGGCCCAGCAACTGGAGAAATATGATTGAATATTATTGTTGTTAATGCTGTGCCCTCATGTTGTCAATTGATTTACACATAACCTCACAGAAGATGGCTTAAAGGTTCCCAGAAGATGACAAAGCAAGTTTAGTATGCGATGGACAGACACACAGTATCTGTCTGAAATAAAAGCAACAGAAAGCAGTAACAATAACATCCCCAAAAAAGAGAAGGCCTGCACAGTATTAATGCAACAGGGAGAATGCTGACAAAACCAGAGGGACCTCCAGTGCTCTGTGGAGCATTGGACAGGCAGTCGCACCTTCCTCCCTTCCCTCCCTTCCTGTAATAGTTACTAGTTTGGGCTTGATGTTGCAGTAAGTCTCTGAGTGCTGGGCATCTGAGCCTGTGTGACTTGGAGTCTCTTGCCTCTCCTTTATTAATAAAACCAAAGACAGTGATTTCATGCCTTTATATGCCACTCTGCCTCTGTCTCTTTCTTCCTGTTCATATGACAGAATGACAGAAAAATTCGGATTGAAAGGGACCTCTAAACACCATCTAGCCCCTCTTTCTCTAAATCTAGTGATTTTTCACCAGGCCGGGTTGCTCAAAGATCCATCCAACTTGACCAGTGATGGGACATCCATAACTTCTATGGGCAACCTGTTCCATTGTCTCACCACCTTCACCATAAAAACTTTCTTCCTTATGTGCAGTCTAAATCTGATATCTTTCAGTTTAAGACCGTCGCCCCTTTCCCTGTCACTACAAGCCTTGGTTAAGTCTTTCTCCAACTTCTTACAAGATCCTTTTATGTAATAAAAGGCCCAAACAATATTTTATGGCAACAGTTCTTCCAATTTGACTTCATATTAGATTAATGAGATTACCTAAAGCCAAATGCTGTGCCCAGTCTTGAAGACTTCACATAGTTTAAATACACTAAGGATTTGGATATTTAAGGCAGTCGCTTTCACGGCTTTCAGCAGATGTAATTTTTTGTGTATGCTGTGGTACATTTCTCTGTGAAGTGAGCATGCTGTCTAATATTTGATTTATCTCTGCTGTAAACTTTTAAATGATGGAAAAATGTTGCCTAGAAAGCTACAAGCATTTAGGAAAAACAAGCTGTGGGAATTTTGTTCTTCCCAAATACTCAGGTTCTGCTTGGAAATAGCTAAATATTTTGATATATTACTGTGACTGTTGCACAAGCATAAGATACAGAAAAACCAGTCACATATAATTATATGAAAGCAAATCAAAAAGTTGTATGGATCAGTTTGAAATTGTTACTTTGTCACAATATTTAAAATATGTGTTTTAGCTCAATTTCACAGTTTCTGAAAGAAATTAAGAGCATGTAGAAAAGCACAAAAATGAAATGTTTTTTCTACTCTTCATCAGTAGAGAGCACTGTTAGACAGCAACCGTTCTTCAAACCCTCTCAAGCCAAGCAGGCACTGAATCTCTGTCTGCAGCCAGTGCTACGGCACTCTGGGTAACAACTAAGTCAACTTCAAAATGAGAGAAAAAAGCAAGACTAGACCTAGCATCATATTTTAAAGAAGTATGAATGCATTTTTTCACAAGCTAATATTATAGATATAACATTAGTAATTGTGAACTCAGACAACATCTATTCACATAAACTTCCAGAGAGGGAAAAGACAAAAACTGTTCACAAACAGGCACTTAGAACAAATCCATTGAATACAATGAAGCTGTACTCTAGTCCATATCAAGATGTTATCTGAAGATTAATAAGATGGGGTGAAATTAATTAAGTTACAGTGGCAAAGGGAATTAAATGAAAGTATGAAAAATGCATGGTGCACAGTAGTCATTACTGGCCATGTCTTGTGCTGGGTGCTGCTCCATGCTGCTTAATTGATTCTCTGGGAGATGAGAGAAAATCTGACACCATTTATCCTACAGTTTTCGTACGAAGAAGGGTAAGACTATTTGGACTAGTGATGTCAAAGAGTAAAACCAGTTCTTATGGACATGAATAACAAAACATTTCATCAGGATCTGGCAACTGAATTACATCAGTTACCTTCAAGCAACAATTTGGTCCTCATATTTTATAAAATTTCCTATTGTATACACAAACAAGTGCAATTGCATCTCAAACTTATACTAAACTGTAGTTTAAACCAAAGGAAAACTATGAGGCTCCAGACAATAATTATTTCCCCCCTTCTTTACTATGTCACTAATAACATGTTTGTGTATTTGTATGGATTCATAGGCACAGGACAGTGTTCTCTCTATTTAATGAGCTTTCTTATTGTAAAAACCAGAACAGAACTCACAAATCAGAAACTTTTGGCTGCCTCCTGTCACTGCTGTCAATGAACTACTAGAATAAAAAAATGTAGAATTGTTGTTTTAGTAAGTGACAGCCACTTTCCAGAGTCCAGGTTCCTACCTGGACTCCTCCCTAAGGGCACCCTAAAAATACCATGTGCAAAAACCTACCTTATGAGAAACAGTTTCTCAACAGTTAAATGTAATTAAGTACACAATTGGCATATCCAACCTTTCCTTCCCTGTGTTTTCTGTGTTCTTAAGCATTTTATGCAATATGATTAGACAGATGTGCAAATAAGAGTAGCTCAAAATGTGACGAAAAAGATTAATCACTTGCTCCAACCCTTGTTTAAATCAAGGGGAAAGCTTGCAGCATCTGGAGTGTTGTAGGCAGTTCCTCCAAAAAATCAGGAGTTTCAGATACACAAAAAAATAGCCACAGTGAAAAGGAATTTAGGAAGACATTTTTCCTCTTGGTGACTTATTTCCAGCTGCTTACTGCAAAGTGCATTTTCTGAGCTATCTATTAGGCACTGTCAAATAAAGAGGACAGTACAACCTATTAGCATAGTGGTCCAACTAGTATAGCTCTGACTATATCCTGATGTTAATTTTAACCACTTTGAGGCTTTAGCACTTGAAGCTAACTCTCCGTCCCAGGTCTGTCTTGCCAGGAGAGGAAAGATCCATCTGCTCGGCACAAATCCCTACCTGACATCTGCCTCACAGGGCTTGCGGCACAGGACAGAACCTCACCACATTTGTGGCCTTGGCACTTGAACAGCACACTCAGAGCTTCTTTGTTTCAGCTAAAAGGGGATAGCTCATAATGCTGCTGTTTGTATGTGCTGGGTGTCCAGATTGAGATTCACGGCTGCTCAAGTCAGCGGTGGTGGAACTAAGATCCCAGCAGGGCTTGACCCCAGATTCCATTGAAAGGTCTCTGGTGCTAGTCTGGCAAGAGCCATGAGTGAAGCAGTCAGGACATGTAGATTAATCTATGCAAAACTGTGCTGCAGACAATGAACTATCGTCATAAAATCCTCCACAGACATTTCAAAGAGATTTTTTCAATGGTTTGTGCACAATACACCACTTGTTTAATTCACATAAGGAAACTTCTTGGATGCACATTTGAAAAGCCTTTTACACTTGCCTGAGCTATAGAAAAGCAACAAAAATGGGCTGTCTTTTAAAGTGAAGACATGGTATTTTTACAGCATCCAAGAGGAAATGACCTTACCAGAGGGTATGGTACCATCACCTGTGTAACACAATGGCGTTCTTGTGGAAGTGGTTTATATGAGAGAAAATTTCAAAGCTGATTCCTTGAAAAGGCAATTTCTATCTTCAAAAATCTTAGTAAACCTCTTAAATCTAGATATTTTGTTCTATTCCATTTGCAAACATAAGGCACAGGTCCCTCCCTCAAGGACCTTCTCCAACTGCATTTCTCAGGTTTGAATGACTGCTGCCCTGCTCATCATACACTGACCAGTGCAGGGTGCCTGCCATAGTGGTGAAGGATTAGTACCTTTCAGTCACCATTTCATACTGTTCTGCAGAGGTGTGTATCAGCTGCATAAGATTCAGTGTCAGAGTATCCTCAGCCTGGGTTTCATAATTTTCCATGAAGTTGAGCCAGACTGCTTCCCTGACCTTGTACTTTTCTCTCCCTCCTCTCTCTGCAGAGTGCCTGGTTCTTCACTGTCCCTGCCTGCAATCTTGCCACTGTTGGTGCCAGAGCCTTCCCAACTGCTGCTTCTGCCATCTGGAATAGCCTTCTTATCTCTCACTGCTTCATTGCCCTTCTCTATCTGTTCAAATCTCTATTCTTTCTTCCTCATCTATTACTACATAATTTTTCTCTTTCCCACTGCTCTTACTTACTTTTTAACTCTGTAATGCCTCTTGGGCTCCAGCTTGCTTAAAATATGCTAAAATAAGAAACAGTTTACTCAGTTATGCTTGATATTTACTCTGAATCCCGGGGGGTGGGTCTGGGATGGGGTGGGGGCAGTAGTGGGGGGGGAAAAAAAAGGGAAATAAATAGAGGTTAAGATTTAAATAGAAAAAGAACTAGAAAAATTCCATGACTGCAGTAGTACTAATTTTAAAAAGATTTCTCTTATTGGAGGGGCAGCTCATGATAGTACAGCTGGAAGTAGGGAACTCCAACCTTTCTGAAATGGCTGTGTTGTGTTAAATCCAACTCACTCTCTGTTCTACTTGGTTTGAGTACTTTTTGATAGCACAGTGTTCTCGTTCATCCCAGGCCAGTGCTTGGAGCAGCAGGCTTCTGAGTAGCTACCTGACATTGATATGCCTTGGCTACTTTTCCTTGCCAGGATACAGGATTCTGGAACCTGACCCGCCTGACAGAGAACCAAAGCTCCTGAGTATGTTGTCCCTTGCACTCCCAGTAGCACTAAAAGAATGCAGAGAGCATTCTGGAAGAGTTCTGCTCCCACGTTAGGATTTTGATTATACAGAAACTTCTCTGCAACAAATATAAAGACATGATAGTTTGGTGGTGGAGTTTTTATCCTCACAAAGTCCATACCTGAATGTGTTAAATCCGTTTATTGATTATGTGGCTCATTTTATAGCTCATTTTATCAAAAGCATCTGACAAAGTGAGTTCCTATAATTACGTAGGAACTGTGGAACTTACTGCCCAAGGGCCATATTAACTACTCCAGAATTTTCCATGAGGAAAGGCTTAGAAACTGTTTGCAAAACTGTATATGGCACAGAATACATAGGATTTTATTATGTCCACAACAGGTAGATGTGGGATAGCATCAAACAGAAAGGTACCTCATATGATTCTCTGCATATGGTGGGACAGAAATACTTTACAGTATGGGTTGTGGTTTCTGTCACTCCCTGATTGCCTGGATAAGGCGACCAGCCTCAGTTATCCTCTGGCTGACAGACCTGTATGTTCACACAAATCTCTGGATGACAATCCAGTGCATTCTGTGGTCTCTCACAGTCAGGGAATATATCTCCCAGATACCACACTGAAAAGTTTAGTTTTAGAAACTTATTAGTGATTTCACATTCACCCAAATATGCGACATATTTCATTAGCATAGATATGTATAAAAGTTTTGCCACCCCCAGCGTTCCAGTCTGGGTTCTGTTGCAGCAAATGATTTTTTTTGTGTTTTTTGAGCAATGTGTCTGAATAAAGGTCTCATAGCTAAAGAGCAAATGCCAACCTATGTCTACATTTTTTTCTGATCAAATTTGCAAGCTGTCTAGGCTATTATCACAGTTGCAAACACAAATCCGGTATATGCTCCTAGTATGTGCTCCTTAAATGATGACACATGATTGGTAATTTACACTAATCTTTAGAAAATGCATGCACATGCAGTTACACAAATTGCACAAATGAGTTATACTTCTTTTCTTAAAATGTCACCATGTGTGCCCTAAAACAGATGATAAATTCTAGCTTTGGGACAAATTATTCTTAAAATATCCCATGGATCAGCTAATCACACAGAATTGAAAAAACCCACTAATGTAGAAAATAAAAATTAAAAGTTAAACTGCTACTTACATAAATGAAAAATGGCTTTTTTTTAATTGACACTGTACCATTATTAATTACTTCATTTGATCATGTGAAGAAAAACAGAATCGGTTTTCAGCAGAACAAGGCTGACACTGCTAATGATGATATAAAAGCAAAAAACTATTGTGTAAGAAAGGATTCTCCAATGCAGACATATTGTGTCTAAGCAGGAGCTGGATGAGCCATGGTGGCCCACTCAGGGTTAAATCTTGAAGTATCCTGAGTTGGTGTGCAGGGCTTAAGCAGAGAAGAAGCAGGGAGGCCATTTCTGTGGTGCTGTGGGAGAAGCCAAGAAGGAAAGTGCAGGCTGCTCAAAGAAGACTTCCAGAGGACACAGATAGTGAGGAAAACAAACGAGGAAAAGATCATTACTCACAGTAGTTCTGAACGGATAAGACATAATAACAGCTCACAGGCGGTTGGGTACTACGCACTAACACAGGTCACGTTGAATCTCTTGGTGACATATCAAATGTATCATACTTAGCAGTCTAGGAATGGAACATGTGTTTCCGTCTTTACCTTCAGTCTCTTAATGATGTGTACACGTTTAAATGGGCAGTTCCAGCTTCTTAAACCTACATGTTAATCTCCCTCATTCATACATTCTCTGCCTCACTGCAGCTTGGTAACATCTGCAAATCTATGACACTAATGCAAAAAATTAAGCAATGCACTGCAAAATAACAGATTGTTGAAAAAAATGAGCTTCTTTAATACTGCCTTGATCAATGTCAGTGCCTAGGAAATAAAAGGATTTTTCAGAGAATCAAGTCTCAGTCTTTTTAAGCGCCTGTGTTCGATCAAAAAAAACATGCAGCAGTCTTTGCAGTTCTTTTTCTGAATGTTTGTTGGTGAGGGTTCAGCTGCAGCACTCTGTGTATTTGCACTTGTTCCCAAAGTCTACTTTTCAGCTGATTCCACTTGCCTTGTTCAAAGGGTCCCAGAATTAATTATTTTGTCTCTATCAGTAGCATAGCTCTGGAGTTTTCTAGACTTCAAGAGAGTAGTTAGCTTAAAAAAGATAACCAGACCTAGAAAGACGGTAATAAAAGGACATGAATATTCAGGAGGCAGTTTAATTTCAAGCTCTGTAATGGGATATGGACCATTATATACATAGATATGTGCTAGAAAATGAACCTAGTTCCTTATAAAAAAGAAAAAAAACATCAGTGTATCCTTCAGACAGAAATATTTTCAGTCACCTTCATAGTCCAACTTAGACTGGAAAGACCACAGCAGAAATTTCTATAGCTTATTAGCTTGATGCTCCCTGTACCAACTTAATGTCACTTTAAATTCACCACCTGTACAAAACATTACCCAAGTAATTCGGTCCTGAATTTTCAAATTAAAGGGTTTTGAGAGGGTTATTTTTTGTTTGTTTGCTTTTGGTTGGGTTTGGTTTTGGTTTTGTTTTTTTAAGTGTTTCAATTCAGGAGTCTGTCTCATGAATGATGGAATATAGCTACACAAACAAATTAGCACAAAGGAAGTTTATCTGTATATTTATTTGTTAAGTGCTATGTGATATATATATACATCTGCATGCTTTTATCCCACAATACACAAAACAGTTCATCTCTTGCTGAATGTAAAGTGTTCTACCTTACAATTTAGTTTTCAGAAAGATTATGAAACAGCAGTTGTTTTCAGCTGATGACTCTGTGAAAACATACACCCACAATTTGTGCTAAAAGGCCACTCCGCAGCAGGCACTGATTTCACTGATTTTTGACAAATTTTGCTCTTGTCACTTTAGTGAGTTGTACATTTCTGAAAATTTTAGTTTGTTCTATTTTAAAAGTTAATTGACCTGACTTTTTCTTGCTTTAAAAAAAAATGTTTTTCATCTCTTAGTTAAATATGAAGGCGTATTCTGTTTTTATTTTTACTAGGCTGAATGTCTAAAAATTTCTCAGTTCAGATTTTTCACAATTCAGGAAGTAAAAAATCCCTTTTTCTTCTTTGATGTTACAAAATTCTTCAGTCTAATTAGATAGCTCCAGCATCAATATGAAGAATGAAATGGAGGACAGCCTGAAATCTGATTTTGTTTCATCACACAGTTGCAATTTACCAGCATGAAAAAGAGATTTAAATGAAGAACAAAAGGTTTTCACTACAAGCATTCTCTATCATTGAGAGAGGTATCTTCATGGAGTTCAAACTCTACAGACAAGTTGGCCTTACACAGTAATTGTGACCTTCAACACCATCCATCTGCTACAGTGTAAATTAGAAACCACTAACCGAAAGATCCAGCTTTCCACTGATGAGATCATTTTGATATCTTCAGTTCTAACCACTCTCTGGTCCTGTCTAATTAATTGGTATCAAGGAAATAAAATCACAGGAGTGATAGATGCTTCTTTCCCATTTCTATTGCTGCACTATAACAGCTCTTTAAAAAATGGGGGAATTGTAACAACTTAGTGAGTGGGAACAAGTCAATAAAACTGGATAAAACAAGTGGTATGGAGGTAGAAATATAGGTGCTCAGCACACACAGAGGGTGCAAGGCAAGATTTCCAGAAATCAAAAATTTCGAAATTTTGGTTGCCTTTGTTTTGAAGAATCTCAAGAAAAGTCTTGCATTTCTTCAGGAAATGTTTAACAGATGTACATTACCTCTTATAGATAATCTTTTGAAGTCAGTGAGAGCACAAATCAGTCCTGTATTGGTGGTTTTTATGGGCAGCAATGGCACTGTGCAAATTTAGGCATTATAAATATTCCTACGTCTCTTCTGTGTTTCATTTCTTCTTAATAAAAGTATCTGACCACAGAATAATAGTGTAATGAGATAAGTACCTTGAACAACTAAAAAGGGGATGTTTTTTCCCCAAACAAGCCTGATGAGAAGAACAGTTAAATTCCAGTTGCCTTTTGATGTTTACTTCCCAGGAGTTTAAAAATTTAGCAAAAGAAAGTTTTGACAAAAGTACCCAGCTTCTTTGACTCAACACCATGTACACGGAGATTACCGGTACAATGCTTTAAATAACACTTACTTACATGACTATGCTGTCCTGAGATACACTGAGGGCTCTGGACAGAAAATTCCAAAAGAAAAATCCAGGTGGTGCACCTGATCTAACTGGCCATAAAGCCTTTCTTGAAGCATTTTGCCCTTTAAGTAAAGAAAACAAACAGACCCCCAGTTGATTCTGCTTTTAAGGGGCTCATTCTTGGTAAGTAAAGAAACTTTACTACACCAATAAGTGTCAGTAATCAAAGCATTGCAAGAGAAGCATCCAGAACTACGGTGAAACATACTGAAAACACAAACATACTGGGAGAGGATGTTTTAACAGAACACATGCCCACTCGTTCAATAAATTGCCTTGGTTTGTATGTTTGTTTTGGAAGACGATCTAAATTTCTGAGATATAGTCACATTTGAAAGCCACTCATACATAATCAAGGAAATATTCCCTTTGCACAGTTTTAGAGTAATGATGGATTTCCATACATAGAATTCACTATGTAGTAAAGTTAATGTGGGCTTTAAATGGGTGGTTTTGAGTACTGAGACAGTGCTGACAGTGTTGAGGAGTTCTGTCTTGTCATACATTTGTTTGGATGTAAGTAATTAGCAGCTCTGCTAATTCCCTAGTCATGTATAAAGAATCTCCTTTTCTTAAATGTGTGAGACCAGCTATTCACTAACTGAAGAACTCAGTGTGCATTTTACTTGAGTAAAAGGACCTGATATTTGTTATTCTGTTGGGAAATGTTGGCGAGGAAAGACAGTAGAGCTTGAAGACTCAATTGCAACACTGATGTTATTGCAGTGTCAGTTGTTCTCAATATGTTGTTGAGAAAAGTGTTGGTGGAGTTTTTCTTTAATAAAAAAGTGTATGAAACAATTTCTGTGACTTAGTTATTAGATTATAAATCAGAATTAATGTGAATGACATACTTAATATCTCTGCTTATAAATTTGAAGTGGCAATTTAGAATTAAAACATTGCTTGGTAGGCTAGATCTGTGAATGGCTCTTTAGCTCACATTCAGTAATTTGGATTACAGCACTTTAATCATTTATTGGAATTACTCAATAATGAAAAAGGCAGGAAGAGGGAAGGGGTGCATTATCAACCCCTATTAAGCAAAAGCATTAATAATTGCCCTGATGCACTAACTTTTTATTTTCTACTAAATGCATTTTCTTTCATTAATATTCTGTGCCAAAACTTATCAGTATGACTTTCATTCTCACTGTTTGAAGACACTTCTTGTGAAAGATGTGCACAATGATATTTTTCATATAGCAACAAGCTATCTAACTGACTTTGCCACCATTTTATGTTCCCTATTCTACATGATCCACTTTGTTGGCATCAATGTACAATGTCACAATAAGTTAGTTGAATGTTATCACTAGAACCATACCTAATTCTTCATAACTGTTTTGAAATGAAGTATCAAAGTCACGCTTGGTACATGTCTTGTTTTTCAGAGTAGTACACAGACACATAAATCTTTCAAGATTATTGCTAACAAGCAACTCCGTTTTGTTGCCAAGTCCTTTGAATCCCATGTTTCACTACTTTCAGGTCTGCAAGTATCACTAAAAGAGAAAGGAGTAACTGGAAAGTAAAACACTGGAAATTAAATCACCAGAGTAAGAAATAAATTTGGATTTCAGAACCTCAGAGGGTTGGAGTATTTAGGATCTTGGTAACTATTGGCCCAGTATAAAACTTTAGCTTACAGAATCCAGAATGTCATGAAATAAGTGGGGGGCTTAGTGTCAAATTTACACATATTACTATCTCAGTCAACACTGATGTGTGAAAACTGATGTGCTTAACACAAAAGTCTTATTTTTGAAACTGCCAATGAATGAAAACATTATAGTACCACTGAATAAGATAGAAGCCTGTGAAAAAGATTTTACTCAAAATATAGTAACTCCTTCACCATTTCAGATGGCAATCTAATTAGACACTTCCATATGCAGTAGTATAAATTTAACCTGAACCTGAAAGCTAAGCTCATGCGACATCTGTGTTAATTATACTCTGACAATTATTCAGTTAGTAAACAGAAACAAGGAAATTAGCTAAGGAAAAGCATGGCGAGATTTGCATTCAGTAAAAATCACTGCAAATAAAATATTTTAAATCAGATATAGGTTTATATCATGTATTGCAAACGTGTCATGTGATATAGATAAGAAAGTAATTTTAATGTCATAATTGGATACTTAGATTCTATCAAACATCTCATGAAGTCGAAAACAAATTTTTTAAGAGGATTGTAACTGTAGTTGAATATATAGTTGATATAAATCATCATAGTGTTCTTATTTCCTGGTTTCTTATGAATATATTTTAATCATTGCATAAAAAGTAAGCCAAATAGATAGTAGAGTTCCCATGTTTCTGCTAATATGAATTTCATGCTCAATGAGAAACATAACTGAACCTACAAACTCTTGTCACCAAACTTCACAAGCCTGGGCCATGTTGTATATTTAAATTTAAACAAACAAACAGATCCCATCACCCAATAAATCAGCTATTCAGCCCATTTGATATGTTACATATCATGCATTTTAAGCTTTGTCAAAACATAAAATGGAAATCAACGTTAGAAGATAATTTTGTTGGAAATTTCCCAACATACTGAAAAAAATTAGATATGTTAGCAGGGAAGAGTTATGCCAACATGAGAAAAAGTTTATCTGTTCATGGTTTCAGAGTTTGGTAACACTTAATTTCCAAAACTAGAAAGTGGTTTAAGAAAAAATCTTGGCTCAAATACCACCTGAATACTTTTATGGCCATTACAGAGATGGTATAGGCATTACACAGATAGTTTAGTCATTATGAAGTTGTCATGTAGGAGTCAGGGAAGGACATGCTGTGATGTGAAACCTTAAGAGAATTCAGCTGCCAAATTGGTCATTTTGTACTGTACTTAAACAAATATTAATCTGCAGGCTTGTAAGTTGTCCAAATCTACGAGAATTTTTCTGCAATGAATTCCTTGCCAAACATGAAGCCTTTCAAATCACAGAAGTCTTGTAGTTCTTCAAGATAAATGGTTGCAACTACTCATTTTAAAAATGGATCAAAATGTGATGTTTCATTGGTATGTTTGCAGCAGTAGCTGGATGGTTTCAGCTCAGAAGCAAAACAAACAATAAAACCAACCAGAAATCAGTCTGAAGCTGACGCCTACTCCTGAAAAATTCATCCAATGCGACTAAAGCCATTCAGAAGTGTTAGACGGATACATCTTTAAATGGTGCTCTAAATATTGCCTATAGTACTGATTTGGTTGTGGGGTTCCTTGCTGAATACAGGAACAGCTGCAGCTGGGAAGTCTGTGACTTCCCCAGGCCTCTTTCATGGAGATGTAATCCACATTATCATTGTGGTCAAATGCAAAAATGCCAGCTCAGCCCCCTGTTGCACGCAGGGAGTGCCTCTGAATTACCCTAAATCTGATGGCCTTTACTAAGCCTGGAGGAGACTGTTTTGGAAAGAGTCAGAGACAGAACCTGGCCCCTGCTAAGGAGAGACGAGTGAGCTTTAGAGGCTTTAAAAAAGTCTGAATGCAACAAGTATGAAAAAAACAATAAATTTTTGCAAACCATATACTTATTACTTTCCCCTGATGCCAAAAACTCCAGGTAAACTTCATTAGTGGCCCTGGGCATCCCTAAAAGCTGGGAGAGCAATCAGGAAAGCTTAAGAAGGTGAACACAACAGCTTTCCAATACACAGTTTGGGAATTTTGGGCAGAAGCTGATGTATGAAAGTGAGAAAGGAAATAGAGGGACTCCATCCATCTCCAAAATGGCAATTTCAAACTGGGTGGAGATGTAAGTTTTCCTTTACACTGCCTACGTACACACTGAGATGGAGCACGTGTTTCAGAACAACTCGAAATCCAGATTGCTTCATCATGAGGGACCTGACTGTAGCATTTCACAGTTTCCCTCTGGACAGCACATGTGCATCCTTCCTTTGAAATCAAAGCAAGGCAGAGGTAGGTCCCTGACCAGGTCTTGCTTTGATACAAGAAGTGGAAGCACCTACTGATGTGCTCAGAGAGGCTCTAGTGCAGCTTTGTTGGACTGAACTGAGAACTGGAAAAACATGAGAAGATCAGAACTGCTACAGGACACATTCGGAAATTATTCTGTTTTCCACAGCCTGAGAACACCATGAGAAATTTGGAGTTGTGCATGTTTCCAAGTGAAATCTAATTTTCTTTGAATGAGTGCGTTCTTTGAGAAATGAGCCCTTATTTATGCAAATTGGTTTTAAATGAGAATATTTAATGAAAGGATTTGATCCCCACATAATGAAAGCTCTTATAAATGTGCACCTAGACAGCACAGGCAGCCTTGCTGTCTATTCAGGCCCTTATTCTAAGGGGTTTTTTTTCCCTCTTTGGCAAAGTTTAGACTACATGTTTTTAATTAGAACGAAAAATAGTTAGATGAAGGATATTTTCAACTCAACTGTTCCTTGGGTGTCCTTATAAATCTAAGAAGGGGTTACCAGACTGACAGGTGGCAGCATGGCCCAGTGGATGTTAAATTGCTTAGAAACATTTGGGCTTTTCATGTTTTAAAAGAAAGAAAAGGTTCCAACCTTTCTTTGTTTATATGTCACTCAGAAATGTTTGGTTGTAAAAGTTCTGACCTTGTTCTACACCTAATACTCCAAGGGGGCTAGTGCATAGGGCTTATTTGAATAGATTTGGTTAAGAAAATACAAAAATTAAATTTTGATCTCTTAATATTCAATTATGCTCAAGCTATGCTGAAGGAAATTTCAAGGAGGTTGTAAGTTCTTTTGGCATGCTAATGTAACAGATGCGAAAGCATGAATTAACAGCTACAATGGAGCGCTGCCGGCAGGTACTGATTTGTAAGCTGATCCGAACTCTTGAAGGTAATTGAGGAATGACTTAGAAATGACTTCACACTGAAAGTAGAAAGATCTTTTTCTGCCCTTAATTCTGTCCTAAACTTTCTCAGAACTCTTACTTTGTGTTGGAAACTGCTGCTGCCAAAAGAATAATTTTTTAAAAAGTATTTCCAAGCCCTTCCTGACTGCAGAGCTGCATGAATGCTTTGTGGTGAGACAAGGGCGAGAAGGTGCAAAGATGGGAACAAGTGTCTGAAGATGGAGATGCTTCTTTTGTTCACAGTTTAGGCTGGCTTCTGGCATCTTTAGAGTTATTGTGAAACTATACAGTGTTTAGGGATTTTGCCGATAGCTTTCCATTTAGGACTACTGAACATCTCGTCACAAGAATTTTAGGCTACTTTTCAAACCTAACCCAAACCAACTCATTATTTTGTTACAGAATCACAGTTACAGAACAGCTGAAGTTGAAAGGGTCTCCTGGAGGTCATCATGTTCAAAGCCTGCTCAATCTGGGGCACTCAGAGCTGGTTGACCAGCACCATGTTCAGATAGCTTTTGAATATATTCAACCTGGGGGTTCTACAATATCCCCAGACAACCTATGCCACTGCTTCCTCACCCTAAAAAACTGTTCCCTCACGTTCAGAGGCAGCTTCCTATCTTTCAGGTTGTGCCCAGCGCATCTTTCCTGCCACTGGGCACCATGAAAAAGAGTCTGTCTCCATCTTTGCATCTCCCTTCAGGTATTTATGCATTTTTATTTGTCTCGCTAAACAATCTTGTCAGGTATTTTTCTTGTTGAACTATCTTTTTTGGCATGGTTAAAGCTGAACCCTGTGACCAGCTCTGCTGTTCTGGTCTTAGTGTGCCCCTAGGGCATGATGTGAGACTTCTCACAGCCTTGTTCTTTTCACCACACAACTGTTTTATCATGAATATAGACAGTTCTTTTGATACTTGCTATGCTGCAATTGAAGGCTCTTGATTGACAGCGATGGAACTGAGTTAATATGTGACTAAAGAGATCAGATATCCCTGGAAGATGTGAGACATTGATCTTGACAAAGCGTCAGCTTTGGCCCAAGTCCTAAAAGCAGAATAAAAAGAGAGATAGTGTACCTCAACTTCGTTGGACATCCTGCATTTTCGGAGCCAAAGAGTTATTCACAGGCAAATAAATAAGGTTGAAATCTGTTTATTCTGTGTGACAGAAATGAGGAGAGGTAGTGATGTCTAAAAACTACTGGAAAAGCCATTCCACATAATCTCAGACATAAAATCCTTCCGTTTATTAGACTAACCTGATTTTCCAATGTGCTTATTGTTTTCCTAGTCCTTCCTATTCTGTTCAAGTCAACAGTGAAAATCTCCTTGATTTACCTAGTAGGATAGTATGGCCTTCACGGTGTCCTTTCTAAAATTTCTTATCCTCAAACTCATCTTTTTTTTAGGTTTGCAGTGTGAAGAAAAGAAGAATAGCCTCATTTCAGTATGGTAAAAGCTACTTTACTAATCCCAACTTCCTTTCACTGACCCCAAAATGTTGTTCCTTGCTTTTAACTTGAGTCCCTAAGGAAAACGTCAGACTATCATGGTCAAAAATGAAATTCTGGTAACCTATTCCATGATCCTCTTTTAGCATCATTACCTGTCACTGCTGAAAATATCCTTTCTTCCTTCTTACTGGTAACCATCCTCATCTATAGCCTCTTCCCTCTGGTTCAGCTCTCTGCCTTGCTACCTTGATACCTAACGTGATATCTTCTTCTTCATTAATTTCCCACTTCCCTCTTAGTCCACCACTTGTTACTTTGATTACCTCTCACCAGTGTGCACAGGTTTCTACATCTTAGAAGTGCAATTTTTATCTGCTGTCACAACATCAGACAAAAGCAGGAAGGAGGTCAGCAGCTGAGCTGCTGTATCATGTCACTAAATCACCCATGTACTTAATTTTCACTTCTTGAGATATCAGAAGGGTAGGAACTGGAGCTGAAGTGCCATTCGGACTTCCTCTAATAATTTTAATTGTTTTTGCTTTTTTTTGCATTGAATGTTGGAGGACTTTGCTAATTTTTTTTAAGCAGCTGAAAAGAGAAAGATCCAGATCTTTTATTTTTCTGATACAATAATGATTTATGCCAATCCCTAAACTATTGAAAACATGGGTTTACAATGAAAACACTAACAGATGCTTAGTGGTAGAAAGCAGAGGAGTGGTTGCCATGGAATCAGATGGCAAGGAAGGTAGCTCACTTTTTAAACTCTCTGGCAGCGGACATGTAGAACCAACAAGTGGACAGCAATGCTGGCAGACATTTGTCTCCGCACAGCACTTTGAAGGGCTGCATGGAGGCTACTGCTGCGACCCAGCACTGCAAATTGGGATAGCCAGGTGTTCAGCAGCAAGGGGGGGCAGGGTGGGATAGGGAGATGAATGATGAACAAATGGCTGGATTTCATGTAGTTTATGTATTTGTGATTTAAAGGGACCAAGTCCTGCCCTTCCTCGCCCCACAGAACCGGTGCTAAAGAAAGCAGGATTGTTTATGTTTTCTGACAGGTAAACTAAATAATCTACCCTCTATCCAGCAGAAGCATACTATTGATGCTATCAGCAAGACAACAGCTGACTGAGGGGCTAGAAGTCTTCTTCACATAAAGTTCTCTTTATAAAACATCTCTGTAATAATAATTTTTCACTAGAAAAGAGGTGTATCATTTAAGCATTCATCTTACGTTATTTTGAGTGCCAACTACATCCAACATAGCTGAAAGCCTGGTGGGTAAGATATTTCTTTGAGGTGTAGGAAACAGTGGGTCTAGTTCCTGTCTGGGAGAAGGCAGAGCAGGAACTTGAAATTTATATTTCACATCTGAGCAGTGTACCTTTACCCAGGGGCTTGATGGTCTCTCCCATCACTGCTGTTATGGAATGTAATACACCCAAAACAATTCATGTGGGAGATATAGAGTGACATGATGAAATTTCACTCAAATGAAAGCTGCTTTATTGAAAGTGAGCATGGCAAAAATCTTTAGTAAAACAAGATATGGAAATTCCGTTAGTTCCAGATAACAAGAGGTCGGTTGTTACTCACTCATTCTTGGGACTACAAACAGAAAACTCTTGAGCACAACCCTTTTCATTACACTTTCTTGTTTCTCCTTTTGGGGGAGTAGATAAATGGAGATGTTAAGAAAACACTAGGAACCTCAAAAGTCCTTTGATTCAAGAGAAGATTCTTATCAAATCTGGTCACTGCCAATACAGCCCAGAACTTTTATACTATAGAGTTAGAATTCATGAGTGAACGTGATACAGAAAATACATATTTATACAACTACACTTTTTTTTGTGATCAGCTCAGGAGCGTTCTTCTGTTTCTGACTAGAATATGGAATGCACTACAAGAATTACCAAGAAATTCTAAATAATTACATCTTTTATCTGTCTATGGATGCCAATTTCTTATTTGCTTATCAATTCATTAAACAGATAATGAAATGCCATAGAATTTATTTTTTAAAATAAAATCTAACTAGTTTAACTTAATTTGATTCTATTTTATTAAACAACATTAACAGAGTTATGAAATGAAAAAGACATCCATCTTTTGTTAGAGCCAATATTCAACCCAGGTATTGGCCGCTGACGTATAGTATTCAACAGTAATCTTATTTTTCCATATTAATTTTCTTTTCAGACTCATTCCACTGTTGGCCTGCAATTTCTATTTTAATTAGCTTCTTGGCATGTTGAAAGGTAAAACTTCCTTAATTTTATACAAGATCTTTCTGCACACTTTTCTCCAAAAGTCTTTTGTTTTCTGTGCCTGGTTTTAAATTATAATTCTCAACCATGACTAGTTCTTCTAGTCAGTAGCTGGCAAACTCTTTGTTTATGTTCATAATATTTCAATTTGTCTTCATGTTTAGTACTTTTTTATCCACATAAGCAGTATAAAGCTGTCAGACCTGCTCACATTCTGTAGAGATCTGGATGGAAATTCATCAGACTTACATATAATGTCAGGGCCAAATAAGAGAGAATTTAAAAATCATGAAGAGGAGAAGCCAGCATGTGGCAGACAAACCACTATAGCCTTGTTCCAGCTCATCAGCAAGACCCTTAGTATTGGCAGATCCATCTGAGTGGCAGCAGAATAACATCTTTCAACAGTCAGCAGCCAGAACATTTGTGCCAAAACCCGACAAAATACTTGTATTCACAAGCCATCCTTTTTAACATCCTCCTTGTGTGTCTCCCAAATAACAAGCAAATAACAAATGTTTACTATCTTTTATCTTCCAATTTTCATTAGTTTTGTCTCACCAATTCTCGCACAAAAATCCAACCATGTCAATGGAAAATGTGACTCTCTAAGCAGAGGGAACATGTCAGCTCTCACAAGAAAGAAAACAAAATAAAATAGTGAAATGGTATGATCGATGCAACAACTGAAATCATAATCTTTCTTTTATCCTGTTCTCCCTCTTTCATTACATTACTGTATCTCTTCTAGAATTGCAACCCATCATCTTCAGTTCAGTTCTTCATGGGTCAGAGTACACATGTGTACGTGAGGTTTCTGCATAAATGTACATAAGGTTTCGTGACTGGACTATCAGACTGTGAGTCTTTGGGGGATAAATTGTGCCATTTTTATCCGTGAAGAAAGCTGTTTTAATGTGCCTTTTCTGATAAAGGTATCAGAAAAGTGGGTTTACAATATATTAGGGTGACGTGCACTTTATTCACCATGTTTAATTTTTTCCCTTCACCCTCCCCCTCATGCCCAGTGTTAAATACACATTTCCAGACTTCTACCAAGATCTGTGCAAATGCTCCTGCAAAACTCATGCCTGCCGGGGAATCTGTGAATCTACAACAGGACAGCAAATGATCAGAATGCAGAGTTGCTACGTGGGGTAAAAATTAGGGCTTTTTTAGCAAATCCAAGACTCCTAATCAGAGAGAAAGTTGCTTTAATCTGGGCTTTCCTTGGTTGGTCCTGCAGGTTCTACCTAAATTAAATCTATAAGTCCAGTGAACATAATATATTCTGAACACAACATAAGCAATAATTTGAGATGTCTTGTGGACTGAAATCTTTTTTATAAAGCCTAGAATGATGTATATCTATGTTTTGCAGTAGCAAGAACATTGTTGTTTCAGTGCTGTACACTGAACATATTCGTTTTCAATTACCTGTATTTTCTGGACTGTTTCTACTGTTTCCAAAGATCACTTCTGTTACATTTGAATACATTCCTCTACCATACTCTCTTCTCCATGTTTAATCAGTGTATTTTATATTTTCTGATCTCATGTGCTATGAAAACATTCAGCCTATCCTCATGAAACAGCCCTTGAGCAACTGATAATTGTGTCCTTGGCATTTTTATCCACCTGTTTTGGCACACGCATTCCAATTGTTCAGGCTTGGCTGTTCTTGCCTGACTATCTTAAGATAGTGGTTTGCAAAATGGTGTCTGGGGTCTCCTTGAAGAGGCTATTTAATGTGTTTTGTCCTTGAGGCTGCTCTAGCCCTGCTTGGCCTTGCCTGGCCCTGAGACTCCCTCATCCTGCCCAGGGCTCAGGACCCCATCTCAGCACCCTAGGACAGCGCATGTCCAGCTCCCACTGCCCTGCCCTGCCTGGACATGGCCTCTGCTGATTTTGGCCTGGCTGCATTCCCACGTCCCTGCCCAGCTTAGGCCTGCTCCTGTCCCCAGGGAGGTGCCAGCTGCCAGGGCTGGGGCTGCCCCAGTGCCCCCTGTTTTCCCTGCTTCTACCTGGAAAGGTGGGATGGGCGCCTTCCTTGATGGGCTTACGCACAGTCCGCATGGACCCTGGCCCCACAGAGCCACTGGCCCTCACAGACCTGGGTGTGATGCTCTCTTTTACTTTCTTTAAAGACTGGCATTTATTTGATAGTTCTCTGCTTCTCTGTGCTAGTTCTAAAAAACATGGTAATGGTTTTGAGATTGCCTCAGGCATATTTTTTAAGCACCTAGGAGTAAATTTTATCAGGCACAGCTGACTGGAAAACATTTAACATAGTATTCCCTAACATTTTCTTTTTTTAATTTATATTATTATATTTTATTCTTTTCTTGTAGTTGACTATGTTCTAGTGAAAATTTTTAACAAAGACTACCACTAAAAGGCATTAAACATTTTGTGTTCTGTCATCTTTTTTGATCCTTGTTTTATCTGTCAAAGGATTCCCATCTCTTCTGAGTCATAGTGGATCAACACCAACCAGAGAGAAAGGAGATGTCTTGGTTTGAGACAAACTGGAGGAAACATCTGAGATGAACGTCCTCGGATAGAAGGCAGGTTTCAGCAGCCCCTCCCCCACCAGGTTTGGACAGAATTTTTCTCGGAGGAAAGTGGAAAACAAACCTATTTATTTAATAAGAAGTATGCATGCAGGCACCAAAAAGACTGAATAATGTTAAGTAATAAACCCTCTCGCTGTGGAGAAGACCTGGGAAGATTCAGAGTTCTTTGTAGGTGTGGCTCTGCCCTCTCCAGAGCTGGGGTTCGGTGTGGGCCCCTCCGGGCTGCGGCGTGGGGCTCCTGGTGATGTCCTGGTGTTGCTGAACAGTTCCAGAAGAAGAGGGAAAAGCTACAATCCCATCATAAAGTCATCCCAAGACAGGAGAAAAGTCTCTTAGAACCAAATAGAGGATCTCATGAACAGGCATTACTGAATGAGGGCATGCATCTGAATTGGTGCTTCATAAAAGGATATAGATGATAACTTACTTTTGGTGCCTTCCCGGACATTGTTCCTCCTTCCCTTTCCCGTGTCTACCACTCATAAACAAGAGATACCAATGTCTAGTTTTTATTTTCAAATTCTTTTTGAATTGTTCACAATTTGCTGCTTCACACAAAGAACATTATGCTCAACTCTTAGTATGCATAAATGCTTCTATAAACTGATTTAACACTCAGCTATGTTGGATAATTTGGCAGAAAAAGAATCTGAAATCAAGTGAAATTTTGATGCAAAGTGTCTTTTTAATAGTTAACTGTATGAAGAGCTCCTCTTTTTGGTCTGACCACCACAAAGAGGAAGATGGTATCATGAAAGAAAACAAGCAACATTTCTGAGATGAATGATACGGATTCTCTAAGAAAAGAACACTACAATCTCTGAGTATTTATTATTTAAAAATAGTACAATGTAGTTGAAGTAATATTCACATTTCAAAGTGAAATTGAGTAATTTTCAATGATTTGAGATTCCAGTATAATTCTTGGATTGAAATGAGTCTTCTTACCTTTTTGAGGAGGTGCCTAGAATTTCACATAAATAGAACAAGTAAAGGGAGCATCTTTGAATTATCTTGAAACTTTAGAGATAATTTCTCTCCAAAAGCAGCTAAATCACATAGATTTCATAAGGTGCTGTGGCCAAATAGTAAGAAGTCTCATTAATATTCTGTATTTCAAGGCCTTATGTGTTTGCAATGTAAGCAATTAAAATGTTTAAATAACTTTAATATTAGGACAGAAACTGGTGAAATCAAAGGATTTCAAAGTCAAAGATGACCCTCTCTTTCATCTTTTAATTTTTTTCTTTCTTCTTTTAAGTACAACCTTAGCTCATTAAAGGGATTAATATACTCTAGGCATATGGCACTATTTGTGACTCATACCCTTCCCATCTCAATGAAGAGATGAGCACTGGCTTTATTAGACTTAAGTTCAGAGTCTGCATATCATATAAACTGTTTGAAGACATGTCTCCAAGCTATTCTCAGAGCTTTCCTTTCACTTAGTGGGTGTGGATTTACAGGGATAAATATAAAGCAGTATATAAGCATTTGCATTAGCTCTGGCTAGTCCTGTGTGCAGTAGCATATTCCGTGGTGGAGCGTAGCCTTCTACTTCAGTTTGGGCCTGTATTGACAACAGGTTCCCTGTGTCTATTATCTCAAGTAACACTTATCAAAACATTGTTCAGGGTAAAATATACGGATGGTGGTTTGTGGCACTTGAAACAATGTTTTTTTTTAATTTTTCATTTGGCCTTTTAGCAGTCACTGTTCGTTGTTCATTTGGTATACACCAGAGAAGTTGTTTTAATTCCTCAGAAGTAAGTTCAGTTGTGTCTCTCGACAGGAAAGATGTGGCAATATGTGGGTTTATGTGAGACAATGTGAAGAAATTAAAGACTTGATTAGAAGGCACCTTAAAAAGGTTTAGGACAGAAGTGTGACAAATGGAAAAGAAATGGTCTAAAGTTGAGCCATCAGTAAGCCTCTCTTCTTCAATAATACTTTTCTTTTTCTTTTTGTCCTCAGTCCTTTCAAAGACATTAAACCGACAGAAATATTCCAAATTCAAGATTTCCATTTTATTTCTGAGGACTTGAAAACTTTTCCTTGTCCAAAACTCAGCTGTCTGACAGGTTCCCTGCCTGCATTCTGCCCAGTTTACTGTCGGCTTTCCCCTTGGTCTGATAACTATCTGTTAATTAATTAATTTTTCTTTAATTTAATCTTTCTTTCTAAAATCTCATGTTAAGAATACAGACATTTTCACTTAAATACAGGATTTTTTTAAAAAAATGCTTTGAGATATAATGTTCTTCTGATTGTCTGATGTGTACTTGCTGTCTTGTTTCTCTAAATTAAAGTTTCTTTGCTTAAATGTTCTTACAAGAAAACTTCTACCTCTTTCTCACCTAAAAAAAAAAAGGAAAGATGAGAAAATTAAAAAATGGAGCCAATGACATTAAAATATGCATATGTAACTTTTTAAATTAATGTTTCCAGATAGACATTTCATTTGCTTAAGATTTAGAGGGGAATTATAAAATCATAACTGTGTACTGATTAGACAGTACTATAAACTAAATAAATATCAACTGATTATTAAAAACATTCCTTGTAATACTAGCAGTTAATCCTCTTTAATGTGTTTTTAATAATAGTTTTATATTTAATGTAGGATGAATGACTTATTAAAAGTAAATTTTATGTGTTTTATATTCTCCACATATGGCATTAAGCCATTAGCACTAATGGGATTTGAATGGTATTGAGTTCAGGATAGCCCCCAAGTACAAATGTGGGAACCTTAATTAAGTTTTTATTAAAATATTCAATTAAATGCAATGCTAGATTATTAAGATATTTTTGCATATTGTTTAATGTCAGTTAGTTATTAAACATTTTCACAAGCTTCTGAAAATGGTCTTAGAGCATGCTGATAGCTTAAATTTATTTGAAAAATGTTGATGATCAATTTTCTAATCTTGTGGGCAAAATTGGGTTTTAATGGAAATTTTCTAGCTAGCTGTGATGCTGAACTGGAAGAGAACCTAATGAATAGGTTAGAGAGTAAGAAGCTTAACTTGCAGGGGGAAGGTTTCATGTTGAGAATAATGAAAAACTTTCTGGCTCCAAGAGGAATGAGGTACTGAAATGGTGTAGATGGTGGAAGTTATGCAGAAAAAAAAGCTACTTCATTCTGTGTGTTCATACTAGCTGGCTGAGGAACAGGGGGGCAATGAACTACTGAGATCTAAGCTAGTAAACAAGATGGATTTGTGCTAATGTCACTGAGTGACTTACCATCCTACCATTTCTGCCTTATTTTTTATGCAGTATGGGCCATAATGACAGTTGTTATGGTTTAAGCCAGGTGAATTAGTATTATTAAACTCATTAGAAGAGTGAAGTTAGACTGTGTAACTCACAGATGAGGAAGAATTCTTTTTAGGATTGCTTATGAGATGTCCAAAGTGAGGCGAATCAGCTATGCAGAGGTAAAGGATAAATTCCCCTCTATTACAGACCACAACAGGGACATTGGAACAGAAAATAAACTCAAATACTAAATGCTGTTACTCAGACCAATAAAGCCAGAATAACAGATACCATAGTATTATGTCAATAAACTAAAAAAGAAACAACTACTTACATGAATTAAGAGGAAGTAAAGTAGATGATGGATTACAGTATTATTTCTCTGAGGTACAAGTATTCCACTTTTATGAAGGCTCTGCTGGGAAGGTCATTTTAGCTTTATATAAATATGCCAAGATAAAGGGGTTAAACCCTACAAATGCTTTCCCCCACTGAGTTCAGAATATGTCCGTATGGTATATTTCATATTTTTCCTGGACAAATATATTTTGAAATAAAAGTTGATACTAATATGAGCTACCTTCTTTAATGATATGTTAAGCACACACTATTTATTTTTATTAACCTCAAAAGCTTCAGAACACCATTACTTTTCACAAATTACAAAGATGTTCAGCAGCCAAATCTATTTATCTATTTATACCACACTCATTAACATGTTATCTGATTTACTTAGATTCTCCAAAGCAGTTTGCAAGCAGTAACTCCCACTGAGAACAAGTTCAGCAAGCGCTGTATAATGAATGACTCAACTCCAAAAAGCCAATAGTCCCCATAGCTACACTGGCAAAAGATGTTGCTACACTAATTCCTCTCTTCCCAGTGTCACTCACCAAGCAAAGGATGTATTTCAACCGCTGTGCGCAGCGTAATAGTCAACTGTTAGGGTTTTTACTCTATTCCAGTTTCCAGGATACTTGCAAGCAAGCAGCAGAGAATCCAGCTTCACCTCTGAATCTGTATATGCCCTTGAAGTTTCGCAGTGAATAAGTGGAAATGTTTCTTGCTACAGCATTTTAAATTGTCCTTTTAGAAATTCAAATTATTTGCAAGCATAACCTGTTACAGCCTAGGGACAGGTGTGTCCTGCAGTCTAGATGTCAGAGAGGACAGCTGTGGTCTGGTGTTGAAGGGGCAGACTGTAGGTACTCTTTCAGTTGCAAGTGAAGTTTGCAAGCAGACTATGTGAAAACAAGAAAGTCAAACATCTTAAAGGCCAATATGCTCTTCTATTTTAGAGAAAAAAATCACAGAAAGAATGAAAAAAAGAACTCTCAATCATACAGAGTCCCTAACAAGATAGTTAGACAACTGTGTTGACAGATTGTGACCATAAAATATGAGATGACACTGTGGTTTGAATAACAAAATAAAGGAAGTTCATATTATATGCCAGACAAACACAATGATTTGATGAACAGAGTTCTTAAGACATGGTCTTTTTTAGTACATATTTTTTTCAATTTTAATACGTATTAGATAAGAATTAGCAATAAGCTATCTGTAAAAGGATGTAATGCATCAATTAGTTGCATTTCAGTGGCATATAAAGTGATACATACATGGTCCCACCTGTGGTGTTCCATCAGGCAGAATGATTCCTCAGAAACAGTCACTTTGTCCTCTTACAGATAAGGCAGGAGAGCAAAAGTTTCAGGAAAAGAAAGAAACTTTATGTGTCTGGCAAATGGAGAAGTCAAGAGATCAGCTTGGCCATAAACCTGTCCTCCAAAGTGTTAGTATCTATGACAGATATTTGTCTATAATTGAACTTAAAGACCCCACAATATTCCAGTATTCATTTTTGTCCTTTTTATTTGAGTCTTCTTTCTAATGACTAACCCCCATCTTTCTTGCTGAAATATAAATCCATTGCCTCTTATTCTATTCAGCAGTGACATGGAGAAAAGATTAATGCACTGTCTTCTCAACATACTCTCCCATTAACCTTTTCTTCTTTAGTCTAAACAATCCTAGTAGCTTTCCTTGTAGATCATATTTTTGGTTTGCTTTTTTACTTTTTTTTAAAGATTATTCTAATTCTCTGGACTTTCTTGACAGGGCTCAAGAAAAGAGAGAGCACAAGACAAAGAAAGTCAGGGGCTTGTCTTAGACAACTTGCAAAGCAAATGTCCTTTTAGTATGGACAGAAAGTGCTTGTTTTTAAAAAAACATGACATTGTTGAATCATATTCTGCTGATCTTCTACTCATTTGGTAGATGGAAAAGTGTGACACAAAGATCAAATGATACCACATCACATAAGAAACACATGTCAAATATGCAAATGAAACAATTATCAGTTTTCTTTTTCCATCTCTTAAACCCTAGAGTCCCTCAACAGATTCAAAACATAGTAGCATAACTGTTCGAATGGCTATTCTACATTAAAAGTCTACAGAATAAATACAATTAAACAACCATACTGTGACAAAGGGAGGGAGTTTGACTAATTGGAACATTCTTCATTCCCTTAGGATTTTAAATAATCCTCAGTGTGTTGTACCCTTTGGGGAAAAAGTGGACCCATGCATTTTAAATGAGAATTATAAATTAAAGGCAGTTATCAATCCAATTTTAAGTTAAATATCCCAATGGGGTAAAAATATGATGAAGAAAATTAAACACAAGAGGGAAATTACAGTAGAATATTAAAATAGGGAAGGGGAGAATTAATAATGAGAAGAAAATTAACTGAGATATTTTTTCTGTGGTATTCACTTATGTTTTTCCCTATTGATCACATCTTACAAGTACTTTTAGGTCTACCATGCCATGAATTAGGTGAAAGCAAGGCTTGGGACACGTTATTACTACTTGCAACATCTGGTCCCTAACACGTTCTTCTTTGATCAACAGTATGTCATGTGTTAGAGTGAAGCAGATTGCACAGTTCATCCTTACTGAACCTTCACCCCCAGGACATCATGTGAAAGGCAAACTCCATCTGCCTCAGAGAAACCAAAAATAATCTGAAATGTAGAAATTCACCGTGGTTATGTCAAGAATCAGTATTACAAGAAGTTGTACCAATAAAGTCTTGCTGCTTTTGTAAAAGCAGATCAGGCTCTTTTTGTGGATAATGGTTTGAAAATTTTCCTCTCTTTTGTATGAACTTTTCTCCTTCATTTTACAAGTTTTTGGTGAAATGTATGAGTTATTGCATGAACCTGGAGCCAGGCATAACATGCAGCAGGTGTTGTAGAGCCTTGTTTCTGTGATTAGATGGAACCTTAATTACACATAACTCAATGAACACTTTTCTCACAGCTTCCAGAACCTGAAGACGCATATCCTCTCTTTCTTTTCTCCGTTAGGAAAATCCAGAGTTAGGGGCAGTCCTGGGGTGAACAGAAGCCCTGATGTCTCTCTATGTCCCGTGCCAGGCCATATGGCAGGGGTGTGAGTGCCCTTTCACAAGTCATGTGGTGCCTCCCTAGTCCAGGCACAAGCCAGGGAGAAAGCCTGGGGCTACCCCTCCTTTCCTTGATGTCCCAGAGCTGACAACATTCACATGCCTGGTGTGGCACAGCAGTTCCTCCTGTTCCTCTGTGCCTGGCATGCTGGGTCAGTGTGCCAGAGAGGAGCAATACTGAGAAAGAGAAACAGATGGGAGCTAACGCTTTGCTTCCCTGCAAAATATCCAGCTAAACGGATCTGGCTTATTTTGTGTGCTGGTATGTCAAGAACACTGTGAAGCGACCAGAAATACAGAACCAAATTACAACAGCACTGCAAACTTACCAGGTGAGCTATAGCACTTACTGGTTTGAATGTGCTCAACCATGTCCATTCTTGGCAATTTGCCTTAGATTAGCTTTTAATGAAATAGGAAAAAAAAGCACGCACATAAAAAACACCTGGAAATCTGCTGACATGTGATGACTGTGTGTCCGGGTTCATCTCCACAGTAAAATGCAGTACTAAGCTCTGGTTTGTACTGAGCTTGTATTCTGTTATATACTGAACTTGGATTTAGTGGAATCCAGTGAATTTTTCCCATTATATGCATAAGATGTGGTACAAAGTTATTTGCTTTTCCCATACATTCTTGAGTTGGAACCTGTTGGATTTCCTACACTTTTCATCAGGGTCCCTAAATGACATGCTTAAATGAAATTAGTTGTTTGCATCATTTATGTGAGGTCTAATTTGGCCTCAGATGATTGCACAATTTCTCGACAAGTGTGTGGGAACACTTGCTAGGGAAAAGGAGGCATTTGCAGGATTGCTCCCTGCGAGCATTCCTGATATGTAAACTTCCTTTTCCTCCTGCCCCGTAAATGATGCCTCTACTCAAGTGGGTAGAGATGCCTCTACTCAAGTGAGTTCCTCTACTCAAGCCTCTACAAAAGTCTCAGCAGAATGAGAAGTTTCCTTTGGATGTGGGCTCCTGTGAAGGTCTCAAGTTAAAACTGTTCTTTTCTAGTAGGAGGAATAGATTTTTTTCGCAGTAAATATGATTCAGTTATGAATTATTTCCGTAACAGAAAAGTAAGTGATTAAAAAACTTTGAGAGATAAGTTATGAATTTAAATGCTTTGCGAAACACTCCTGTTAGAGAAAAAAAAAGTGATAAAATGTGATACAAGGTCCATTTCAGAGTGTTTTAATGCAAGACTAATGCAACCTTTTTCACTCGAGATTTACTAATCAATAGCTACATTAGCAATAACTGCTATGTTTCATGTAAAGCTTATAAATATTTACACAACTGAAGCAGAGGTATAATTTAATCTCATATTCTATATGGTCTACTTTTAATATGTTAAGGGAAATAATATGGTGCTTGCATACTTCAAAAAGATTAAATTACAGTGGATAGAATGGATTAAAAAAAACCTTCAGATTTTTATAAATATCCTTAGAACCATAAATTAGATGAAATGGCAACTTTAGCAGAGGTCTGGGTTCCTTCGTATTACATTCATTTCCGCAGAATCATGTAAGAAATAAAAAGAAAATACTTCATCCTGAACTCACAGTGGTAAGGAAGTTAAACAAGAATTTTGTCATATATTGTTCACATCAAACGTTTAACATTTTCTTACTTGCTTCTTGTATACAGTCATGATAGCAGAAGCAGCAGAAAAGTAGTAATATTTATGATCAAATTCGGAATGAAAAATAATTAATGCCAGACTAAAATTATAAGCTCATGCACACTAGGCTGAAATGGAACTGTTAACAATTCAAATCAATTTCTCATTAGTTTATTTGTCAATGGACCAGTAATGAGAACACTGTTTTTTCCTGTACACAGGTCTAGTAAATTAAGTTAAACAACAGATGTTGAACAGATGTTCTCATTATTTTAGTGACTTGATTTCTGGTTAGTTCCCAAGTTGTTTTACATGGCTAAGTGTTGCATCACTCTTTCTGTGACAGATGAAGTATCTGAAAGCACCAACACTCAAAATCTCATTAACAGAAACAGTTTTATAACATTTTATATGGTAAATGGACACAACCCTTTAAAAAAAAGGCATAATCTATGAAATGGTAGCAGTACATGCTTTCACTTAAATGCAGCATTCCAAGACCAAAGTTTCCTCAGATCATTTTATGAGTTACAATCTAATAAACACTGAACAAGTTTTTATTCAGATTTTCCCTTTTATCAAGGTCATAGAAATATTCTGAAGTGATAATCATGGTGATAATATTATTCTGTGAATCACAGTACAAAATAGACACTCACTTGGCCTGCGCAGGCTTCAGTGGTCAATACTCAGAACAACTATTTGGTATTACCCTGTGATGAACACAGCTGCACTGTCTGCAGTTTTGGGAACCACAATATAAAAAAGATATGAAACTGTTGGAGAGTGTCCAAAGGAGGGCAGCAAAGGTGGTGAAGAGCCTTGAGGGGAAGCTGTATGAGGACTGACTGAGGTTACTTGGCCTGTCCAGCCTGGAGAAGAGGACACTGAGGGGAGACCTCATTGCAGTTACAACTTCCTTGTGAGGGGAAGAGCAGGGGCAGGCACTGATTTCTTCTCTCTGGTGAGAGAAGACCCGTGACAGGACCCAAGGGAATGGCCTGTAGTTGTGTCAGGGGAGATTCAGGCTGGATGCTATGTTTTTCACTAAGAGGGTGTTTGGTCATTGGAACAGGCTCCCCAGGGAAGTGGTCACAGCACCAAGCCTGACAGAGTTCAAGGAATATTTGGAAAATGCTCTTGGGCACATGATGGGACTCCTGGGGAGTCCTGTGCAGGGCCAGGAGTTGGACTTGATGATCCTTGTGTGTCCCTTCCAGCTCAGCATATTCTGTGATTCTGTGAAAAGAATTTAATGAAGGGTCTATGGTCTTATTAATGCCCTGTCCCCATCTCCCCAAATATAAATCTGCACCCTTCAATTAAGATTGTTTTTATTGTAGCCTTTCTCCCCACTAAGTACCAGCAGTGTCCTGTTTGGTTCCCTTTGCCTGGTCCTTGCCAGGATGCCAGTTCCTGCAGCTGGTGACCTGTTGATTTCCTAGAAAGTGGTTTGTCTCAGCCCCTGCTGCTGCTGTACCAGCACTAGGCAGAGCATTTATATCTGGTTGAGCACCTTGGAGAAGTGGTGGTATCTAATAGCATATTCTTCAGCAGCAGCTGCCTCTAATCACACCACTCTTGTTGTTGTAGCCCAGGAAATACAATTTTGTCATGAGTTGTAACAGGTCACAGGCTTTGTACTGCTCCAGCAGTGCAGGGACTCAAGGCTTAACCAGGCTTGCCACATCCAAAGCTTGTTCAGCCTGGTATAGCAGCTGCCAAGAGGGGCAGTGGCTGTGGGCTTTTCTGTTTTAGCTTCACCCTGAGATCCCTGATATGGCACCATTCTGACAAAGACAGGAAGTCAGTGGATGAAACAGCAGCCCTTGAGGGCACCTAGGGCTGGGGGAGGCAACCGTACCACTCTCTGGCCTCAGACAGAATTTGGGACTACAAGTAAAAAAAATTTGAAAATAAACCCAAGGAGATCCCAAGACTGGGGATGAAGAAAACCCCATCACAGTAATTTTAGACCTCTGGCAGAAATTCTAGGATGCTGACAAACTTGCAGCTAATCACTCTTTTTAGTCTTTTTGGGAAAGACTGAACCATCAGCCTTGTGACCCAAAAGAGCCCTGGAAGGGTGAGCATCACAGCTGAGAAAAGGAGGAGGGACTGGTGAATGCTTTTTTAATAACCATTTAAAATCTATTACTAATGAGGGTTTTTTAAAATTAATTTGGACTATGGCTGTATTGATATTGTAACTGAACTAATAATTGTTTATAACCTCCTGATCAGGTTCTTCATATTTAAGTCAGGGCAATAATAAATGCTTGTCTTCATACAGAGGGATTTGTTGCCACTTACCCATAACAGGATTTGGGGTATGCAAGTACTCAAGGATACTCTTTTTATCCAAAATCCTTACCTTGTCTAAGAGCTGTGCATACATGTGTGTTCATGTCATGACCATAAACACTGGTGAACATCTGTTTTTTCCAACAATGGGGATTAATTTTTGGGTCTTGCATGTCACAATTACAGCAACTTGAGAGAGCTACTTACTTATGTGGGCAGGGGGACACCCACATTCCAATACATATATTAAATACTTACCAAAGCCCTGGGGGCTTTGATACACATCCAAAGACTTTTGTCATATGAAAATTCCTATTAAGACAACTCTATCCTAGGCATCTTTTTTCTAAACCCTTAATTTTTTTAAGAATGTGCTGCAATCATTTAGCAACAATTGTATCTTCTTCAATTTTTAAGCATACTATGTATTGACTTATGCATTTAGTATCTCTATTTTACTTGTCAAAATATCACCACTTCTGAAAACTCTTTACATTGTTCAGGAATTAATATGACAGTGTACAATTATCCCTTGTTAATAAAAAGTAAAAATGCCTGAAAAAGAAATTCAGCAGTTCAAGCTCGAAATATAGTTGGGATAATGCAGTTGAAAATAATGAGTTGCAATTAAAAATTGCAAGCATAAAATACTGTAAAGGTAAATCTCCTCTTAACACACACAATTCCAAAACAAGCCACAGTTTTCAGAGTCAGCTGTGCTTAACTGCCTAGAGCCAAGCAAAGCCAGAACATAAATGATATTGTTTCAGTTTCTGAAGAGAGTTTCCTCAGTTACCTTTACCTCTCTCAGCCTCAGACCATCTGTACCTATAATTTTCCATTTCTCCCTCTGGCCTGTTGCTGCTTTACGAGCCTTAAAAGCAAATGGAAGGTTTGCAACTACTATTTCTGACTGGGGGTTAAGCGGTCCCCTTGGTTTCTTTTTCTACTTTCTTTTCTGAATTATTATGATATTTCCCATTCAAAATGTGCATTCTTATGTTATATGAACCAGTGAACACAGAAAAAAAAATCATGTTTTTATTACAAGTATGATGCAGAATTATCACAGAAATTAAACTTAAATTAGCCCCAAACACAAATGCACACTTAGGAATGAACTTTTATTTCCTTCTAATACTAATTAAAGAATATATATCTCTAATAATCACAGAAATGTTCTGGATTTGTTTCATGGTTCAAGCTGTTTTGAACAAACAGCTAAAAGAAAGGACTACCACATAGAAGGATCAAGTGACTGAATAACATCTCTTGCTGCAATAGCGTTAAGCCAGTTTCTCAATTATGTGAAATTCAGGAGAGCACAGTGAGTGTAACCATGGTTGCAGAGCGTTAAAATCCAACTCTGCCATGGGGTTCCAGAGAGACAGATACTTTTTATGATACCAAACTGCTGTGTCACACACAGAAAATTGAAGTATGGCTTAAGAAACAAAGTTCATTAACTTCTGGAGAGAAAAAGGTAACAACTGAATTCAATGGATGTTAACATTCAGTAGATGATCAAAATGTTTAAGGACACAAACCAGAGAAAAGGTTTACTATATCTGACATGCAGGTCACATGCATGTTATTTGTCAGAAGCTGTCTCCACAATAACAGCTGAAGTGATGTCAGAAAGTTTGGTAAATATCAGTGCATGGCAAATTGCTGTTTTAGCATGTGGTGTCCTTTTGTCTCAGCTGGAGGAAATGTGCATTAGCAGTGTGTCCATCGATGGTACAACAAAGACAATTCCATCAGAAACAAGAGACACGTGCTTTTTTTTTTGACGAAGGATACTCCAGGAAAAAGTAAAACCTGATAATGTCCTTAGGTGAATTTACCAATTAATTTTCTGCCATTTTTATGCTGTCATTCTGATTTAATTTCACCTAATTTGCCAAGGCTATTAGCAGCAAAAATACAAGAAGTAATGACTTGTGGAAGTAGTGCTTTGGAAGCCCTCATGACAACCAGAGGGTATGTGGTAATGACCATGTAGAGCTGTCATTAAACCGACCTCCTCTGAGAAAGCAGGTGTCAGAGAGCAATTTACTGTGCCTCAGGTACCATTCTGGGGAAGGGAATTCCCATGTGAATACTGCTCGCCTGCACAACCTAAGATTTGTAAAATAGTTAATATTTTTCAGTCACTTTCCTTCTTGGACTGTTCATAATTTTGTGCTTACCCTTTGACCGAGGGCATGAAAAGGCTAAATGTGTTTGATTAAATCAGACAGAAACAGGTGAATTGAGACCAATGAAACCAGAGCTATTTCCTTTCCTACTCACAGTCACATCTATTTACATTAGCCAAGTCGCAGATGATGCCTGTGTAGAGAAACAGAGAAAGAGAGGAAAGGCTTATCTCCGCCTGTACATTTCCAGCGTATGTATTTCCAAAAAGAAGATCCAAACCTAACTGCAGGCCAGATAGACTTCTCGAATAAAACCCAGCCCATTCTGGGATGCTGAGGGTGGGTTATGGCTCCTCTTCGAGAAAGGAATGTCCCAAAGAAGTGAGGATTATGCATGTTCACGTAGCCTAAATCTCTGGTGCTGTATCATCTTTTTCTTGGCACCTGAAGCTTGGCATGATGACTCCACAGAGGCTGCAGCATCCTGCTGTGTTGTTTTTAGCTATCCTACAAACTGTGGCAGAGCAAGCAGAAGACTCACGCTGTTTTAGAGACTGCATAAACTAATTTTGGAAACAACTTGGAAGGGGAGGATGAGGTTTACACCAACATTGTGTTGTTACACTACTCTAGCACCAACATATTATAAATATATTTCAATGTTTTTGAATAAAATAAAACCTTATTTGGTACTGACCAGCAACACATAGGATATTGCAACAATAATTTTCAGTGAAACCTGGTAATTTTGAATCAGAAGAGGCTGCTTTCACTTTTAAGGAGGAAATAAATACAAATCACAGAAAGCATATATCATGTTGGCAGTAAGCAAACATTGGCACGTTGGCAAACATACTGGCATTTCCTTCAGTGGTCCTCATTCTCCTTCCTCTCGCTATGAGCTTTGTTTCTAAGCAGCCAATTAGGGAGAAATCTGTGTCCCTCTAGATATATCTAGATCTTTCCCTTCCTTTAACCTCTGCCATTAAATGCCTCTTACAGGACAAATGGGTGCACACAGACCCCTTTCAGCTTGAATGAAAACACTTCACAGGTGAATAGCTCAGAGGATACGAGGGTTCCAATCCCTGCACCTCCCCCTACCTCAAATTTATACCTCCAAAGTATCTACAGCTGATGGACTGAATACAGCTGAAAGATAATCCTATATTCATTTATGTATCTTATGTATCTTGCATGGTTATTTATTTTTTCCAAAATAGTAATTTATGAAAACATTCAGAATACATTTTAGGATGAGCAAACACAACAGCCTTTTTTCTTGTTGTTGTTGTCTGCTTCAATATTTATATTTATATTTATTTGAAATATGTTATTTTGGTTTAAGTAAAAATGTTGTTTGGGACTTGACTGACAACTAGTTTAATTCTACAGAGACATATCAGAAAAATAATGTTTCCACACTTGCCACATATCTAATCTCAAATACATAAAATCTAATATTCATCTCATGATGACTTTTGACAGTATGCGTCACATACGAGCTGTGTGTCAGATATCCTAAGTTCCTAGACTGCCCAGAAAATTGTGAAGTAATGATTACTCAGTTACTCCTTCAGAACTAAAAGGATAATTTTTAGAGCCTATGCTGCCCAAACAGCATAGTTCTGCATCCCCATCTCATGCTGCGGACAGAGGTTGCTTCCACAATCCATGGTTATCATGACATCAAATTGCCTCTCTACAAACTGAGTCTTTTCAGGCTACCACGCTGACAGTGTAAACGGAAAGGTTTTGAAGGTAATAAAATACTGAATCTCCATTCATGTTATCCCTTGGTCCTGACTGCTTTACAACCACATAATATATTACACAACATAATTAACTGCACTTACACCTCTTTCAGTATTTTATGCCCTGTTACTTCATATATTCTTTGAAAACATTTTTATAATTTCATCATTATAAAATCAGACGACTGGTTCTCACACATCTAGAAGAGAGGCAGGTTGAAGATAATTTTTTAATTAACAATAATTAGTTGACTCTTTTATGGTGCTTTGTTGAAAGAATAAACATGGTGATTATTTTATTCATATTATCATATTACCAGTGGACTAATATTGAGATTTTTTTTCTGGAGAGCACTGAGAATTTTGACTCCAGATAATTTTTTCAAAAGCTTATATATATAGAAGAAAAGCTAATTTGCCAAAGAGCTTTTTAAATTTGCCCAAACTAGCTCCTGATGTAAATACAGATCAGGATTGAAGACTAAGGACAGGACATATGTCTGCTTTTGAACAGAGATAAGTGCACGAGCATCTGAATTTATCTGTGTTTGTTGCAAGACGCCAACAGAGAAACCCGGTGTTTTCAGTGCCCTTGGATGCTGCAGCTTTGCGTGTTAATCCATGCCTTCTGAGAAACAGGGGCTTTCAGAATATAAGCTAAATCTATTGGCAGGCCAGCAGGGATCTTTTGAGTTACAGCTCTTGGGATTTAGTCTGAAACTGGTTTTTCATCTTTCTAAATTTTTTTTTAATTGGATGGCATACGTGCTCAAAGAGGTAATTATAACAGTGAAGGCTCTTTTATTAGCTGGTGTACCAACTATTTACATTACCCAAATAGAATAGAGAAAATTGAGACTCCTTATTTGCCTGAGGACAGTCAAACCTACAAATCCTTGGGAAGGGTACAGCTTCTATTCTGGCAGCTGTTTTGCATGCGGATAAGACCAGCTTCTCCTGCTGGAGTTATGTTTTGGCACACTAATAATTCAGAGTCCTCTGGAAGACAAAGGGGAGCAATTGAGGTAAGTATATCAATAAACCTAAACCTATATAACTAGCTTTTAGGAATTCACCAGGGAGGGAAGACAGCAGATTTGGAAAAAAAAGATAGTTTTACCAACCCATTCCTCACTACGGCACAAAACACTAGCTTATGGTGAAGAGCTGAAGTGCCACCTGTGCCTGTTTTCTGTGTTGTATATGATGCTCACTCTGATAAACTGTGGTAAATATTTTCAGAGCAGGCTCATCACATCAAGCAGATTCCTGAGCAGAAGAGGAGTTCATTGCACTTTATCTGTGAATCCTGAAATATGGAGTGTGAGACTTGCTCTGAGTTCCCCAGCACAGCTACTGCTGAAGCGTGGCAGAGTCAGAGGGGTGTCGGGGTGCCTGGGCTCCCTGCATGAGTGTCTGCGGCAGCTCGGTGTCCTCGCTGCAATGAGTCTGCTCCGGCTGTGACGCTGATGTAGAGTGAGGTCTTGGTCGTGATCTCAGGTTCATCCTAATCTGCTCTGCATATGTTTAACACGTCTGGCTCTTTGGAGCTCCTGCGTGGTGCATTTGCAGTAGCTCTGACGTGGCTAGCAGAGAACTACTGCATCCTGGCTGCCAGCCCCCTCCTGGATTGGGAGCCCGTGATTTATGGTTGCAGTGACTTGAAACACTCCTGGGCACAACTCTAGGTAGCTCTAGGTAGCCTGATAACTTTTAATGGTGAGTATCTATCAGATGTAAGTGTCTCTAGAGCAGGCAGTAGCTGAGCAGGGTGTTTTGAGCAAGGTTGCAAATTTTGCTTGGAGCATCTGAATTTATTTCTTGGATCTGTCTTTTACTTCTTCTCAGCTGAGTTTGGTATTTTATATTTTAAGATGCTCTAAGGGAATCTTAGATTTTCTTTTGGGTAACAGATGAATCTCCTGCTATTATTCTGGTAAAGCTATTGAAATGACGATAGAACTGTGGGTGCCTAAATCACGAGTCAAGAGGTATATTTGAAACCATAGTTGATATAATCATTGGACATTTTACCCAGAATAGTCCTGTTTTTAAAAATATTTTCCACATTGCCTCATTTAATACACTAAAAGTTTTAATGGAACTGAATTGGTGAATGAAATTCAAAAAGCAGTTGAAAATTAAATATGTTCTATCAAGGAAGTTATCACTTCAGGCTTTAAATATAATAAGTTTAATGTTCTATTCAAAGGAAAATGGCATAAAGGTTCATATGCAATGCTATATAAGCAAAGCTTTTGATTGTTCTGCACAAAATAATCTCTATCCTAGTTAAACTGATTTTTTAAGCTATTTTTCAAATAGCTGCCAAAATTTCTGAGTTTCTTACCTCTTTTAGGAATCTTCCATTGAGATGGCTGGGATTCCTGATCCTTAATAAAAATCTGGAGGTTTTTATACTTATTGTCTGCTGTCATGCCAGCTGAAGTCTCATAATTAGACACTACCATGTTGCTTAAATTTATATATATGTTTCACAGATACTTAATGTGCCTTGCAAAATATATATACAAATGTACTTCATGTTAATTAATGTTCATTCTGTGTGTAAGTAAAACAGAAATGAATTATTTTCTTCTTTTTTTTTTCTTGAAGTGAGATGCAGAGAGACTAAAAAAATCTTTCTAAGACTTAAAGGTAGTCGGTAGGTCACCCTAATTCCTGTGCTAAGCAAAATCCTTCCTCTCTGATATTTTCCTGAGCCATTAAAGTAGGAGCGAGAATGAACCACATATGTATCTAATTTCTTGCCTTTCCCAAATGAAAACTTTGCCAATGTATTATAAACAAAAGGAACTATCTCTAAAATGTGAATTGCATCAGGGCACTAAACTGTGCCATCTTCTCCAGGCACAACAGGCTCCAACATCTGAACCTCGGAGATACATCTGATCAGGAGTTAGACTCTACACTGATATTTTCATTGAGCTGTTGCTCACAGTATCTAGGAAGAATCAGCAACTGAACCTGCATTGCTTTTTTAGGAAAATAAGTTGGAACAGGATGGTCCAATAAAGTATTCATTACTAAAAAGGAGTTGGCTATGATGTTTTATGCCTATGACTGTTACGTGCATGAATATTTCATTAACACGTTTTTACATCTATCACAGAGATTATAGGTAGCTGTTGATTAGACCTCCTGCAACACAGTGATTATGTTTCTAAAGCAGCCAGGATATCTTATGTCTGTGGTGGGCAATCACTATTTCTGATATTTATCAGCTTTCAAGAGTAATCAAGTGACAGTTACCAAGTACTGTAGCTGCCTTGCTGACTCAGAGTTGCCTTCTATGTATTTTAATTATGTTAAGATCCCACTCAGTTCTTGGGGTGCCAAAAAACCCTTTACTGAGTTTTCAAAGCCTGTTTTATTAGGTATGTCAGTTCAGTTTAAGGAGTCAGACACAAAAGCCTTTCACTTACATGCATACCAACAGGTAATAAAGACCTTAATGATCATAGACTTTAAGCTGTAGTCAGTAATGAGTGTAGAGTGCAAGAGAGCACATAAAACTTTGCAGTAGTTAAGATTATTTTTACTTTGGGAATGTTTTAATTTCAGGAGTTAAAAAAAAAGCTGTTAAATTGACTTTTTTAATGTCAATTTCACTTTAATGTAGTGCTACATTTTTAAGTGGGAATAGAGGGGGTGGGCAGAAATGACATCTGAAGATGAAAATAAAAAGTAAATACCAATTATTTCAGTTTTATACCCATCATAAAAATATAACATAGCAGATGCTTCCATGACATCTTTTAAAAGTTGGGTGTTTATTGTGTGCATATGTTCAACATCGAGCATAATTCATTTTCCTCTGTTCATCTCAAATTAAGGGAAAAGTCGAGCATCAGCAACTCTACAGACAATGATAACAACAAGACCTACAAAATGCAAGGAAATGCAGAATGAGACGAAGCATGAAAACCCAAAAGGGGTGAGTATGAAAGAGATATGGCAAGTTCAAACCAAATGGAGAGAAGAATAAAAAGCTTGCAAAATAAGAGGAGGAAAATGTTAGACACTGACTGAGGAAAAAAAAAATTAAAATACAAGGAATTTTTAAATGCAGCTCACTGGGCTCTGTTGTGATGGGAACAGAGCTGCTAAACAGTGACTGCCTATGACAGGTAACTGACACTCACTTCTCTTGCTCCCTATGCTGTCTGGAGGGAGTTGCTCTTATGTTGTTTTCACATGCTGTTAGAAGGGTTTGATCCTGAAATGATGGGAATTGCATTAGAGAGAAAAATCAGCCTGATGAAGTTTTGTCTCTGTGCAGAGGAGAAAATGTTTGAGAACTGCTACACGATTTGAAACGTCCATCATCTCTGGATTCAGCAGGCTCATTCCCTCCCTGTAAAAGAGACCCTGCAAGTGTTGCTGCATCCCTGAAATTTATCACCAAAAGTTGACATGTAACAAAAGCACAGAGCCACAGAAACAGGTCTTACACCTGCTTCTAACTGTGTCTAAGCCACATGGATCACTGCCATGTTAAAAATCTGGTTATAAAGCTAGGAAGGGTGCTTCGGTGCTGGCTCACAGACTGTGCACAGCACTGCACTGACGAGATAGTTGTACTGCAGATGATGACTGGGTCCAGTCTAACATCTCCACCTCAGTGTTCCATGCTGCCTAATGTCCCTGCTTTCCTACCTACCGGGAAAAAACTGGCGTTGCAATGTGTTGCATGGCCAGAGTTACCCTCACAGACAGAGTTACCTCTGTGATCTAGCACTTCTCAGTGGAGATAAATCTCCTACAAGGGCATTAGGAGCTTGCACATGTGTCTGGATGCTGCTCCAGTAGCCAGTTTCTTTAGGCTCTCAGAAACATGAGTTCAGGTCTCTTTAGCATAACTTAGCTTTTTGTCTTAATGTAGAATTTCACTACTCTTGCTTTTAGGTCCTTGCAAAAAAGAATGTCTCAGTTAGCCATAAAAAGAGAATGGAACATATGGAACCAGCTTTTTCAAGTGATTTTGATGGACACTTCACAACAGTCTATATTACTATTTAGTCCCCAACAGGAGGAAGGCAAAGATGTGTGGGTGGATGGCAGTCAAGACTGTGGGCTTATCAGCTTGGCAGACTGCAGTATGGTGCGGTGCTACTGCAGATCACCTTAGACAGGCTCATTCACATACTCAGGTTTTAGCCATGGCAGTGTAGAACAGAGCATCAACTCCTTTTCCTCACAGGAAAGTGCAGTGGAACATTGTTGACTGAACTGGTACAGGTGGAGCATTGTGGCTGGACCGTGCTTGCCTCCAAACTGGTGTGGGAATCTACTGCCAAGTAAACACGCATTATAAAAAGCAGAATATCAGTGATAAGAATCACTCAGTAAAGAGAAGCAGGAACACTCAGGCAAAAAAGATGAATTTCACTTGAGCCGAGATTTCACCTGTGTGGTCTGTTTGATTCCCAGGTAATAAGCCTCAACAAAAACAAGTGGCATGACTGGTATACCACGCAGTAGCCTAGCAAAGGCAAATGATTAAATGCATCTTGAACACAGGATTATCCACACTTCATTTTGCACATTAGGTTGACCCTTCTGAAATAAGGTTGATGGAGCTTGGAGGATGCAGACGGTGATGCTGACAGATTTGGGATTTACTCCATGAAGAACTAAAAGGGCTTTAGTCTGCTCTGGGATGTCAGTCTTTGACTTTATGTAGCAATAAATGAACATAAGGTCAACAGAAAGGAAAGAGGGACTAATTCATGATATTCAGCAGAGACCTTGAACAAATACTGTGATACTGAAGTTGCTCTACTGCATTCAACCTTATTGAGAATTCTGTATTCAAAAGACTTCTGTGTATGCAAGACTTCTGGGTCTGAGTGTATTACAAGCTATTTATTTCATTCCCTTGCTAAATGTTTTAAAATAAGATTAAAGACTCTTTTTAAGATGGCTTTTTACTGAGCTGATGTATAATTCCTTTCAGGGTGTGAAGTGCCTTGATAAGCTTCTGTGACAAGGGACTTTATAAAATTAGATTGTATTATATACAAACACAACACAATTTGTAATGGAGAGGTAGTTTTGTCTCTCTACTTTGCTTATACTTTACACTTCCTATAAGTGCAAATGTTTTATTCAAGCCAACATCAACATCAGAATTAGGTATTGTGACACAGTCTTTTAAGAACATAAAGCTGTGCTTTTTTATCCTGTTGGTTTAAAACAATAGTCTCAGAGGTAATATTGGAAGAGTCTGACAATTAAAATTGTCATGAAAAAGCAGTTAATTTTGAGACCTGCATATGATTGTGACATTTTATTTTGTGGAATGGATTTTGCTTCTTATCTGCTACCACATCTGTTCTTCTAGGATGGGATTGACGGAAGCAGCATGGCCAGTATGTTAGTAACACTGAGTTCTATATTTACAATTTTTGTGCCTTTTTTTGTACATTCACAAGGTAACAGCATCTGATCTGATGAGATTTTTTCACTTGTTCCATTTTTTGGAAGGCACTACATTAGTTTTTCAAGCTTAATATCTCTATAGTCCTTGGAGACATGGATTTTCATTTTTTCAGTGGAAACCACTCCCCAAAAGAGAGACTTTAAAATTAGCTCTGTCAGTAACATTTGGAAAAAAAAAACATGCATAAAAATTTTCCCTTTCCCTGCATAACTAGTAGAGATTCCAAATTGCTTTTCATCATGAATTCTGGGGTCAGCATTCATCAGACTTACTGCTTCTGCAATGTCCCAATTTGCTGTCCCATTCTCATTTGAAAACATGTTTTAGTGGTACCTGTGAGTAATACTGAGAAAGTGATTGAATGTATGGCTGACGACACTGTTAAAATGTCTTTTCCCATTTTTTACTGGTAATGCAAATGAGTGGGGGAGAAAGGAGTCCTTTCAGTTTATAGACCAAAGCCCAAGGTCTTAAAATTACCATATTGTGGAAGTACTATGAATTCTCAATTATCTACTTCTCCACTGAAGTAAAAAGCTGGTACCATGTACTTAAGCAATGGCTCCTAAAATTACAAGTTACTAATTGCTTTTTGACTGATTTTGAGGCAATAGACAGCTCGAAGATCTATTAAAAAGTTTATCAAAAAACCGTGAAGGCTTCAGCATTTGATGTGCATTGAGACAGGAGCTATAAATACTGGCATTTCTGAGGAGAAATTTCTCCTTTCAAGATCTTCCTTTATATTATTTTTCCCATGAGAGCCACACAATAGAATTCTTAACCAGTAAGTGTGATGTGTGACATACATCATCATCATCTGGTCATTTCTGAACTTAAATCTCTTAAGTCAAAACACAACCATTTGTAGTGATAGAGAGTCTTCACTTCACAGTCCATATTCTGACCTTTCAGCTCCTCAGTCAGCACTGTATAGAGATGTCACAGCATCATGACTGATTGGTCTTTTCTGCCTACAGCTGCTCTCCCTCTGCGTATGTGCATGAGAATCACATGTTTAGGTTCTTCTTCTGCAAATGGGTGCAAAAGGGATAACAGCATGCTGAAATTTCAGAAGACTTTGAATGGTGGTGTTACACCAACTACAGGACTTCTGAACCTCATAGATGAGATTGTAAGATGCCATGATGGTTTTCTGTGACGAATCTACCATTTGTATTTGGTGAGACAAGGTAATAATTCGAAACAGCACTTGGTTATTCTTCGCTTTTTTTTAGAATTAGTTCTGACAGCAGAAAACTTTACAGCTGGTCCATTTGGCTTTGGGTGGCAGAACTTGAGTATAGGAAAAGAAAAAGGTCTATATGCTCTTTAGGAATGTCGAAGAATTTTCCACTTGTTCAGAATACTGAAGAATGTATAAATGTTTGATTTTGGTAAGCCATAAGTGGGAAATGTTTTCCCAGCTTACTTAAAATGGAGCTTTATTTCATGTTCGGATCTTGAAGCTGTGGACAGTCAGTTTAAAGCAATATTCTTCTCTCAGATCCTACCAAGCAGATCTCACCTTTGATAGTCTCTTCTGTATATCTTTCATGCTCAGAGATCTGTGCAGAAGAGGTGAACAGGGTAATGGAGTTAAGATCAGCCATGTAGATCTGAAAGAAAAATGTTGTCTTTAACAAATGCGCTAGCCTGTTTCCATTATTTTTTCCTGAGGAAAGAGCATACATTTAGAAGGCCTGACTTTTTTCCAAGATTATGTATTTTCCTAAAGCCTCAGCTTGTAGATGTTGAGCTCTTGTTTACGTAATTTAAAATGCAATAATGACAGAAACAGAAGCAAAGAGAATTAGCGTACATTGATTATGCATAGTCAATAATGAACTTTAAGCACTTTGTGAATAAATGTGAGGTAAATGTCACACACACAGCACTTAGTGACAGAATGAAACAGTGGGGTAAGAAAAAACACTAAATAGGAGTAAATAGAAGCCGTAGAGGACATAAGGTTATAATTTAAATAATTGATTAGGGGATTCAAGGTATTCCATTTAACATACAGAACTCAGGTTTAATTGAGTCTCTCTTTCATGGGAAGACTGTGAATTTAAAATTATCCTGGTGTCTTACATTAGTAGCCTTTAATGAAACCTTAAACAAAATAGCTTTTAAAGAAGTAGTTGGGAAAATGACAAATAATTTCCAGGAGAACTTCCAAAATCATATACTTAAGATCAACTGTGATAAAGTCAGCCATGGTAAATGACTTAGAATATTGCTCAAGCTGAATTCAAGTTACACAGACCAGAGAGACTTCTGGAAGATTTCACATGTTGCAAACACTTGTGGTTATAGAACAGTGAAAAAACTGAATGGACATACAGTAAGGCTGCTGTCTATAAAGTTACCTCTGATTTCCAGCTGTAAGTATCACACAATTCTGCCTTAGGAGAGTTGTGGGAATATTGTAGGTGGATGTGAGACAGGGTGTCTGCAAAGATTTTTTTAAAAGATTAAAAGAGGGCATTTAATCCATCTCTGCCCGTATATAGTAATAAGTGACTGTTGCATTTTTTTGCACTAACTTATAAAAGGCCAAAGAGCTAAAGAACTATTATACCATAACACTTTTTTTTTTTTTTGTGAAGACTGCTCAAGCTGAGGTCCTTGTATTGACATTGATATTAGGTAATTAAAAACATATATGTTTATATATATGCAAAAGGTCAAGTCTTATTTCTTTCTCTAGGCTGTCTGGTTATGTTTGCCTTTTCTGTCTTGCAGCAGAGTCACATGGCTGATCTTTATTAATTCTGGTGTCTACTCTACAGCTATGTACTTTTTTTTGTAGGTCTGCAGTCTTTTGACATTTATTTGATTTCTCCTCTACTGGTCACATTTACATGTTACCACTTTCCTCGAAGTCCATCAGACACCAGACCATTCCTTCATTCATGAGGCCTTATTTCAGGTTCTGACTTTGTCATTCAAAATACAGGTACTTCAGTCTTGATCTCATTCACAAGTTTTATAAGCACAATTCGAGCAGTTTAAGTTGATTACACCATTCAGAGATAATTAAATTTATCACATTGAAGTAATTTAATTTTGCATACGGTTATGATTTAGGATGAAAGGAAGTCAGACATTTTTATGCAATTTTATGGGAGATAAGATTATTATATCCATTCATTCCAAGAGTACCATTTACTTTAAATTTTAGGAACTTTACATTGGCCTGTGCAGGAAATACAAGAAACACATTATATAGTATTATTGATAATTTTAATCTTCCTTCATATATTTAAAATTATTCAAGAATAGATTTTAGTTATTTTTTGAAATGGTAGCTGAGTAAAAGGTCATCAACAACCAACACTGCTAGTCATTTACAGAAAGAATTTGTATCTGAGAGCGGAAGCGTCCTAAGTAATTTTTTTATTTAACCGGACATGAGGAACACGATCCATGTCTGGTATAAGTATCATAAACTTTATTAAGTAGTCTGTGTGATCCCACTTGTACACACAAAACCGATTAAATCTCCAGTGAAGTAGTTTCAGTATTGTCTTCATTTTAATTTTAATATCAGTAGTTTAATGGAAAGTGGTTTGTGAACAACAAGAGTTGAATCATTCTTAAGACTTATATTCAAAGTGTATCAAAGTGGAAAGACAACAAAATTTTAAAGTAGAAATCAAAGAATTAATTTTTTGATGGTAAATAATATAAGGCATAGAGCAAAAATACTAAAAATACAGAAAAATACTAAAACCCACCTTTTAAAATTCATCATATTAACATTGATAAATGCATATGGTCACCAGCCAAATTAAGGAAAGCTTCTAGGAAGCATCAGTGAAAGATGTGAAAGGCAGAAAAGCAAGGCTGTATTAGTTCTGGAGAAAACTATAGAATGCATTCTGTTTCGTCTGCTTAAAAATTGTGGGGCTTTTATAACTTTAAAGTTGAATCAAACTTTAAAACTTCATGCTTTTATTTCATATTTTTCCCTGCTTTGAGTTGGGAACTGGACCAGAAAACCTCCAGATGAACCTTGTAATCTTATTTAATGTACTAGGTCTGTGGGACATAGGCTACAGGTTGTTGCGTTTCTAGGGTGAAATTCCTGTAAAACCATGAGAACTATTCGTGTACATAATCCAAGATGAGAGGGAATTATTGATGAGATTGTTTTTCTTGACAGGCAATGATGTCTTGTCACTTTCCTGGAAAACAAAACAAAACAAAACAAAACACCCGAAAAAGGTTATTTTTCACTTAGCATACCAGAAATATTTGGAGGGGGTGGGGGGCTAGGGGAACAGAATGAAAGAATTTTGGTAGGAAAGTGTAATATAAGATAAAAAAATTTCAGTAACAAATGGTTGCTTTATTGTAAATTAGAGCAGAAAAAACTTTCCTGAGCTATCATCTCATACGTATAATTTTTGAGGAGAGCTGTAATTTGTGAGCGCTCTGAGTCTCTCAAGCTTCTTTTGCATAAAATCTATTCTATAAAAAAATTTGATTGGAAGTCTATAGCCAGCGATGCCTTTCCTAGATACACTAGCAATAACAAAAAAGGTGTTTTAGGCAATAGAAATCGGCAAAAGTAGATAATGTGTTTCAAGGAGATTTATTTTAATTGTATCTAGTTACAGTATCTATATCTTCAAAGCAAAAGAGTTGCACACAAAGATGATTCATTTTGACAAAATTAAGTAGTTTTTAATATACTAGAGGTCTGTGGTTTGGCGGAAATTTAAAAATTAAGCAGGAATTTTTGGTTTAAAGTCCTTCAAGTAAATCAGTCCCTGTGGGTTTATTAAAATTAAGAGAGAGAAATATTTGAAGGCTGAAATTCCAAATTCAATTCTACAATGGTATTAGCTTTTAAAGTTGCAGGAAACTTGTCAATATACGAATAGCTTCTATCTACAACAGGAATAAACTGAGGAAAAGAAATATGCTTCTGAGTACCAGAGTAGCCTTTTTTCTTCTATGAATTTTTCACAGACTTACTTCTAACTAAAAAAAGCATGGGTAGTTTGGTCACCTTTATTTTTATTGCACTCACATTTTGCCTTCCATTTTGTCCCATTTGGTAATTTCCAAGGTAGCTCAACAAAAAGGAAGGCTATACAATTTTGTAGACATAAAATAACAATAACAACAATACCACCATCACCACCACCAGTCATCACCAACAGATTCATAAATCTAATGATTATGGAATCTAACTACAGGAATTCTCAGGCTTAATAGTCAGTTTATTAAAAGAAGCATAAAAAAATATGCATAACAGGTTCCTATATCAGTAAAAATATGAATTTATGTGGCTTTTATGTCATTTTGAAGTGCTGGGGAAAAAAACCCCAAAACCAACCTAGAAAGATGAGCAATTGTATCCAGAGAAGGTAACTGTAAATTCCAGTGATTTTGAAAAAGAACATGGTGAAAAAGGAGAAAATTGCATGAAGAATGCTCTTATTTTGTTATTATGAGTTTACTAAAAGCTCTTCTTTTTTCCACTTTCTTACCCTGGCCTGTCAGCGATAAAAGTGTCTGTATCCTCATTCTCGGGTGTTACATTCTTTGTTACAGTAGCCAACACAATATCCCTTGAAGCACTACTTGTACTGTATGACTGCACCTTGGTATATAATTTGGAATCTAATTAATGTATACAGACATTTTAATTGCTCAAATTTACAGTTGAGTTCTTCTGAGATTTCTGGTTCAGGAGAAACTTCAGAAGAATCACAGCACCCTCTCTTTATGCAGATTGAAGCACCAGTTCTCCTCAGTTGCCTAACTTGCTGTGGATCACAGCAGGTGATGGCTTTGTGTCCTGAAATGAGAATTTACTTAACTTCCAAATGTTTATTTGGTCTGAAACTATATGTATAGAGACACCTGGGAATGAATGTTCCGAAATATCTGTGCAAAACCCCTTTTCATCTGCTCCAAAAACCACCGCCAACAACCCAGCAAGATACACGTGTGCGAAGTTTACCTGAGTAGCCAAGACTGAAAAAGTATTCATGTGTTTCTTATCTGAATTCAGTATAAAACACTTGGCTCAATCAATTGCCTGAGGGTCAGTTTTTAATATTCCCTGTGTAGACATTGCTTATCTTTAGGAAGAAATAACATCTGCTGACTGCTGCTGGAGCATCCAAGGATCATCCTCAAAAACTTTTCATTTTGAGTGATATCTAACTACAGTTAATTCTGTATTTGCACTAATCTCTTAAGTGCACTGCAAATTCAGAGAGAACATAGTTTTGTTATCTAAAGCAACCATAAAGCTCTTAAAGGTGACCATTATAGATTGCACACCAAAATGCTTTCAGTTCCTATTTGTGGCCTAGTTCTCAGCAAAGATGTTTTCAGAAAAATAATCAGTATTAGGCCTTCTAGTCACCACCTTCTAATTATCTAATTAGGCACAGAAATGTAACACAAACTACCAGGCATTTTTTTTTTCTTTTCACAGTTATTTCAGCTCTTCTCCCTAAGTAGGGTTATCTTGCTCCCTAAATTTTAATCTATTAAGTGTTTCACCTGAAAGCAATCACCCTTGCAGTCAATTCCCAGAATAAAACATCTGCCTTTTCAATTCAGACAGCTTATAAATGAAGAAATACACCAGGGACACAGAATTATGTTCTCTTTCAGAATGTAGAGGTGTTTTACTGAGGTGGTATTTCAGCATCAGTCAACTTGTCCTGAATTATGAATAAGCTTATTTTTGAACTCGGCTATGGAAAACACAATTAGCATACATTTCCTCAGTTCACTTCCTAAGTTTCTCATGTTTCAAGTATTTTTTATTAATTCTTTTTTCTATACTAATTGACCTTTAAAGGGGCTACTCGAGACTTATAAATCCTTTGACTGAGAGTATTACCAGCCCTAAAATTTTCTTGAAGCATGTTGAATCTTAAACATTACAGTTGTGGTTTTAGTGCTGTCTGACAAATTATATCTTAAAATTCTTTGAAGATGAATTCTTAATAAATTATTCCTACTGATACCAAAAGGTCAACATAGGAAAAATTGTATAAAAGCAAAATAATCCAAGGAATTAATTTTTGTAATATAATATCCATGAAAAAATGACATTTACATGTTAGACATATGACTGCAATTATCTCTGATTTACAAATCAATTTGCATCTACCATTATTTTCTCCTCTGTGCATAGATTGAGAGAAAACAGGAGAACACCTTGCAAAAACAGATGTTTGAAGAAGAGACAATATCCAAAATACAAGGCAATTCCTGGTAATTCTCAGTTAAACCAGTTTCCAGCATTTTCATTCATGTACACAGGGAATGCTTTTATTTAAAGCAGTACATTTACAATTTTGCCTTCTCCAGTATGGAAGGCAAACTTGAACCTCTCAAACAGGAGATAACAATCTCTATATTGAGGCCAAGTGATATTAAAACATGCCCTGATGTCAGGATGAAACTTGCAGTCTCTCTTCTTCTGGGGAGGCAAATTCCTACAATCAGTGTCTTTTATCTATATGGCATATTTTTACTGTTAGTTGCTGTCATCTTTGTGAAGTGATAGGAGCTTTAAGGACTCATTTATTTCACCTTGTTTATCATTATTGTCCTTCACATACTCAGTGATCAAGAAAAGTTTTTGAAAGAAAGTAGAGGCCAACAAGCATGAGTATTTTTTCGGCTAATATAACTTGTGAAATGTAACTTAAAAGATTAAAGTAAAAAAAAAATTCGTTATCAGTATTATCTGCAGCTACATATTTTCTGGGCTAGATATTATTGATTATGTTTTTAAAAAAGAAATGATAGAAATATTCAGATGAGTCTTTACCTGAGAGAGACATTCAAATGATAAAATCACACAGGTATTGCTAATCTCATCCAAAACCATATTTTATAATATTTGGTATTTCTTACCTACAGTTAGAAGCAGTATGAAATAAAATTATAATTATTTAATTGTTTTTGCAGGTAGCTGATTTTGTAGGGTAGATTAATTCTTTCCCTTCAGATGATTTTAGATCAGTTTTCCAGAGAAAACTGAACAAATTAAACTAGATAACCTGACTTTTCTCTCACCCTTACCAAAGGAAATTTGGAATCATTGGAAGAACAATAACAAGAATCATTGGAAGAACAATAACAACAGTTTATTAGAGATTTTTCCTTCATTTTGCAGTGGTTTCTGAATATCTTGCTTATGCAGAAGCTCACAGCTTTGTCTCTGAGATGATTAGAGGATGGACTCCAGAAATGTTCTGCCACTCGTGGGTATGATCAAAACATCATGTGTATGTGTGCATGTGTCTTTCTCTCCTTCCCACTTCCTTACTTCCACACCTCCCCTCCTCACTCCCTCAGATGCATGTAAAAAAACCCTGAAACCTCTTAAAAAAGAAATACAATAGACAGTTGACAAATACCTTCTATGCATTAACTTGGTAAGGTGTTTTCCTCAAGTGCCATTTGTGAGCAAAACATGCTGTTCCTGCAGAGTTACACAGAGAAAGGGAGAAGATGCTGCTCACACTTCCAGTGAAGGGGTGATGAACTTCCATCAGAGCTTTGGTTTCCTCTGGGTTTCCCATAACTGAAAAGTAAGACTGCTCATTTCTGATGCTATTGCTTCTAGAAACAACACTGCAGAAGTTCAGACATACCTCTTCAACCAGTTATGAGTCACCTAGAAGTGTCTTCCACATGTTTTTATTTTAGAAGCCAGCCAAATCTGTTATATTTGGTATTACACATGATTAAGTATTGACAATAAGTAGGCAGGGTGGTGTAGAACCTCTGTATGCCAACATATTTCCTTTACAGTGCTGTTTCATAATGCCAGATGAAACAGAGATAATGCCACTGAGGTCCCATGCAACAATTTGACACTGAAATATTGCAAAATGTGATTTAAGCCTAGCAGAGCATGAAAGAGAAATTCACAGGATAAAAAGATACACCTGTACTGAAAGTTCTGAGCTTTGGGTTTCAAGGAATGTAACAAGGTGTTAAACTTTACTATTACCTAATTCTGAGCACCACAGTGTTTTACCGTACACATAAGAGTGATTCTGCATGATAAATGTAAACCTGAACTACAGATCTCAAAGTTATGATTTAGTTCATGCTAAACAGTTACAATTTTTTGCATTGCAAGTGTTCACCAGCAAGCATTACCTAGACTTAAATAACCACCTTATTTTACACAGATTTTGAGGATTGAAAATCTGTTATATTGCAGTGAGAGTCAGTCTTTCACAAGTATTTCCAAGGGAAAAAAAATGCCAGGCACACAGTGCAAGATGGATCATCTAGAATAGCTCATAACATTTATGACAGTCTTACAGAATGTGGATCACGGTCTATTCTGAGTTGTATCTGTCTTTTGAACTGGTAACTCACCCATGGTGTTTTTACTGCCAGACTCTGAATCTCTACTTCTTAATTAATTAAACCCATGCACATATGATTTAAAAATTTAAAGTTTTATGATAAATGAGTGTCTATATAAAAATATATTTCTGCAATGTATGAGAGGGAAAAATATGATTTGTTATTTCAAAAGGTCCCATACTGAAATTGGCATGTTGCCCCCAGACCTGAAAAGATATTTTATCACTTAGTAGACCAGTGATCAAGTACAGGAGATATTATTTTCTCTGCCAAAAGGACATTAACATATTTAAAATGGAGAGGACAGTGAACAGTCCAAGAGAAGCAAAATAAAAACTGCTTATTGAATAAGGTCTGCATCAATAATATCTGTAAGAAAAGGTCTGGGAAAATGATCCTTTCTGCGGGTCTCGCAGGTCTTATGCCTTTTTTTTTT